>JBBCBC010000012.1:38743898-39342427 GCA_037126765.1 Stenogyne calaminthoides
ATTACTAAACTTTTTCTGCGGAGTATCTGGTATGAGCTGGTTCGTCGAATTGAACATAAACCGGCTCGTTCGTCTTTATTCGGGTAAATGGGTTTAGGTGTGACCGTTATGAAACACGGCAAAATAAATGAATGAATGAAAAAAGAATGAAAGCGGGGACGCAAACATAGCAATAAACGCTGGTGGGAATTGGTAAAAGAATTGCCGTGTTAGATGCTTTGAGTTCTTCCATGGAGACCAAGTCTTTCGTCTAATTTCTTTTCTCGAAGCTATGGTATTCTTTCTTTTTTTTTGGCGAAAAATGGGCCAATTAAACGGCAAAACCGTGAATTAATAAATGGCGGGCCCCGAGCACAGGCGATAGTTCAAAATAGGAAAATTGGACTGAATTTAATTAATGACTGGCCCATCAAATTTCATCATTGATTCGAAATAAAAGTAGCCCAGGCTTCGTGACGTAGCCCGCAACCCCGATTTCTGCTTTTTGTGTGGGTCCTTCTACTTGATATAGAATGACAAATAAAAATTAAGTTGAGCCCAAAGACCGTATACCTTATCTTCGTCGTCGAACCGTGGGGAGAAATCCTCCGGCCCGTGGCGTCGAGCGGATACCCACCGATGCCGCGTGGAAGCGGCGATGGCGATGCCGCGGCTATGGTGTAAGACCAGAGGCGGGAGGATGATGCGAACCGCGCCCGTCCATGGCGGTGAAAAATCGTGGCTAACCGCTCGGCTCTTCATGGCGATAATTGGCTGGCCGTAGCCTCTTTGAATTTTGGGCGGCGGTTGCGAAGCGGTAATTGTCAGCGAACCTTGATTGAATCGTCGTGATCTTAAGCAGGCCCTTCAATGGCGAATGTGACGATGTCGATGTGAAGCGGGAGGTGGCGAGCGCTTTATTTTGGCGGCAGTGGTGGTGAAGCGAACGAGCACGATCGAGCGGCCAGCAGTGATCAATCGTCGTGGCGGTGGCCCGATGATTTTTCCGCGATGATAACCGGTTAATGATGTTGGAGATTTAAGCGTGAGTAGCGGTGAGTGAATCGGCGATTTGGATTCTTCGTTGTTTTAAAGGTAATTTTGAGGTGTGTTGGTCCGAGTCGGTGCCTTGTTAGGGTTGGATTTCTGCCGAGAACCCTGAGGACTCCGACTAAGCGATCGTGATGACTAATTCCGATCTGGCGGTGTTGAAGATTGGATTTACATTCTTTTTATTTTGTATGTATATCGTATGTATATGTTGGTGGTGTTCTTGAGATTTTTTGGATTTTGGGATTGAAAATTTAAGCGTTGTTCTTAATGGATTAATTTTCAATATACCCTCCTTCCTGGCGTCAATTGTTGGCACCGGCCAAATAATTCTGATTACGATGTGGCTTGTTGAATTTGACCCCCAAACAAATAAGTAATCGAGACAAAAACATCGCGGAAGAACCGTAGTTCTTCACCTGAAATGCCATTGTAGGTATATAAAGTGGAATGAGGGGAAATATTCGAGTTTTTACAATGAAAGGTGAGGTCCATTATATAAAGAGGACCCGCCACGACAAATCATTAAAGCATGACAAATCAATAAGCCACAAAAAATCAATAAGCACGGACAAATCTTTAAGCCACGACGGATCCGTGGTCACCGGTGGGGAACCTGGCGGCGATAGATAATTAAATCCTGCTTGACGTGTGATAATAGCCAGTTATCCCCGAGCCTTGAGTTCTCTGACGCCTTGACATCGACCCTCGAGGTCAACGACTTCGAGGTTATCTGATTTCTTCTTACGGATCGATGTGTGATAAATCTGGTGACAACGGTGTGATAATTAATCCTGGCGGCGTGTGATAAATCGGTAATCGCCGCGTGTGATATATCGAGCACAACGATTTCATCTTAAATCACCATGAAGAAAGAAAGGTTTTTCACGTCCATCTGTTCTAACACCAATTTTTTTGCGCCCCACCAGACTTCAGAACCAATCGAATGGTAGTTAAACTTCTCGGAGTAAAAACATCGGTATAGTCAATACCATGTTTTGCTGAAACCCCTTCACAACCAATCTTGCCTTGAAGCGTTTGCTTTCCATCAGCCTCTCTTTTATTCCTCAGAAACCCACTTGTTATGCGGTGCTTTCTTGCCCTTAAAACTCAACTTGCTCCCAAGTTCCGTTGGTCATCAATGAATTCATCTCATCATCCATTCCAAGTTTCCAACTTCTCCACTTTCACTTCACGTTGCCCTGCACGCATAACATTCGGGTTCACCACCATCATCAACAATAAATAATGGAGGGAGGGTGAATACCTATCGGAGATCTCCCGATCTCTCGTGGATCTCCGCAGCCGAATTGTTGGTGGTGGTGTACTTGGTTCTTCCTCAACAATCACCCGATCATCTAGAACCCCTTGCCCCACCCGGAGTTCAAATGTCCAAATCCACAACCCGAGACTCGGAACCACCTTCTTTGGATTTCCCAAACTGCCTTTGTACATCAATTGCTCATTAAATATGACATCTTGACTCTGAATCACCTTATACGGTTTCCTCATCCCAAAATCGATAGCCAAATTCATCACCGCCATATCCAACAAACGTTACACTTAATGTAGATTTTGCATCCAACTTACTTCTACTCATAGAATCAATATGAACATATCAACACACCCAAATACTCGAAGAAAATACTGATTTACCTCCTTTCCACCGGGCCTCCTCCGTTATGCCATTTTCCAAAGGAGTTGAGGGTCCTCTGTTTATCAAGTAAGTCTTGTTAATTGCCTCTCCTTAAAAACATCTTTGGCAGCCACACTTCAATCTCATGCTCTGTAGACGTTCACATGGGGTCCCATTCATACGTTACGCCCGCGTCATTACGGTGTGGGGTTCCTCTCGCGGTTTTCTCCATCCGAATTCCATTCGCCTCACGAATTCCTTGAACTCACGGAGCTCAGACTCTCCACCATTATCGATCTCAAACACTTCACCTTGAGACTGCTTTCAGTTTCTCTGAGCCTTCCATTTCGAAAAGATCAAAGGCATAAGACTTATTTTCAAGAAATAAACTCATACCTTCCTCGTAGAAATCACAATGAAAGTCATGTAATATGATGCTCCACCAAGGGATGTCACGGTCTTGGACCCCACAAGTCATCACCGTGAACTAACTCCGGTTTCCCAGCACTTCAAAGCTCGCCTCCCTTCGCAAAAAACTCACCATTTTTTTTTAGAATCTACAGTCCTCACACAAACCAATGTCAACCGTCTTGAGGTCCGACGGTTTACCTTCCCGCACATAACTTTCATCCCCTTTCACTATGTGGCGAAGACGACAATGCCACAAATTCAAGATTCCCCTTTTCACTTGCAAAGAGCGATGTTATCCCGGTGTTACTGTCGCCCATACAACGTCCCTCTTTTATTTCCTCGAGCCACCACCATGACACCTTTGGATATCTTCCACATGTTACACCCAAAAGTCACCTTGTAGCCCTCGGCCATCAAGTTGCCCAACTGAAATCAAATTCCTCTTCAATCCGTGAATAAGTCTCACATCTTTCAACCGTGAAATACGTCCCATTTGGTGTTTTAATCCAAACATTCCCCTTCCTTTGATTTCCAATCTACCATCATCATGTAGATAAACCTCCCAAAGTTCGGTGTACTTCTCCATTACGTCAAGATCTTTGCCCCGAATGAAACGATACTCCACGAATCTAACACCCACGACTCCAACGGATCGCTTACACTTTCGTAATCAATGATCCGAGTCCTCATCAAAGGCAACGTTGGTGAGTTGTCATTCTTGTTTGGTTCGTTCCCTTGTGCCTTAGCACATGTCGGTGCTCCTTCTTGTAATGACCAAGCTCATGACATTTTGTAACACTCAACCCGACTCTTATCTTTCTTGGGCTTATCTTTTGCCCTCGACTTCGATCTACCTCGATGGCTTCCCTCGATTCGGATCTTCCTCTCTGTTTCCCGTCTTTCAGCAGATCCCGTGGCCACACCTAACTCTTTCCCTGAATTTCTTCGCTCATGATCAAATCCCTAACCTCATCAAATTTTAGTTTCACCTTACCAATTGAAGCACTAATAACCGCCACCGTTCCTCTAACTTTCCTGTAAAGAAAACAATAAAATTAACGCTTGAACTTCATCATCAAAATCAATCTCAACCAACTCAATTTGGCTTTTAATCATATTGAATTGGTTGAGATGGTTAAGCCACAAGATCCTCCGCCATCCTCGGGTTGAATAACCTCCGCATCAAGTGAACCGTGTTACGCAGACGGTTTTTCATACATCTCCGTCAAAATTTCGGCAGATCCTTTGTGGTTTTGCTTTCCAAAGATATGTAGGGGACATTCCTAGATAAAGACAGACGAACCACACTCATCGCCTTCCTATCCAGCAATTTCCACTCGTCGTCCTTCATATCTTCAGGCTGTGAACCCAACGGTTGATACAGATCTTTACCTTACAGGTAATCTTCGATCTGCAATCTCCAAAATCCAAAATCCAAAAATTTGTTCCATCAAACTTCTCAACAAAATATTTCCTTGACCATCATAATTGCTTTCCACGATCCTCTAACCAGGATGCTCTTGATACGGGTTGTTAGGAATTAAACAAGCAATTATTGAGAAAATAATAGAACTAGGAATTTAGAGACAAACAATTTGGTTACCCAGTTCGTCAGGAATGACTACGTTTGGGGGCACTACCAAGCCAGGAGATTCACTATTTTCGTGTGTTATTTTCAGATGCCCGACAACAAAGGCGCAAATACAATGAAATAAAAGTATTTATATGAGATCGGCCTAAAACCCTAAAATCGCTTCTGGGCTTAGAACCGCTTGATTGGGGCATTTGGTCGAAAGCGGTTACCTTCGATCAAATGGACACCTCGGCGCCTCGATGGCTATTTGGAATGGGGAGGCTTCGACCCTTGAGATGTGCTTCGACCATGAAACCGGTCGAAGCGCCTCCGTGGTCTCCTCCCGTCTCCACAAACCCAACATTATTTCACAAAGATTTGTATGGGACTTAATTGCATATCTCGCGAGGGTGAATTATCATTAATGATGCAAAAAGGTTGACATCCGAAGATAAAAAAATGCAACGACGTTAGTGGTTTTGAGATTAGGAAATGAGTATGAAATGAAAATAATGTGTTTAATTAAATGGAATTATTTTTTTAATAGTGCTTTCGTATTAAAAATTTGGGAATGAAAGTTATAGAATGATACCTTAGATTTTTGGAAGGAATGAAAGTTATTCTCCCTTAATTCATGTTTATATTATTTTTAATTTTAATTTTTTATCTACCAAATTAAGAATTCTTATTATATTATTACATTTAAGCATTTTGTTAGTTTATAATATTTTTTTAAATAAAAATAAATTTATTGTAATTTTTTATTATTAATTTTTTTTTTCTACACCAATCATCATTTATGATAATAATAGTCATTCATATTTTACCAACCAAACAACTCAATAATAATTAGTATACTCATTATTATTTCTCACTGCTATCAAACCCTTTTACATTATCATTTCTTACATCAAATCAAGCACCCCCTTATATTTTACAAACTAATCATTTTAAGTTATATTTCAAAATTGGACCCCTTACATCATCATGTAACTATACATATACTAAACATATTTTAGAGTCAATTTTATTTATCTTCCTCAAGTGTTCACCAACTATATATATATTTTTTTTAATCTTGAAATTTCAATTGATAGAGCTTTTCAACAATCAAATATTTAACACGACCCTCTAAGTAAGATCTAAATAAATTTATAATGATAATTGATAAAACACTGTCTCTTCAATATTTAAGTTTTGTGCATTTAAGGAAATAAGCCCATTAGCCAGAATACAACCCCCCCAAACCGCAGAAGTACACAAGTAAGGTAGATGCAAATCCCCAACCTTTGGATCTCATTTGAGTTCTTGACAACCCTTAGATTTGGTTGAATTGATTGAGATCCAACGGCTGTAAATTTGCATAGGACCCTATTGTACAGGACGGAATCCAAATCCCGATAATATAAATGCTACATCTAATGAAATACACACGTGTTCGTTCGACTACAAACATCCATGTAATAACCGAACACACGCCTCCCTACGGCATTACACTTGGTAATCAATGACCATACTGATTCTAGCAGCCTTGATTTCCAGCAAGATATCACCCACAGCCCATGGAAATCCCAAACAATTCCTACTTCCATCACAATAGCTGGGATGATACGTCACGTAATACCACGCCGACGCCAATTTCTGCCGCTCAGCCTCTTCGCAGCTACCCTCGAACCAGCCCTTCACTTCTCTCATCATGCTCTTCATGGATACCAAAATACGCTCCTTCACCTCTCCATATCTCCGATTATCGTACTGCAAGTAGGCTGATGATCTTTCCAAATTGCCCGTCAGAATCTCCACTTCGCTCGTTGCCCCGTAATAATTAAAAAGAACCTTCATCTTCTCCAAGTACTGTTCTTTGTGGCTTTCTGCTGTTTTGAGGAAGGATTCGTGGCCATCCACGATGAGATCAGGGTCAAAAGCATCGGGTGAAATCCTGCTCGAAAGGCCAGTGTTTGGTTTCATTTGATTTAGGAACTGAACGGTGGCTCGATAAAGCTTGCCTAATGCACCTTGTGAGATGTACATGGGCTTTTCATACCTCTCCATGAAATCGGGACATTCTCTAGGCTTTAAAGCTCGGGGCATCTCAGCTGGGGCCCCCGTTTTGGCGAAGTCAACTTCCATGGAGTGGAGATTTGCTAACTCGAGACATTTTTGACTCAATGCTTTATCGGGTTCGCGGTCCGCGTGGACCAAATGGCCGTTCGAGATGGCTCCGAGAGTGTCACTGATCATGTAATCAGCGAAGAACGTTTGGATTTCCTGAGAGATCAGAAGAAACGAGAAAGAGTTAGACGTACATTGAAAGAGTAACGCTTGGGTGCACCAGTTGCACAAGTAATATATTTCAATACTGACCAATTAATACCTTTTAGTAAAGAAACTAACACCATTTAACACAACGGACAAGTGGTTGCAGATTACCTGTAATGTGACATCATGGTCCATGATGCGTGGTCTTCGTCCAGTGTAGTCCATCGGGGTCACAGTTCGAGGCGGGATTATGCTTTCGTCCCAGCTTATAAAATATAGATCACCATCAAGATCTCCACCAGAGCATTCACTTGGGTGAGGCCTGCGAAACAGGACTTAATGAACACAATTCGTGGAAAAATTCTTTTATTAAATAAGCATTTTGAAAGCTCCAACAGTTTCATAAACTGCTAATAATCGAAGAGTTGGTGATAAGAAAATAAATTATCAAGAAACAAGGAAAATTCAAATGAGAATTACAAACAACTCATTTTGAGAATAGGTGATTTTTAACTTTCTAGGCATGGTCATCATTAGGAATTACATCCAGATATTTACGAATTATATGCCAGAGTTGAAATATTTTCGACTGCATTTAAGTCCATGCTACGTAAAATACTAGCGCTACACAGTATTTCAAGATCCAGCTAAGAATTAAACCGAGAGAGGGGGACGGGGGGACTATATGCAGAAGTTACCTATCTCCTTTCTGGGGAAAAACGAGGCAATCAATCAGATCATCCTGCTGTAAATGGACATTAAGTACAGCTTCAAGCACCTAACATCACCTGGATGGAGACACGGGTTTTTGTTACCACAACTTTGCCTTTTAACAATAGCGGTCCCATCATCCACCCTTTTAAAAAAATGTCTGATTGGTGCTCTGTAATTCAGACTTAGTCATGGTCACTCGAGCAAAAACTTGTCCGTACTCCAAAGTTCCAGATTCATCGAGGCATCCAACTAAGACACGACCCTTTGGGACGAAAACCCGACCCCTACTTCTAAGATCAGACAGCTGGTTCTCAAGATGTGATTGCAGCATTGTAAAAAGATAAGGCTCGTTTCTCGGTTCATACCCGTGAAGAAGCATTCTAGCTACAATGCTCTTCATTTCACTCCCACCACTGCTTTCCAGAACATTCAGAGCTGCTTCGTGTTTGTCATCATTCTTCCCAGTTGTTGCAGCTGTTCTTCTTGCATCCTTAAAAACGAGTTATCTTCCACTCCCAAGGTCGATAGCAAGGTAATAATTTCCCTGTTCAGGTAACAAGGCTGTGACTCACTCCACTTTGTGATGTTAAGCATAATGTTGGAAGATTCAAACTTGAGCATGCTGCCCTTAGTGAAAGCTTCCGGAAGGAATGAGGGTCGACTACAATCACCCCTTTATAGCCACCGTAACGAATCTGAAAAGCCGATGGAGTATGAGACAAACCCAACTTTTTAACAACATCTCTGGCAAATGCGATAGAAATCTTCCCAATTCCATCGGAAAAGCAGTATTTCACACCATCGGTGACTGTTTCAATGTCTGAAATATGATCGACGTCGCGTGGCTGGACCTCGAGAGTTTGCTTAGACGAGCTGAATAACTGCCCCATCCTTGCTGCACATTTTGAGATGCTTCGAATCTTGGTAAAACAGCCCATCCACTCTCTGATATCTTCAGCTTTGACCTGATCATTCAAGCAAACATCCAGACTGAGTTGGATCAAGCTGACTCGCTGAAAATGCCAAGAATTCAACTTTTATCTCCGATTACAATCCGTCTCGAAGAACAGAGAGAATTCGATAATAAATATCGGTCTTGTGAGGCTTTGAGAAGATGCCTTTCATAATGTGAGCAGAAACAGAGCCAGCCGAAAGCCTTCCCCAATCTTCATCAACAAAAGTAACCCTAATGAAATCTGAAGCATGTGAAGCAAAGTTCTTCACTATGTAATTTGAAGATTCGAGCTCAGGACCCAAGCAGAAGATTCTAGAAGGAGTTATGAGAACTCTATGGCAACTCATCACGTTCTGCTCGATTAATCTCTTCTCTGGAGTAAGGTACTTCCTTTTGCGACTAGGAAAAGAAGACTGCCTTTCGACAAATAACTTGGGTTCATAGCAAGTGGTGTGTAACTTGTGCATTTCCTTAAGAACTTGCAAAGCAGTGTTTTTATATAAGCTGCTAAGTGCTTGAAAAAGATCATCATCAACGGAAGCAAGGCTCAACTTTTGATTATGAATCAGGGAGTTAAGCTGAAAAAGGACCTCATAATCCACCGAGAAATCATTGCTGTTTTTAACCAATGGAACTAAATCACAGGTATGATCAAATTTTACCCGTCCTGAAACGATAGCTTCATCACATCCTTCAATAATACGGGAAAGAGGTGTGTATATCTAAACTAGACGATCCTTCTTCGATCTCCCAACAAAGACTAGACAAATATCCAATCGACTTCATGTTTGAAAAATCAGTCGTTCGAACCCAAATGAAATCATAATCTTCTTTGCAAATGTGATAACGGTCATTACGGAATCTTGATGCAATCTTTGGCCCCGAAACCTTTCTGAATACTTTGGGTGCATGTTTCAGCTACCAAAAATAAAAACCAAATAATCATAAAAACAGCAACCAGAACTGAGCATACAAGATCATCCACACCAAATTTCTCAACATAAACAAAAAGATCATTGCATGAACTAACCCTAAAATTGAACCAAACAACACACATTGCAATCACAAAACAATAAAGTGGAAAACCCATACCTTCAAAAGAACAGCATCAACTTTCCCATACATTGCAATCACAAAATAATAAAGTGGAAAACCCATACCTTCAAAAGAACAGCATCAACTTTCCCATCATCATTATCATCAAAACAACACCCCTTACTTTCCAACACATCTGCAAACTGCAATTCCAGTCTATAACTACCCCCCTCATGATTCACATAAAAATCAATTTTCCTTCTCTCAGGCATAACCCAAACCCTAACCCCCTCCCAAAACTCAATAATCCCCATACAATCACCCCTAACCATAACTCCAGCCAGCAATTTCAACCCGGCGCCATTTCCGACCCGGTTCCTCGGATCCGCGGGCCTATTGATCATATCATCAATGGAGTGGGTGGTCGAGAGGTAAAAGCCCTTAAAGACGAGTTTTCTTTGATCGGAAAGTGATAAAGCTTTGATCTTGGCTTGTGGGTTCTCGAGCTGCGCGCGGCCATGGCCTCTGGACTTCCAGTTTTCGCGCTCCGTGAAGATTTCAATGGCGAAGACGGTGCCTTTTCCTAGCGCGGATTCGAGGAAATTGAGGAGGTCTTGGGCTGTGACGGTTTGTGGAATGTTTGATACTCTGACAGTGAGAGTGTTGGTGAGGATGGCCATGGTGGTGGAAGGTGTGAAGGGTTTTGACCTTTTTCAGTGATTTATTTGTATTTTAGTCCGTCAAGAACGCTATTATATGCCTGAAAATATAGTTTTGTATTTTCATACAGAAGTCAAGAGACACAAAAAACGTGTTGGATTTGGTTTTTTTTTCCGTGTACGTTGGCCACTACGCAATAGTGCAATTAATATATCGTATCACCTAAATTAGTGTATTATATTATACAAAACATTAAGTATAGTATATGGTACAATATATTAAAATGAACTTAACAATGTCCAGTAGTGTGCTATAGAAAAATTCGATTTTACCTTATGAACGATGATGATAAAATAATATTACCTTTGTTCCTCGCGCGGTACATTTCCAAATAAGGATTCTCGTTAATCCCAAAGAAACGGATTTCCGATTTTCAGCATATTGGCTCCCATAAAGATTTGCCGAATTTCCAGCATACTGGTTACCAATAGGAGGCATTCTGATTCCAATGAACAGGTGAGTTCCAGGAGCATAAAATATTAGGAAAGTCATCGATCTTTAAGTGGTTGTTCCCTAATGGGATTTAGCATAAGCAAACTTCCTTTAATTGGAGTTAGGCTCGATAAGGAAATCCTTTTGCCTATAGCGCGTTAATGTTGCTTTTTCGGTCCGCTCCGAAAAGCGGAGTTTTTCAGTTCGCTCCCCTTATGTGGTCGACATTTTTATCAGTCAGTCTGTCTTCTTTCTCTTGATGGAATTTATTAATTCTCGAGCTTCAACTTTGGTGAACCTGAAGCAGCTACTTTTGAAGTAACATAAAGAAAACTAAATACTGGAGTGGAAGATTCAGAGTCAAAAAGAGGATTCCACACTTCTCTCTCTCATTCAAGATCGTGCATGAGACTTTGTCTTGTTCTGGAGCTTTCGGATTCTATTTAGGAAGTCAGCTTTCTGATTTACTATCAGTACTTATTAGTCGTAAGAGAGTTCCTCTCTAGATTTAGCAATTTGCTAACCTATCCCGTCATCTACCCTCCCTAAGCTCCCCTTACTTATAAATGCATTGTTTTAAATCTCATTTCTCAGCTCACCACCTCCCGATATTCAGTGTTACGTGCCATCACCCCACTCCACTCCTCTATATCTTTCTTTATATTATATAAATATCTTAATATTATTATTAGTTATATTATTTAAATTATAAAAGTATGATAGGTTAGTGGATGGATGATATTTTAATTGTATATATTGATAGAGAAACTTTTTATGATGTTGATAATGCAATCATGATATTTTGAAAATTTGTGGGTTTCAATTGTAGTAGATTTAACTATTATGGAGAAAATTTTCTTTTATGTATTATATATTTGTATTTTCTTTTTGTGGGTGAAAATTTTTGTGAACTCAAGTTCACATGTGAATTCTTTTTCTTCAAGTATTATTGTTATGTATACGAACTACCACTGTTGAGCATATGTACTATCATCAATTATGCTATCATCTGAAATGTGTTACTATTTAAAAATCAAGTATTTTTATTTCAAATAGTGGAACTACATTTGTAACAATGGTAGTATGTATATATAAGTAACATTCAAAAATGAGGATATACGTGAACCTGGATTCACACAAGACTTACACTTTATTGTGCCCCATCATGAAAAATTCATAAAAGAATTGAAAAAACCAAGATATGACATGTATCAAAATCTCCATGATCGTCTTGGACAACCATCCCAGAACTTACCTCCTTCGTGTCTTCGAAAAGTCAAATATTAACACTAATTGACACATATATTAAGTGAGAGTGTCCTAACTTATTTTTTATTGAAAAAATATTATTTATTTTTATAGCAACGAATTTTGTTGTTTTAGACGTATTACTCAAAATTTGTTGTTAGAAAATCTAACATAATACAATTATCCCTAAAATTTAGAAGTTGGTCTATGAATAACAGCAACTTGGAAATGTGACTTTGCAATTGCATTAACTTGTTTGGACATTTGTAGTGAATAACGTTCACGTGAATTTCTTTTTCAAAATATCATCTTTTACCATATGAATTTTTAATATTTAATTATTTTTTATTCTATATGTTAATATTTTTTATCAAACTCCGCATTTCTACTCTTTAGTGTTATTTTCATGAATTTTAAACACTGAATACAATTTCAATTTTAAAGTGAAGATTCCATTTTCTTCCCGAGTTACTTTGTTACTTTTCACATGAACGAATAAGTTCCCAAAAAAAAAAAAAAAAAAGAAAAGAATAAAGCTTCCCACAAGACTTGCTTTCAATCTCTCTTTTTCCACTAATGGAGGAAAGGAAAAGCTATATTTCTTTTATAGTCTATACTTTAATCATATTTCATGTTTAAATTAATAACCACAAATATTATTAGTTCAAACTATTATGATATAAGATTTATTAGATATTAGATGCGATGTAATGTAAACCATACATCCAGTTCAAGAATGTCAAAGTTAACAAACCAAAATATGAGTTAAAAAAAGGTTCTTATCATAGTGGTTTAAAAAAATTCTTTGGTTAGACCACAAATTTAGTCAAAAAGGGTTTCTAATGTGTAATAATTATGATTGCCATACTGCTTCAAAATTAATTTATAAACAATGAATAACACCACCAAAGTATTAGTCTAAGCAATCTATGTGAAAAACACAGTAAAAGAAAAGCATTTCATCATCATGAAGAACTTAAGCATCATTATCAAGGCAAAAACTTTTAAGCCATGCGATGATGACCCGACCCGTGCGATGATGACCCGCGAATTTTAAGCCAAATTGATTTAATTGTGATGTATTGCACATAACACTAATGTGCAATATTTCATACAAGACATTCTCCATTATCAAACAGTAAAAGAGGAAACTCAAGAAAATAATCTACAACTTCATGATTATGTATTTCAATATCATTTTGGAAAACTATTGAAATTTGAAGGCAATCTATAAGATCATATAACTACTATCCTTACAACACACCTAAAATCATACTAAAATTCAAACTAAACTAGTTGCATTAGGCATATGAAGAACATCATGAGTTTCATTTTCTTCACAAGAACTCGAAAACTTTCCTTTCTTGGACCAAAGCCAAATCTTCGAAACGGAGAAGCTATCGCCTCGACTCCTCGTAGTCATCTCTTTTCCATGTGTTTCCAAAATGTTGCTCAATTGTTCTTCCCTAATTCGCCCTTTGGCCATCGTGCCAATACCATTTCCCACAGACAGCGCCACTTGAAGATTAGCCTCCCCTAATACGTAATTAAACGCGCCCATAGAATAGCATCTCCTATCATCAATACTACTACTCATAACCTCATTTTGAGCTCTAACCTCACCCTCCAACACTTGGTTCGAGCTTCTAAACTTGCCTAGACGAACCGAATAAACCCTACTTGGACCGGCATTTTCTTCCCTACTAGAAAATGACCCATTTGCCCTTTCATCAGAGCAAGATGGATTCCATTGTTCTACCCTTGAATGATCATCACAATTGAACAAAATGGGATTCCCACCACCAATTGTGCTTCTACATAAAGGGCATGTTGAGTTAGATAGAAGCCATGTTTCTATGCAATTAATGTGAAAAGCATGGCTGCAATTTGGGAGAAACTTAAGGCTATCATTATCTGACAATTCACACAAACAAACAGCACAATCAAATGGTTCCCTCAATCCTATGATTTCTTTGTAATTAAAGACTGGCAGAGCATCAATCACAGCCTGATCGAGGCCCGAATCGTGCGGTCGAAAAAGCTGCTGCAGCTGTCTTTGAAATGTGTGGGAGCTAGCAGAATCTGGGAACCTATTGGATTGTGAAATTGATGATGGGCTTTTCATCAAACACCTTATGAGCAATTGGAGTAAACCAAGTAGAAAAAACCCAATTGCCAGAATTACTATAACCAAGAGTATGACAGGGCTACTTCTGCTCATGGATGTGAAGAATTGTGATAAACAAACAGAGCAAAAATGAAAAACAGAGTTCTTCAAGATTTTGGATTTACCCTGAAACTAGAGTAAACAGAGTTTCAAGAACATTGTGAGCAATTAGGGTTTTGAAGATTGGAAATAGCATTTCAAGATTCAATCTTGCAAGATATTTTGAAATTGAAATGAAGAACAGAGACCCTCTAACTGGAATTCAATGAAAACTGTATATATATATATTTATATATATATATAGATATTGTGAAAAGCAAACTGATGGAGATAGAATATCAGGGAATAATAAATAGCAAAATTTGCAGATGACCTACCTATTTTCTGCAGAATTACTGACAAAAAAGATGAACAATCCACACAGATAACTTTATTTGGTTGGTAATGAATGGAACTACTTGTTGAGAATATCAAGATTTGCTGCAAAGAAACATGTCAAAGAAAGATTGGCAAAAAAGAACTACTCCATACTCAAAGAGGAACAATTTTTTTTGAGAGTGTGAACTGAAATTTGCAAGAACAAGAGAGACAAAGGTTGTAACAAAGGCAATTTAAGTTAACATGATTTCACCAAAGCATGCCCATATTTGTCTTTTTTACCAACTTATGGTGTGTCTTTATCTAAGTTTTGGACAAATTTTCAGCTGTTTTTATTTTCATTTTTCCTTTTTTAAGAATTTATGACAATCTTTTGTTTTATATTTTAGTGTTGTCATTTTCTAAGTCATTCCTCATGCTGACTTAAGATTTAATGTTGGGTTTCAATTTTGTATTTAGATTTGTGTAAGTTGACTATACATGCATATAATATTTCATAGAAAACAACACTTGAGAGCTTGCATGTTACATCACTACTTAAAAAAAAATAGGAGTATTAAAATAGTTTTATTTAGCTTACTTGTTTAATACATGTCAAAGCCCTCATTATTATTTTTTTATCGGACAAAGGTGATTCGAACTCATGACCTTACGGTATAGGTAGTGGTATTCTAACAACTCGTTATTTCACTTTCACAAAGTTCTCATTATTTATTTGTGATACATAAATCTCATCGTAATTATTACGTGGGGACAATCTTAAATTTGAATCTGAACACAACTTATATATCATTCATGAACAATCTTGATTTATCTTTATTTGTTTGTGTTATATTGTAGGAAGCGTTCAATTATAGATTATATTTTAGCAAGAATGGGATGAATAATGCAGCTTAAAACATAGTAATTTATAATATAAGAAAGTATAAAATTAATTATTTTCTTGGATTATAGTAAAGGAGACATGAAGCATGGACAAAACCTAATGGTGGGACCATTTTAGTGATAAAATAAAATATGGTGTTGGCTTATTTAGTTCCCCTTGTACGCATGGCATCTAATTGCCTATTCAAGAGGATGATTATGACTAATCATAGGTATGTATTTCTTTTCATGTTTCTTCAAAGGTGATTCGAACTCATGACCTTACGGTATAGGTAGTGGTATTCTAACAACTTGAGTTATTTTACTTTGTCAAAACCCTCATTATTTATTTGTGATACATAAATCTCATCAGAATTATTACGTAGGGACAATCTTAAATTTGAACCTGAACACAACTTATATATCATTCATGAACAATCTTGATTTATCTTTATTTGTTTGTGTTATATTGTAGGAAGCGTTCAATTATAGATTATATTTTAGCAAGAATGGGATGAATAATGCAGCTTAAAACATAGTAATTTATAATATAAGAAAGTATGAAATTAATTATTTTCTTGGATTATAGTAAAGGAGACATGAAGCATGGACAAAACCTAACGGTGGGACCATTTTAGTGATAAAATAAAATATGGTGTTGGCTTATTTAGTTTCCCTTGTACGCATGGCATCTAATTGCCTATTCAAGAGGATGATTATGACTAATCATAGGTATGTATTTCTTTTCATGCTTCTTCAAGTGACTATTGCAAAACATTTTTTGACTCTTTCTTGATGGAATTTATAGATACATATTAACATATTGCTTTATTTTGTCTTTTATTTTATCTTATAGGCATAAAAATTAATATTTTTGTCCCCTAACTTTGACCCATTTTGATCTTGGTCCTACTAATTTACGATTTTTTATCTTGGTCATGTAACTTTACAAAATTCAACTTTTCTAATTCACCGGACTAAAATCAATCCTTAAATTATGATCTTTGTCATAGAACTTTACAAAATTCAATTTTTTAGTCTTGTCACCGCTATTATTGCGAAATTAGCCGATGAAAGATCGAAAGATTTTGAATTTTGTAAAATTGCAGGACCAAGATCAAAATGGGTCAAAGTTACAGGACAAAAAAATCTATATTCCCCATATATATTATCAAATATAACTTGTGTAGACTTGAATAAAATTGGAGAAATGATATTATTCTATGATAGGCAATAGATGATTAGATGATATACCTAGCTTAGAAAGAAACTAAAATGCCTCAACTTATTGCAGCTTTTATCAATAAGTCAATGTCTTACTCACATGATGAGATGGATTTTGTGATAATTCATGCCATGACTTTAGCTTGCTTCTTTTGCTATTAAATTTTGGAGTGTTTTGATTCATTTTTGGTATGTTGTTCTTAGAAAAAGTATATGGTACATACATATTGTGTAGGATGATGCATTCTGCTGAAGAATTTTAGTTTCTTGAGAAGTATGATTGTATACCTACTATTTCTTCACACTCAAGGTCAAACTTGAATCAATTAAAACCACACAGTCACTTGGGCTCTTCATTTGAGTGGGAGACTCTGTTCGATTCCCTTTGGAAATGAATTGGAGTTATGGGAGTTATAAAGGTGGATTGACGATTTCATGGAGATTTGGGTCTTGGTGTCTTAACTACTAACATCTAACTTTGTCCGATCAAAAATAAATAAAAATTGTTGCCGTGCTATGATTGGAAATGCTAATTGATATAACCACAAAAATGAAATGAGCCTTCTATGTATCACTATTAGAAATTAATTAATTCATATTAATATATAATCATATACAACAGTATTACATAGTGTCATTTTGAAGCTTTGTTCATGTCCAAACACATGGTTTTACTTTTGCTTCTACGACTTTCCTTTTGGGATAATTACATTCCCCTACATGCTTTTGAGTCAAATTACTCTCGCCCACTTATACCTTTTATGCCCTCAGATTTGTGACGTCATATATTTCGTCCATATTTCGCCAACCCCCGCCCAAACCCAGCGCCACCCTCTGACACATCAATACCACCCTCTGACACATTAATTAGTACAATACATTATCCACCCAAATACCATTCCTGCACCCCATTCTCCACCCAATTTCTCTCACCATCTCACTTTCTCTCTCTATATCAAAACCCTAAAATCCTAATCTTCGGCTGAGAAAAAGAGTGATTCGCAAGAAGGCTCCCACCGCCGCCGCTCGTAAGGATGAGGAAGCAGTTAACGCCGCCCGCCGTGCTGGAGCAGAGATCGAAACTGTTAAGAAGCGTGAGTACTCGTATTTTTGCATTGATTTTCGCTTTATCGATCTGATTTGATTTTGATTTTATTTTTCATTGGCGTGTGTTGATATTTGTTGGCTTTAGGTCGTGTTTCATGGCAATTGCGTATCATCCGCTAGTTATAAGTGAAAATCGTGTAATTTTTTCTCGATTTCAATTTCTTTTGATATGATTTCAAACACTTGAAACATTTATGTCAAGATTATTCAAAATGTCAAAGACAAGCACCACTTTGTACGATAGAAAGTATTTTGGGCTTTGATCATGAATTAGTTTGTCGAACTTAACACAAATTCTTTTGGTATCTAATATTTTGTTCTGTTTATTAATATAGGTTCATTGTGATAGCCTTGAAATATGTTTTAGGCCAATTTTGTGTTGTATGCTCTTATTTCATGTGAATCGTATTTTGCTCGAGCTCTTTGTTTTGATTGATCTTATAACCTAATCCATTGGAACTGGTTCCTATAGTTCACATTTTGATTTTACAACATCAAGCTTATTTCACTGATCATAATTATCTCGCTATGTTTGCTGCCCTTCTTTGACAAATAAGGCTGCTAAAAGCACTACTACGCTCAACACCAGGAAGCTAGATGAAGAGACAGAAGTTCTGGCTCGTGAGTTGAATTATTTGCCTTCTTTAATTGAATTTGTTCGTGGTGGCTAAGTTTTTTTGACTCTGTGATAAAAAACACTTGTTAGATTTACTCCATGGCTACCGATCTTCTTAGTGATTCCCCCTGTTCCCAAAGTTTGTGTGTGTTCAATTGTTGCAATTTTTTGTGTTTCTTGCTTAATATATATGTTGTTAATTGTTAATTTGCCTCGGGTGAACAATTATGGTTTTGGATTTATACAAATGAGAACTCTTGATTAGCTTATTTTTTGTATAAATGATCATGAGCAATGCTTGGTGATGATAGTACATACTACATACATTTTCACTCTATTTTTTTACACATTTGATGTGTTGGCTTCCATTTCGGTTTGATTGTGCTAATTTAAAAAAAAAATCACTCTGTTTTTTTGTCAGGTGGATGTACATTTATTCAGCGAATGTACATTTTTGAATGTGTAGAGTAATTTCTGTCAAAATTAAGCATGATGATGTATTTAATTCTGGTTTTGGATATATACAAATGAGAACTCTTGATTAGCTTATTTTTTGTATAAATGAGAACTCTTGATTGATTTATTTGTTATATAAATGAGAACTCTTGATTGATTTATACAATGAGAACTCTTGATTGGTTTATTTTTTGTATAAACGAGAACTCTTCATTGGTTTAATCTTGGATTTTAGATTTTTATACAAATGAGAACTCTGGATTTGGATCTATTGAGCTAATAATCTAACCAATTTATTGACCTAGTGTACATTTATTAGTGTGAATGTACATTATAAATGTTCAAGCGTACATTTTTGTGCATGAATGTACATTATTATTGTTCAAGCGTACATTTTTGTGCGCTAATGTACATTATTATTGTTCAAGCGTACATATATTTTGTGAGCGAATGTACATTATTACTGTTCAAGCATACATTTTTGTAGCAAATGCACACTACTATCGTGCTAGTGTACATTATTAAACGAATGTACATTCAAAAACCGTTAGTATAGGTCACATGTACATTGTGTCGATCGACGGTACATTTTTATCGTCCAAGTGTTCCTTTCATGGTTTGATACACTGCGAAAAAATACAGTATGAATTTAAAAAATCTAACATGGGATTGAAAAATAAAGTAAAGTAGTCATGAAAAATAAAGAAAAATGAACAATGAAAGTGTGGGCCATGGGATTTAAAATCATTTTTTTAAGTTAGTGTACATTTTATTCTTTGAGTGACATAAAATTAAATTTATTGATTGATATCATCGTGCATTTTTTTAACAATATTGTACCACACTTTACAGGGAAATAAAATAATTATATAGCATTACCATTTTTATAATGATATAGAGAGATATATAAAGAGAAATATATATATATAGAGAGAGAGAGAGTGTGTGTGTAGTAGGGAATGATTGAGACAAGAAAAAAATACAAAAATATGTAATTTGATAGTGTTGCAGTGGTGTGGGGGTGTGGGTGGGGGAGGGGGGGAGGGTCGGTGGGATGCAGGATTTTAGTTAGGTTGAGTGTGGGGTGGGGGAGGGGAGGGGAGGGGAGGTCTGCAGGTGGCAGGTCTACAGTCTGCAAGTCTGCAAGTGGGAGGGTAATTTACTGGGTTGGGGTGTAGGAATGAATTTTGAATGTATTTTTATTTAATAATAATGTTCACTTTTAGTGAGGGTATTCCCTTCTTATTTTGTAGCTAATTGTGTTGAAAACAGCAAAAAGTGGGTGAGTAGGAAAGTCAAAAAAATCAATGTAGCTAAATGTCAAAGCCCCCTTTCCTTTTTAGTCTTTTTAACTTTTTAACTTTTTCTTCGATCTAGTTTGCTTTTTTTACTTTTTTGCAAAGATAAATTATTTATCCAAGATAAAATTGTTAATTATACACTCGAGGTTGGATATTTTTTTTCTTAGTTGACACTCGACATTTATGATAATATATTAGACTGTCATCAAAGAATAATTCTGACTTCGGATGTCATTTTATAACAGGAAAATGTCAAAAGACACCAATTCATACAAACTATACGTATTTTGGCACTGGCTTTTTCATGATTCTCTCTACTAAATTGGATTGATTCTATAAGGTAATTTAAGAATTTCTCTATGCTTGTTGCTCATTAAATTTATAGAAGCATTTTCTTGATAACAAATGTAATGATTTCATACCTATTACTACACGTTCCTTTTCACATCAAATCTCTGATATGATCATGCCATGCAAACCCACTTTCCCGTCATGAAAAAGGCAACTACAAAACACAAACTATCAACGGGGGAAGAGGTCATGCCAACTACAAAACACAAACTATAAAAGGGGGAAGAGGCAAAAAATCGAACGAAACAAGTCAATAGACTCGGATACGAAATTGTCTAGTCCACCTCCCGCTCAATATGGCGAAGACCAACGGAAAATATTTGACTCGCCTGAGTCCTCCAATACAGATTTACTCGACTAGCTAGCTAACTCAACTCGCTAGAGAATAATAATATTCTTTTATCACCTACTACTTTATAAATGGCGGTCATCAAGTTAAAACAAAGATTGCAAAAAAACCTGTAGTTCAATGAAGTAATGCCAAATATAGCATTTAAATGTATCTCAGCTAGTTTTATATCATGCTTTCAGATCATCCGACATGGCTGATGGTATACAATGTGTGGACAGGATGTCCAAGGTTGCCGCTTTTGCCGTCTCCGTTTTCAGGACAACAATCTGTGCAAACAGAAAGGTTTGAGCATGATTAGGAAAAGCAAAAAGGTAATTAATTGGAAAGATGTACAAGAATTAAGAGCAACAAAACACACCTGCTGATATTCCAAATCAAATTTCAAATATTCATCATTGCAGCTCTCAACCATGCTAGCCAAGTTCTTCAGATTCTTTATCGGCTGACCGTTGAAGGCAAGAACCTAGATGCATTCACCAGCAGGACAGAAAATATAAGCGGTAGGAAAATCAAATGAAATAAAGGAATTCTTCTACAACTCCATAACTCCCACAAGTAGGAATTGTTTAAACTGGTCAAATCTATGGACTTTTGATTGTTGATGAAATGTTTTATTGAAATAAAGGCCAGTGCTTATTTCTGGATAAGAGCAAATATTTGCACTGATGAACTTTTTCTCTAAAATTTTAATAATTTAACAGTAGGTGAATGGACAATTTGCATCTTCCACTCCAATTAACCGTTGATAAGTATTTTCTGTAATGGAATTCTTGTATTACAAGACTAGCCTCAATTGCTAACCTGCGTGTTGACGATATCCTCATATCCGATGTTTATGTCAGCTACGAGTACCTTCAATAAATTTCACAATCAAACAAGCGTAGCACAATCAAACAAGCGTCAACCACAAAATGAGCACAATCAAACATAATTATTAGAAACATCAGTATTATGGTATGAGGGATTAACCTGAGAAACTACAACGATTTGTTCATCGAGCGATTGTGGAAAATCATGCAATAATTTATCCAACAACTTGACAGGAGCTTCATACTCATAATCTTTTCCATACTGGAGGCACAGAGAGAAGATAAAATTATAAAACATATAAGCAAAATCATTAATCCCACATTATTTCCAATTTAAATATTCCATCTCTTACATTAGCACCAAGTATAAAATTAAACAACAATTAGCAACCTAAATAAAACAACTTAGCACAAAATAAATTGAAAACAAGCATCTTTTAAAATATTTCATCATATCAGCATGCTAAGATGAACATTACACAACAAAACTATGTGAGTCTTTACATTGTCATACAATCTTTTCTCCAAATATAATCTGTTCCACTTCTCCATCTAATGCATTAGTGGTGAATAATATGCTGAAAAACTCTATCATATGCCAAGGTTTTTTGCTATTCTTGGGTTTGATTTTTTGTTTGCACCTTAGCTTTAGTTCTAGCTCTACCAATTTCAAAGCTCATAACATAGCCTTATAACCTATGTCATTAGTAGTTCATTTCTTTCTCTACTTCCCTTTATGTTCATTGTAGACTCCTCCTCACCCATAAAACCCAAAATAGCAAGATCATGGTACTTATGAGAATGTTCTACTTCTAGCATGTTGTAGATGGCAAAAGGAAGAACAATTATGGAGTTTGCATAGTAAAGTGGGAAGATATTTGGACGGTTAAGTGCCTAAAAATAAAAGGATCAGATGGCATGTGTAAATAGGTAATGTTCCCAATTATTAATGTGCTTTACTAGAGCTATTTGCACTGTAATATCCTAGAGATCTTCACCTTTTCTCCATGCCTTCGTTTACATTCTAAATTTAACACTGTGGAATAACCCAGAACTGCATCCAATTTATGAACCTTATCAAGAGAGCTTCAACAAACAAAAAATCCACTTAGCTCATTTATTTCCAAGAACAAGCATACGGTTAAGTAAATGTTAGCAATACAAATTGTCCTAACGGGGACTTCCACAAAACATTTATAAGCACAAATCAGATAGGTTGGCATCACACACATATTAGGAGAGCATACTGATCCAATTATTACAAATCTTTGCAAATTGCAATACTTACACAGTTAGACAAACATATGAATAGTAAATACATGTACAGACATTATGCATAAATTTACGTGATAAAAGGTTTAAAATGAAACTTGCATAAGCAAGTCAATACAAAAGATTAGAGAGCTGGGAGCAGAAGACAAACCTCAGATCAAGATACGGTACGGAAACAGTTGAAAAAACAAATCCAGCAATAATATAATATGAGGGTGGTTGACCCTTGTTGTGAGCTGGAATGAGCCTCCTATGTGTGCCAAGTTTGACACTGAAATTCAGAGTTTGAGAATTACGAAGAACTTTTATTGCAGCACTATCCCCAGTATACTTCTGAGACACCAGGTAGCTAAAGCCTATGCGCTCTCCATGCCTGAACGGAACTGCAAATAACCAAACATGTTACCTTACCCTAAAACCATACAGTTGTTTAAACAGCATAATTCTTTTGATTAAACCTTGTGGCGATAAAATTAAATATAAAATATTGAAGACCCCAAGTTGTTAAACATATAAGTATGAATTGTTCCTTAAGCATCACTTTAGGTTTTGATTCAGAAGTACAATTATCAACAGAAGTATACACTTCCACTGCATATAACAGGAGGGTGAGCAAGACTTGCAAAAATGTTAATTGGACAGAACCCTTTATCTGTGTTATACCTGTTCCATCATTAGCAATATCGATCCCGTCAAAGCTAAGGATAATATCAGATGGTTTCAAAACGTTGCACTCTGGAGAAGTGGGATCGATTCTTCTTATACGTACACCCTTCTGATCAGCTTTCATCCCCACGGATAAACGCAAGTCTGGATTTTCCATCTTCTGCCACTCAACCCCAAGAATTGGAAATCCTGGTAGACAATGAATATTTTTTGTGACAGAAAGGGTTAGGCAGATAATGACTAGAGAGGAATTATAATAGGAAAACTGTAGAAAGATAATGCATTTCAATACCAAATGGAAAAATCTCTAGAATATCAGATAAAGCAACATCACAACTATTATCCACAAGGGCATCAAATATCAAGAGAATTGAGGATCACCAAGGTGAACATATATACTTACGTAAGACAGTAAATATGCCCAGTGTATCATAAATTGGAAACTGTAAAACACATATTGCTCATCAAATGAGGTTTTCCGATAAGACTTCCCTATTCAATTTTAAATTCCATCAAGGGCAGTCTAACACAAGACCAAAAGTAAGAAACCTAAATCAAAGACAATTTGTCACAACAGTCCAAAAACTCCAGACTGAGTTAAAATAAGTTGAACCATGGTGCATACTTTAGCTGCAGTAAAATTAACACAAAGTTCATGAGTCCCGGATTTCTACCTTCAGAATACTTAATTTTTCTTAGCCCAATATGTATAACTTCATAAAAAAATTAAAAAAGGTGAGAGAGAAAGAGAGAGAAGCGCAGAACTATACCAGTATATGCTCCATTCTTCTCATAATCTTGGATAAAATGCATAATGACTGGTGTTGGAATGACATAACCAATATTCTCAACATCCTCATGCTTGAGAGATTGGAATGCAATGCCCACACAATTCCCCTTGTCATTAAAAGCAGGACCCCCAGAATTTCCAGAATTAATAGCAGCATCTATCTGCAAGAAGAGCATAATTTACACAAAAAAAAACATCAGTAAAAAATGTAATCTAGAAATTATGGAGGAGGTTTCATTGCAAATAAACCACCTGCAAGCCTAGAAGTTCAGTTGATCCATGAACATATGAAAGGATTTCTATTCGTGAGACAACCCCACTCGTTACAGAGATTGTGTCACCCCCTATTGGATAACCCACAACTGTAACAGCATCTTGGAGTGCAGGTAGATCACCAAATTCTACAGGTGACACCCCTTCCCAGAACTCGTCGTCTTCTACTGTAAGCAAAGCTGCACAATTGTATAGGCACATTATATATGATTCAAATGATAAAGAATTGAAAGAAAGATGTAAAAGAATTGAGATAATATGCACACTCTGGAATATAAAGAACATATAATATTTTAAACTCAACGTGTTGAACTATTATTGAGACAAATATGTGCATACCCTTTATACCTCATGTGGATCCACCTCTGCAGTAGGGTAATCATGCAGTCTAGGTATAGTTTCAATTTTAGGGTGACAGAAAGGGAAGTGATTACAAAACTAAAAATGCAAGCTATAAATCACTAGTAGCAAGTCTTATATTCCTACATACTCAAGACTCCTAAAACAATATGTATGGATCATATAACGTTATATGTCAAGATAGTTAGTCAGAAACGGACAAAACATCAAATGGAAATGACACTAGGAGAGGAATCAGTACAGCATCGCCATGTAATGTTTTGTTTCCTTAAAGACTATCTATTGCATCAGAAGAAACCAGTCATTAAAACATGATGGTTCAGATATTCCACGAGCAATAAGGAATTATAATTAACCAAATCATTCACAAATGTTACATTTCAAGTAATTGTCATAAATGGTTATTTTTACACAAAACAGGTCAATCATTTAATCTCAAAACATCTGTCAAGAAAGAATACATGCAATCACAAACAATCATATATAATTTCGAAAACCAGCTATATTAACATCTACAAAGATCAGAAAACCTAAAAAAGAGAACACAAATATAGAGCACTAACCTTTGCAATAACTATTCATATCCTGATGTTATTAAGCGTACTATAATTGATTTCAGTATCACAGACTTCACAGTAATTATGTAAATTCTTAATCACCCAAATAAAAAAGTGAAAATACTTAGAACCTTAAACCAAGTTCAACATCCTCACCAATATTACATTGAGCTCCAATGGCAAGCACAGTAGCTACATACTTAATGTCTGAGCTTGTCTTACTCAACATAACATGTGTGCAATGTCCAACCGAATATGCACTTGTCAAAACTTTTCTCTCCTCGATCGCAAACCCACTGGTATAAGTCCTCAAAAAAAAAATTCATCTGTAATGGCGTGCTGGAAATTGGCTGAAAATGGACACAATCAATCTTCACTAAAGAGGGACGAGCTCTAGCCTCTATACTCGCTGCATTAAACAATGCAGGGCTACCAATGGTAGGTGAAGTTCTGTGTGCACGAGGATTGCACTTTTTCTTGCGGCATGGCTTGGGCAAGATGGACAGGCAAGGAATTGGGTTAACAAGATCTATATTTCTTGGGGGAAATATAGCATCGTTACTGGAGGTGGTGCAGGGTGGGAGTGAACATACAACATCATCACCAGTGGTATCAATGTCTGGGTTAAAATTGGTTAGTGTTCATGATTTCAGTAAGCAATTTTCTTCGTGGTGTGTAATGTTTCAGCTTTGATTTGCCTTCGTCACACACTTTTACGGACTTATGTATGATAAATTCAACATTCTTTGTTGAATGTACAACATCATCGCCGATGGGGTTGGTAGGTGGGCTGGAATTCGTATTGATGGTGGCTTGTTCCAAGATTTCACTCATTCTCCTTGTTTTTCGGATGCGCCGGAATGGCTTCAAATTGGTTTTAGCCATTATTGAACGCGGCGGAAATGAGGGTTTTCAGAATCAATTTAGAGGAAAGGGTAAAGATAGGGTTTGGGGAGGGCGATAGAATATATGTCCAAAAAGGAAAAAGATAAATTCTGGAAAGTCGGCGATAAAACATATGCCCAAAATGCTTCAAACGACGTCGTGCTTTATTTCTAGTAATCCTATTTCAAAAGGATAATTATCTGTCAATGCAGAAGATTAAATTATCTAGAATTCACTTTCTTTTCTTTTTTTAACATTTTAGCAGGAACAATTCCAAAGTTTCATAATAAGTGAACTCTATGATATTTAATCTTCAACAATGATAGCTAATTATAGAGTCACAAAATGCTTTGTGAAATAAGATTACAGATAACACGATGTCGTTTAGGCATTCTTAACATATATTTTATCGTCTCTTCAAAAAATTATTTCAAATCTTTCAAGGATATATATTTTATCGTCCTTTCCAAGACAAGTATTTACCATTTCTTCTAGATCAAAATGAAAAACCCTCATTTCCATTGTTTTAAAAAATGTTCAAAACCAATCTGAAGACTAATGCATTTTATAAACAGGAAGGATGAGTGAAATCATAAAACACACTATCATCATTACAAATTTCAGTCACTAGCCAACACCATCAATGATGATGTTGTAGGTTCTCTGAAGAAATATTGAGTTGATCCTACATAAGTTAAATGAGAAGTGTGTGACGAAAAGGCAAACCGAAGCGAAAACATTACATACCACGAAGAAGATTGTTTAATGAGATCATAAACACCGACGCCCCAGTGACAAATTTTAATCCACACACAACATTGTTGGCGATGATGTTGTATGTTCTCTCCATCCCAGCAACACCATAAGTGTGGATGTTATATTTTGTTCAATATATGATAAAGGATTTCACATGTGAGTTGTCCCACATCGGAATATTAGAAGAAATGAGACTAGCTTATAAACCTAGTGGGCTACTCCTCCTATCACCAATTGGGTTTAGGATGGAACCTCACTAGGGGCGTGGCTAGTCTCCTCCGCTATTGGATGCGTGTGTGGGACCGCACCGGGCGCCGGATTTCTACATGGTATTAGAGCGGGCCCCATGCTCGTCTTAGGGTGGTCGTGGTCGAGGTCCTGGAGGTCATTGAATTAATGAGTGGTCGGGTCGAATTCAGCGTGAATCGGGAGGTCATTGAATTAACCCGAGCATGGGTGATCTGTTTACGTTTAGAATTGACGTGGACTCACGTGTGAAGGGGCATGTTGAATATATGATAAAGGATTTCACATGTGAGTTGTCCCACATCCCCGAATATTAGAAGAAATGAGACTAGCTTATAAACCTAGTGGGCTACTCCTCCTATCACCAATTGGTTTTAGGATGGAACCTCACTAGGGGCGTGGCTAGTCTCCTCCGCTATTGGATGCGTGTGTGGGACCGCACCCGGCGCCCCCGATTTCTACATATTTCAAGCAAGAAATATGGATCTTGTAAACCCAATCTTTTTGTCGTCCTCATTGCGCAAGCCCACCACAAGATAAATGACAATACCATTTTAATACTATGTCGGACTACAAAGTAATGGAAATTGAAATAAAAGCTCAAAAAATTTATATTTAGAAAAAACATTGAGCATCATAATTCATCAATTGAACATTGTGCTACAAATTTGCATAATTACTTGTAAAAAAAAAAAAAGAACACAAAAGCAATCATTCTTAATACATTTATGATTTAACTATTAGGCCTAAGAAGTCATAAATGTGATTTGATAATGTTCGTTTATTCACTTGATTAGGCAAGAAAAAACGCGTGTCCACGTGCTAAGATATGCTCCAACATAATGTCAACAGTCACCATAACCACATGCTCATATTAATTATTTCACATCCAAAAGAGTAAGATCATGAAATAACCACCACAAGATAAATGACAATACCATTTTAATACTATGTCGGACTACAAAGTAATGGAAATTGAAATAAAAGCTCAAAAAATTTATATTTAGAAAAAACATTGAGCATCATAATTCATCAATTGAACATTGTGCTACAAATTTGCATAATTACTGTAAAAGAAAGAACACGGCAAAGCAATCATTCTTAATACATTTATGATTTAACTATTAGGCCTAAGAAGTCATAAATGTGACTGTATACGTGTCGTTTATTCACTTGATTAGGCAAGAAAAAAACGTGTCCACGATGCTAAGATATGCTCCAACATAATGTCAACAGTCACCATAACCACATGCTCATATTAATTATTTCACATCCAAAAGAGTAAGATCATGAAATAACACCAATAAATTACTACAAATTGAGCGGCAAAAGACTTGAGCCAAAAGAGAACTACCTAATTCTCACATTTCCTTCTTTTGTTACACAACTAAAGGTTGTAAACTTCTAGTACTTAACTAACTAGTGGTAGATACTTTTCATGTAACTTAAAGCAACTAAAAGCCCATAACAAGCATCGCATTTACAACTTCACATAAAATTCATTTCACCAAGTCTCTAAAACATGAGAGTAACACTTCCAAATGACAAACATTCAATAATTTATATAAACAAGCAGTAAAATGAGCCTCACCAATATCGCATTCCGTCCCAATTGCAAGCACAGTAGCCACATACTTCGTATCGGAGCCCCTCTTCTTCAACTTAACCTGCGTATAATGCTCCACCGAATGCGCATTCGTCAAAACCCTCCTTCCCTTTATAACAAATCCACTACTACTCGAGCTGTACTGCCGCTTCCGCTGCCACGGCAGAGAGAAATTCGGCTCGGTGTGAACGCAAAACACCTTCACCACCGCGTCCATGGCAGGGAGAGCCCTAGCCACGCCAGGCTCCGCCTTAATCAACGCCGTTGACACGGCGCCGTTAACCATGGGCGGCAAAGCTAGGGTTTTGGCAGGAATCGGGGGTTCGGGGGCGGGGCTTTTCCGGGAACGGCCGCAGCGGCGTTCGGTGGGGTCGGAGGTGGAAGGGGCGGTAGGGTTTATGAACTCCACGTTATTAACGTTGACGGAGAACACCGCGGCGTTCTCGGCATCGTTGGAACCGGGGGACGAGGCGGCGTTGTTTTCGAGTACGGCGGTTTCGGCGGGCCGTGATTTGGAGCGGCGGGCCCGCTTTCGCTTTCGTTTGGTTTCAGTGCACATTGTTGAATTGGGTGGAAATGGGGGGCGGGCCGGAGGGTTTGAAATGAAGAGGGGAGAATTGTGAGGGTTTATAAACTGTCTGCGGGCATGGCTATACGACTATAACGGTGTCGTATGCCGTGTCAATTGTCCGGAATATAGTGATGACACGTTTTTTTCTATTTTAAGAATTAATATTACTAAAAGAGATGGTTTTCAAAATAATTTTTTTTTTTAAAGAAATGAATTTTTAAAAGTGAAATTATAAATACTTATATTATTTACGACACTACAAAGAGATGCTAATTTTATTTTATTGTACCAGAAAAAGACGCTAAATTGAAAACATAGTAAAAATAGCAAATCCAAACTTAATGAAAAAGCAAATATTCTTAGATAAAAACTTGCATGCAATATTGCATATTAAGATTACGTGCAATTATAATTAAAATTATATTTTTTAATTTTTTCGTGGGTTAATCATTTTGGTTCGGGGCAATTTCTCCGGCCCATCTATTTTCCCCTCTTTCACGCCGCTGTCCTTAAGAGTGCAGTCTTTCCTCAATCTTGAAATATATGGTAGATCGCTACTCAAGGTAACTATGGCACGATGCTATTTGCTCTACTTTTTTTTAGGTTTTCTTTCTACCATGGTCTGTTCTTGTGTTGGTACCAATATCGGTTTCGTTGAATTTCTTTTTTGTTCGGTTGGTTCTGTTGAATTTTCTAGCTATGTTGTATGGATCTTAATTGTGACGTAGCCTTTGCACAAATAGAAATCATTGCTTATTTTGCAATGATTAAGGTCTGTTAGTGCTTATGATATTTATCCCCAAACCCTGTTTTTCAATTGCCTACCAAGTGTTTGTTGATTATGGTTGAATTGTTCGTCTCCCCCTTTCTGTGTTTTGATGGTTTAATTTTTTGAATAAATTATTGATTGGTTTTGGGAACAATGGAATTCCTTGAATTGGAAGACTGGCTTCTTTAGATGTCAGATCCTATAGGATCGGGGACTCTAATGGGATCAAAGCAATTTCTCAATTGGATTTATCTTCAGGTAGAGATTTGATTGAGTTATTTGTATAATATAAATTCTACATGTAAGAGGATATTAAAAGGATGAAGCAAATGGGGTTTGTTCATGCAGTAACACACTTTGGTTCATGTAGTAACACACACAAAATTATATTAAAAAGATAATATCACACATTTGTTCATATAAATAATAACAATTCTATTCATGTAATAACAAATTTTAGTCGTGTAGTAACACACACAAAAATTTCATTAAAGAAATAATATCTCTTTTGTTCAAGCAGTAGTACATTTTTGTTCATGTAGTAACACATTTTTAGTCATATATAGTAACACACAAAAAATTACATTTAAAGAATAGTATCACGTCTTTTGTTCATGTAGTAACACACGTTTAGTCATGTAGTAACACATAAAAATTTACATTCAAAGAATGGTATCACACATTTTGTTCATGTAGTAACACACAAAAAATTACATTCAAATAATAGTATCACATCTTTTGTTCATGTAGTAACACACAAAAAATCACATTAAAAGAATAGTATCGTGCCATTTTTATTCATGTAGTAACATACTTTTGTTCGTGTAGTAACACACAAAAGTTATAATAAAAGAAATAATATCGCGTATTTATTTATGTAGTAACACGCTTTTGTTCATATAATAATACATTTTTGTTCATATGGTAACATCAAAAGAATTAAAATAAAGAAAAAAAAAGTATCGCACTTTTGTTGATGTGGTAACATAAAAAAATTAAATATAAAAATAACAGTAAAATTATTAAATAAAATAACAGTTTGTAAGAAATACAGTGAAATGTTAAATAAAAAATAGTACAAATATAAAAATAACAGTAAAAATATGAAATAAAATAACAATTTGTAAGAAATACATTGAAAATGTTAAATAAAAAATAGTACAAATATTTTGTTGTCAAACGGATTCGAACCTGAGACCTTCTGCCTCAACAAGTATAAGTTAACCATTAGACTACACTACGCTAAAATCTGTCCAAGCCCACAGCCTCTGCCTGACCTGTGCCCGCCCCGCCCCACGCCTAGACCCGCGAGTTTTTCAGTGTTTTGTCTTATTTATATTGTATTGCACATAACACTAGTATGCAATATTTCATACAAGACATCCTCATATTCTTATCTAGTCGATAGATTTGTAAACTAAATTGAGAAATTTTTTATATGAAATTAAACTCGCGTAAACTCTTTTTTTTTTTTTTAATATTACAGTAGATATTATGTATATAGATAAGTATTTATATATATATGCATTATTACAAATTAATTATATACATTGTCAACAAATTCATGATGCAGTAACTTAATAAAAAACCTTTCGGAATAAAAAAAACCCTATAAATTGAATTACTACTTGTATTTTGCGATGTAACGGTGGAGTACTACTTGTACTAATTAATTTTTAACAATATACTTCTTTATTTACCGAAAAAAAACCCTATAAATTACACTTATGAGTTGATCTCTCATAAACAAGTTTCATAGTATAAAATTAAATTATTTGATTCATTTCACCCATTTTAACTCACTTTTTTAACACACTAAAATTGACACATTACATACATATGAATTAAAAACAAATTTCATAGCATAAAACTTGTGCACCCTAAAGTTCGTCTACACTTATCTATAGGTCAATTTCGAATGTCGGTGTGTTGATACGTGTGAAAGAATTATTGGTACATATATCTTTTTTTTTATCAGACAATTTTTTTTTAAGATTCTTGAGCTCTAAACAAGAATCCTCTAGAGTAATATTTACATGGTAATAGTTACAAATTATACATAGAATTAACAATTTAGAATCGCTCTGGGATTTACTAGCCAAACGGACAAAGAAGCACTACAAGGTATCATATTTTTAGGGTGTGTTTTGAAACACTTAAAACAGCTTCAAGAAGCATTTATTTTCAAAAGCTGTGAGAGATAGCTTTAAAAATAAATACTTCTGAAAGTTGTTTTAAGTGTTTCAAAACACGACCTTAACTAAGCACAACTTCATGGATTCGGATCCTCTCCGGTGAGATAAAATGTAAACTTTGTAAATGTCTTTTAATTCACACCCTTAAGTAAATCAATGTCTCATAGCCACGTCACTCCATTCAAAATTCTACAATTTATTATTTAAAAAATAATTAAATTTGACCGTGTCTTTCACGTTCTTTTCTTCTCAAAAATTGTTTCCATCCAGATTTTCCTCACTAAAGAAACTCAAAAAAAAAATTCTAAACCCAACATTTCCGGCCAGCCGATCATTTCACCACTTGCAAATTGTGTCCCGCCTGGGATCATTTCAAAAAAAAAATTGACTTTTAATTAATTATAGAAATTATATCATTATAATTTTTCTAGTACTTAATGACAGAAATTGTTTTCACCTTTCGAAGTTTTTTTCCAGCATTTTTGTCGGAGAAGAGAAGGTCTTATGTGAAATATTGCACATTAGTGTTATGTGCAATACTACATAAATAAGAAGAAAAGACTGAAAATTTGTGGGTTGGCTGGGGCAGGTCGGACGGACCAATATATATTTATTGAAGGATATGTGTTATCAAATATGTGTTGTAACCTAGTGGTTCAGGTCTATTGTTAATGTATTTGGTCGCAGATTCAATTCTTACTGAGCACATAATTTTTTTTTTTTTTTTGTTAGGTTTTTGTGTGTTACTACATCTATGTTTAAGTGTTACTGCATTGTTATATTGAAACAACTTCATAAACTTTATATCTTACGTAACATGTATTAAAACTTAACGTAACACATAAATGTTCACAAGGTAACACATTGTTGTTCATATGGTAACACATGAGTATTCACATAGTATTGCGACATGTATACAGTATTGCATATTACTAAAAAAACAAGTGTTACTACATGAACAAAAAGTGTTACCCTATGAAGAATAATGTGTTACCACATGAACAAAACCAGTACAAGCGCGAAAAGAAATTTCCAGTCCAAAATTACATATTTAAACAATAACTTGATGTGTTACTACATGAACAAAAGAGTGTTACCCTATGAACAAAATAATGTTACTACATGAACAAAAATCAGTACAAACGCGAAAAAAAATCATCAGTCCCAAATTACAGATCAAAGAACAACGTGAGAAAAGAAACTTTATTCAATCAAATTTCATACAACAACAACAAAAATATCATAAGCAATATTAATTTATTCAAATCTTACAAACTAATTAGAAACACATATCTATTTCTTCATATCGGAGACGGTCAAGAGATCGTTGGTAAGCCTGAGCACCTAGTCGAAAAAAATTTGATAGATCGCGAAAGAAGGAGAACCTAGATCGCGAGGAAGAAGAAACAGCGAACGCGGATCCGAATGACATGGGCCTGACCCGTGAGAAATAAAAAAAACCCTAATTTAGGCTAATTGCACATATCACTTGCATTCAATATTGCATACAATTTTTTGCTTTTTGGCGAGCCCCAATTATGTCTGTCCTCACTATACCATTTTAAAACAACCCAAGAAAATAGATTTATTGATTAAAGTTTTTGGTTGGAATAAAGAGTCAATGCAAAATAAATGACGATAGCTTACATTATTATAATCTTTTAAATCGTTACAATTCTATTACATTATTATTTTTTTGGCAAGTATTGCTAACGCGACCATGAATAAATTTGCCATTATATAAAAAATGTTGTGATCTAATTAAAAACAATAAAAAAAAGTCTTAAATTTATTCATAAAAAGAAAATCAGCAGCCATATCAACATAAGTTAGTTTAAAATAGCCATATAATTTTAAAAAGCCTATGAATGAAATTGTCAATTTTAAAAATATAAATTGTAATTGAAAAATGTAAAAAAATTCAATAATTACTAAATCTAGGCCAATTTATATTATTATATATATAATAATAATAATACTTCATACGTCTCTCTTTTATTTGAACATTTAACAAAAAAATTTATCCCAAAATTAATTGAACATTTATATAAATAACAATAAAATAATATTTTCCCTTTTATCTATACGCCTCAAAGGATCAAACATCTTAATATTACATCTAATATCATTAATTTTTCACATTGAAGTCAATTTTATATCTCTAATTTACAGAAATGTCATTATTTTATCATTTAATCTCAATTAAAAAATAATTTTATTTCCTTTAGTATTAATAAATAATATTTTTTTTAAACTCGTGCGAACAGTTAATGTGCAAATAAGAGAGAGATTAAAGAGTAATAATTGAATCATTAAATTAAGAAAGAAAATTATGTGAAATCCACGCCGCCCATATCACGATTACAGAACTAAAGCGAGGGGCGGTTCAAAAAGAAAGAAATCTGGAATCAACAATCAAAACAAGAATCTAAATATCACACAAGAAATCAAGAAACCTTTTGTTCTTTTGAATAAAATTAAATACTGGCGGTCTCACATATCGTGTCTCGCTGTCTCAAACAAGGAAAGAGAATTAAGTACACACTTGAGTGTGTATAATGGATTCTTGATATAATATTTTGGGAAAAAAAAAAGGATTATATCTTTATGTGCCATAGTCAAAGATTGAATAACTCCAAAGTATAAAGTTTCAACGACTCTGCTATAAAAAAGAGATATTGTGTGAGAATCATGTGACCTTTGTTCTCTGATAAAAGCCCATAAAACAACTGGTCTTCCCAACCGTTCCAACCACCATAGGCCCAGAAAGTTTTCATCTTTTTAATGTTTTAATCTTTTTAGCCTACTTTATCAGTTTATTTCCTCTGCAGTTTGAGTGGTTCTGTTTCTTTCTGTATTGTGATGCTACAATGACTGCAAGTGCTTCAAGATTCATCAAATGTGTAACTGTGGGTGATGGTGCTGTTGGTAAAACTTGTATGCTTATATGCTATACCAGTAACAAGTTCCCAACTGTAAGTAATTTCTTTCTTTCTGTAATTTCAGGGGAAAATTGAGTAAAATTTCTTTTTTTTGGAAGATTTAATCTTGCAATGTGAAGATATTTGGTGGGTTGAAAGCAGTCTAATGTAATGTTTTCCTATTTTATCAATGTTTGTATTGAATTCATGGATTGCAGCTTTTCTTTGTGTTTATGTTGCCTAGAGCTGTAGGCTAAAAATGGTGTCTTTCTTTCATATGCTTTTGTATGTTTCCATTTGGTGTCTTTCTTGAACTTTGTGATTTGGGTTTATTTGCAGATTTGTTTTATACTTACCTTCTTGATTTTTAGACCTTTATTTAGACCCCTCATTCAATACTTATACACTTTTATTTGGAAATTAGGACTACATACCAACAGTGTTTGATAACTTCAGTGCAAATGTGGTGACTGAAGGAACTACAGCCAACTTAGGCCTTTGGGACACAGCTGGTAAGCTAGTTCTGGTGATAAAAAACCATGGACTTTTCATTTTAATTTCTGGTTATATTGTGTGAAATTGCATTATTTACATTCAAGAAAGGAACATAAAAGTGTAAATTTGTAGTTACTTGAGCTAAGCATATGTTCTTGATGTATTCATAGGTCAAGAAGATTATAATCGATTAAGGCCTTTGAGCTATAGAGGAGGGGATGTATTCGTTTTGGCATTTTCGTTAGTCAGCCGTGCAAGCTATGAGAACATAGTTAAAAAGGTGATTATTCGATGTTTTTCATGAAAGAAATGTTTCTCTTATAATTCTTTCGGTTTTCAGTTTCATTGTTTTAGCAAATAGGATGTAGCTATGATATGAATTTAATGGTATTTATCGGCAGTTGATCCCCGAACTTCAGCACTTTGCTCCTGGGATTCCTGTTGTACTAGTCGGCACCAAACTAGGTATGTCACATTTAAATTATTTTTGTGTTTTTGTTCTTCTGCATTCTTCTGGTAATTAGAAGCAAGTTGATGATTTTACTTATATTCTACATTGTGTTTCTGTAAATTTTAATAGATCTTCGTGACGATATGTACTACTTAGCGGATCATCCTGGATTAGTTCCCGTTACAACGGCTCAGGGAGAGGAGCTTCGCAAACACATTGGTGCATCTTACTACATTGAATGCAGCTCTAAAACTCAGCAGGTATATACTCGATTCGATTCGACCACTTCATTCAAATTCATAACAAATATTTCATCTTGAAATGTCAACATTTTTCATACTTGGTTTGGATTTGCTGATGAGTTGGAGATTATTTTTAACATCCTAAAAAGAGTCGAGCTCATACAAACTTTAGACGAGCTGAACCTGGGCCATTTTTATAGTAGCTTCATATTGTTGCACATGTATGTATTTTCATAATGTAGTTTGACCATCGAAACATAGAGTAACATTTCTTGTACATGAGTTGTAAGCTGCAACTACACACAACTAATACTTTCTAGTGGAAACAACTAGTACTTTTTAGTGAAAACAGCTAATACTGACAAACTAATACTTTTTAGTTAAACAACTAATACCATTAAAAATACACTTGAGTTATACTGTGCACCTAGTGTATACAAGTTTTTGTCCAAAACGTATCGGATTAGAGAGGAATTTCTTGCTCGGTTTTTGTCCAAACCTTCTCCTAATTTTTATTGCTGTGTTTATCGCAACGTACTTTGTCTCATGGTATTACGTATAATATACAGTACATTAACTTGTACCTTGTACTATAATATACAAAATGTAAAGGCAGTTTTCGACGCCGCAATCAATGTAGTAATCAAGCCACCACAAAAGCAAAGGGAAACGAGAAGGCCACACAGAGGGTGTTGTTTCATGTCAGTAACTCTACTCTCATTCTTAGTGAAATAGTTGATTGTGTCTGTATTATTACATGTTATTTGAGACAATTTAATGCATATTAATAGTTACTTTTTCGACTATATGCAAAAGAACTTCATACCAGCTAATGAACTCGATCTCATTCTTGCCTTCAACTGCTGTCCCATTTCGACTTATGGATATACGAAACAGAATCACATTTTCGGATTATTATGCTGATACTATGTTCTTTAGTAACTTTTGGAGCAGTTTTTGTTCCTAACGTCTGCGATTATGCAGGAATGCCTTGTTTGGAAGATTCAATAGTGCTCATGTAGCATATATACAAGTTTCACCCTGTATTAACTCACTTTGTACCTCATTGTCTGTAATAGGAAATTGTTAGATTTGTGATGAAATGGTCAAGTTTATGTACTTTAATGGTGTTGTAAAGCTAATACTCCCTCCGTTTCATATTAATTGTTGTTTTAGAGAATTTGTATCAAATTAAAAAATACTACAAATTTTTTAAGTGTATGTTTAAACTTTCAATCACTGTTTCTGGAATTACAAGGAGACAGAGTTCACAACATGGGCCCCAACTGCGAGAGTCTGACGTGGCATTAAGCCCAAATGAGGATGAAAGTCTCGTAGTAAAGGCCCAAATGCTTAAATATACAGTTACCTAGCTTTTTTGGGCTGAAGGCATTTGCGTCAAGTATAGGAGGTCCATCTAATCATAACTTGGGCCTGTCTTCGGCCCATGTAGGCCCATTTAACAAAACAATTGAAAACTCATCTAATTTGAGCATGCACAAATAATAAAGTTTTTCTTTTGAAAAAAGAATATCATTGTTTATTTGTTGCAAGAATTTTGTAACACGAAAGTTGGAAGATGCTATATATTATTTTGTCTGTATATATATACTTTGAGGAAAGTGAGAAAAAAGAGAGGATATTCCCTTTCAATCTTTTGTAGATATAAGAAAAAGAGGAGGGGAATATACAAGTTGATAAGTGCCCCCCCTTTGTTTGTGTATAATAAATAGAACAAATACAATTCTTATGTGAAATCAAGTAATGTAGATAAGTAGTTATATCAATTAACTATTTTTTATAAATTTAATTTACATTCTTCTTTCTAATTATTTAATAAAATTTTATATTAAATAATAGCTACTCCCACATTATTATGCTCTCCATCTCTTTGCCCAAGCGTTTGTTTATTAATATTCACAGTGCATTTTAAAATCACACAACTTGTTATATTGAAAGATTCAACTTGTTTGCATTGAACCGTGTAAATATTAATATGAAAAAATATTTGCACGGTTCAGTATAAAAAAATTGCATCTTTCAGTATAACAAGTTGCATGGTTCTATAATGCACTATGAGTGCACGGTGCACCTGAATACAAATGAGATTCACTTTAAACAAAACACACTAAATCTGTTGATTCTAAGAATACTGAAAAAATAGTAAATTCAAATACGTTGATTCACTAGATAATACTAATTCAAACCAAAGTTTTATTGTATTTTAATTTACTATATGTTTTACTAATATGCAATGAATAAATTCACCAATAGTACCATCATATCTTATAAAATGGGCCTTTCAAAAAAAAAACTTATAAAATGGGAAAAAAAGTTGGAACTCATCTAAAAGAAGTACTACCTTCGTCCCGTTCTTTAGGGTTTTCTGACTGTTCATAAGAATTTATGGGAATAGTGATAAAGTGTTGGGGGTAGAAAGAGTTGTTTATTAATATTTTATGTGATAAAGTGATAAAATGATGGATAGTTTGGGGTAGAAAGAGTTGTTTATTAATATTTTATGCGATAAAGTGATAAAGTGATGTGATAAAGTGAAAAAGTGTATTTCCATTTTAGGAAACAAATCTTAAAGATTGGGACAAAAAAAAAAAAAAAAACCTTAAAAATTTGGACAGATGGAAATATAAAACATGAAAAATCCTAAAATCAAGCATGAAGATTTACAAAAAGTGATGTTCGGGAGACGCGTCTTTATCAAATCCATAAAATGTTCTAAATATTGTGAATTAATGAATCGCATTTATTTCACTGCTATAATTATTCATTGATTATTATTTTCTCTTACAACTTTCAGCACAACCGCATTGATTGTGTAAATAATTAGAGTGTACTAACAAGCTTTAAACTTTATGATCATCAATTTAAAAACAATATTTAAGTTCATATTCAAATCCGAATAGTATATCATTATTTACACACAATTGAGTCAGAATGTTAAAAAATCATTTTGATAAAAAAAAAAAAAAACTTTGAAATTTATATCCTAACCAATTAAAAGTGCAAGGGATTAACCTCTCATATTGACTAACACATTTTCAAAATTTTAAAATGTATGTTGAGAAACATTGGGATTATAGAGTTAGATGGTTAAAATTATTTTATTTAAAAAAATAGTACAAGTTGAAATTTTGTTAAAAAAATAATACAGGATTAGAGAGTTAAGTGTTAAAATTATTTTATTTAAAAAATAGTACAAATTGCAATTTTATTAAAAAAATAATACATAAAATGACAATAATAATACAGATTGCAATTTTTTATTGACACTTTATTTGTTTAATATTTAAGACAAAGACGAAAAAAATTAAATTTTATTCCTCCTTACTGTCCTAAAAGTTGTTGGAGTAATAAGAAAACTACAGTGTAGACATGAAAGCCAATTCACCTACCAATTTTTATGAGTTATACAGTTTTGGTTGATAATTTTTTGGACCCTTTTATAAATTAGTAATAAGCTCCCACCTCGTCTCTAATAAATAAAGTTCGATGGCGAAATGAAATAAGTCAATAACTCATATATAGTTAGAACACCGCTATTTAAATTATGAGATTATAAGCCCAAATTATGGAGGATAAACATTTTTTGTGATAAGGAAAAACAATTATTGTAATATTCATCATTTTTATTAATAAGGACAAGCATATGTCCTAAAACAATTGAAATAACCATTTCTTTACTAGTACAATAGTACAAAAATAAGACAAATATTAGGATTTCAACATTCAACTGCTACACCCATGTCAGCCAAAAAAATTCAGAGTTTTCAGTAGAGATGTTAATTCGGGCCGGGCTAAACGTGTCGACCCGTTTAAACCTATTATATGCAGGGTTAGGGCCGAGCAATGGGAGACCCGTTTAAAATTAGGCTTTTTTGGCCCGGACCTATTAGCCCCCGGGCTAAACGGGCTAGCCCGCGGGTTAACCGGGCCAACCCGTTTAGCCCGTTTATATTTATATATACTCAATTTTATTTTATTTTTCTAATTTTTTAATTAATTTTTTTTAAAGTTTTTTGACAAATTTAAATAAGGCAAAAATCAATTATGGCCAATCAATTACAAATTAAATATTTCTATTTGATTTAGTCAATTAATAATTAATCCTCTCCAATTCAATATTTTTTAACAGTTTTGAATTTCTATTGAATTGAATAAATAAGTAAAATATTAATCCAATATAAAATAATAATATAATATTTTTATAAATTCTATTATGAAATTTGTTCATAATATGAAACTGTATCATTATAATTATAAATTAATATTATGGTATTAATTTATAAATGTGATGATATGAATTTTATATTATTAACTAATTTCATGGGAATTTTGCTCAATTATGTTATTAAAGATGATGGGAACTAATTTTATATTTTGAACATTTGTTATTAAAGATGATGAGGCAGTCTGGATCAAAATTTTTGTCATTATGTAATGTTAATGTTTGAACATTTTTTTTAAAATTTTTTCGGAGCCCGTTAGGTGGCCCGTTTAGCCCGCAACCCGCTAGGGTTAGGGTTAGATCTCAACTATTAGAGGCCCGTTTAAAATGAACCGCTTAAGGCCCGGGACCGTTTGGCCCGTAGCCCTGTAGGGCTGACCCTAATGGGTTAGGGCCGACCCGTTTAACAATACTAGACTTTTCAGTGTTATGTCAAGCATGAAATTGCACCTGTGAGGTGCTCCCTTGAAAATATAGTTCGTGCAATGAAATAAAATCATAACTTTTTTAATTAAATAATAATTTTTTATATTTTAATTAATCACAACAATTTATCCCAATAAAAAGGCTATGGGTATGATTCAAGCTGTAAAACAGTAAAAGGTCAAATTGTAAAAGAAAATAATGTGTTGGTGTCATTTATTTGGCATCCCAAGTCGCAATCACTTTTACTTTGGAATCCCAATATTCCATTTTTAATGTAGCACCTAAATTTTGATTATTAATTGATCCATCAATCTAAGAATTATAAGTAGGATCTCAACTTATTTTGTACAAGTGATTGTGATTGTGATTGGTGAACCATATTTTCTACAAAGGAATTAGTAATAATTATTAACCACAGAAGAGGGTACATTAGCTTTTTCCTAGAGGGTTTGTGGGTTGAAATTTTTATAGAATAGTTTTATTTTTATTTTTTATATGGTTTTTATAAATATTTTATGTAGTTTTTTTTTTATCAAAAATATTTTATGTAGGTATAATTTGTAATATCTAGTATTACAAATATGTTGATACTTGATAGTTATTAAATAGAGTACGGAACAATATATACAAACTAAATTTATCATAATTTGGAAATGATAAATTAACTAGCACAAATGTATTAAGATTTTACGGTCGTCTCGTAAGCGACAAACGCTCATGTGAACCAGTTTTACGTAAAAAAAAAATCTTCAAATATTAGCATGTAAAATATTACGATTTAAATATTAATATTCTTTGAATTATAAGCTTCTTATACATAACAAATACATTATGCATGCATAATACTCCAAAACAACGAAAACTTACAAACTTGATATTATATATTATAGTAATTTATTTATTAATAAAATAAAAACATGATATCCAACTGAAACGCCTGGTGCAAGAAAACCTTCATTCAGCGTTGAATGGCAAACCAGTCAAACAAAATGCAGGGCTAGCTCAAGTGCATTAATTCTAACTTCATGTCAAAAATTTAGTGCCAATTTTGATTCAGTTTTGACCCAATGAAAGGCAAAATTCATACGGGAGGATTCATACATAAGACACGAACTACAAATCACATATCAGTACAAATCAATACTCACATTTTTTAAAGTACTAAAATATTGTGTCCAAATATATTGTTTCACACGCAAGCGTGTCTCGTAATGAAAATATTACTCTTGTTTGTAGACTGAACAATGTTTGAATCTTTTCAATATACAATTAAATTGAAAAACAATGTTGCTTCCACTGATACTCACTGTTTACACCAAGAATAGTTCACTTTAATTCCATTTACATTGATTCACCTTTTGGCAGCTACAATTTCTTGGTACTTGTTTATGATGATGATTTCGAAATAGTCATTGCTTACTATTTTATCATGACAAGAACACATGAGAAATTGCAGAATTGAAAAAAAAAAAGGGCAAGAAAACATTAAATACAGCATTAAATTAGCTACATTGTTAAAGATTCTCTTCTGTAGATTTTCCCAGTTCATCTATGAACAGAGTAGCTCCAGAAATTGAAGAAAGAGATATAAAGATACTACTAGGGTATAAAATTGGGACCATTATTCATCTTTTTATCTTCACATTTTTGCTCCCTCTTTTTCAAGAAGAACAAACTATTACCATTACCTCTTCAACCTTTAAAGTTCTCTCCTTTTTCCTCTCTCTCATGGCCCCTTTTTTTGGCTGAATCTTTCTTGAGGTGGGGTCTTAGATTTATTCACCTTTATTTTGTGAGAGCTCTTATATAGTTTTAATTTTTGTTGCAGTAATTACATTTCCATTTTCTTGAATTTGTGTTCTCTCTCTTTAGAAAACAAGGTGTGTGAGAGTGGTAATATGGTGCATACTTACATGTGAGCTGTTGCATTACCAATGAACATTTTTTCTTGTTTTCTACAGTCATAAAGTTGCATTCTTTCTTATTTTTTCTGCATTCTGCTGTGTTGTAACGTTTCAAGAATGATTTTTTAAATTCATTTGCAGAGTTTCTATATTTGTTCCTTATGCATTTTGCTGCACATTTTTAAAAGCTAGTATTGTTGACTGATCTTTTTCAGAGATTGAAAGAAGAAAAAACAAGTAAGAAATGGCATCAAAGGGAGGAGGAGATGAGCCGGCACCTCACCCACCTAAAGATCAGCTTCCCAATGTTGCATACTGCATTACAAGCCCTCCTCCATGGCGTTAGTCTTTAATCATTTTGTTTCTTTTTCTTCACTTTTATAAAGTATATTGTGCTGTTTCTTGATTTTTCATCGTTTAGATTATGTGTTTGTATTTTGAGATTTGTCATTTCATTTGAAAGTCGGTTTGAGTTATGTTTTCGGTTGGATAGTTGAGCTTTGAGCCAGTCTTACGAAATGCAATCCATGAGACGGTCTCACACAAAATTCGTCGTGACAATCTTGATTTTGGTAGAAAATCATGCACTCTTTTCTGCCCTTTATCAAAGCTTGAATCCTCCTACTTGCTCTGTGCAATATAATTAGCAAAAATGACTTTTCCTGTGTTTGTTTTGGGGTTTAATGTACATGGCTATGTCAATCTATAATATATAGTTGCCACACACTCAAGATTAGTCCCCTTTTGCTGTTATAATTGTTGGATTTCATCCTCTAGTTTGCTGTGTTGTAGCTTTGCTCAAATTTCAGGATTTCTCTTCATTTATCAGTATCCTACTCCAAATTACATGTTTTTCCTCAGATATATATATACCTTAAAACATGATGCTTTGATTTTGCAGCGGAGGCTATCCTTCTCGGGTTTCAGCACTATCTTGTAATGCTCGGGACGACAGTCATCATACCGTCTGCTCTGGTTCCTCAAATGGGAGGAGGAGTTGTAAGTCAAAAGATTGGCCAAAATCCAGTTAAACATATGATTTCTTTTTACCTTTTTGGCTTTTTCACATATATTTATACCTGCTTGTTTTTCACAGGAGGAGAAAGCACTAGTTATTCAAACTCTGCTGTTTGTTGCTGGGTTAAACACCTTATTGCAAACATGGTTTGGAACCAGATTACCTGTTGTGATGGGAGGTTCATACACCTTTGTTGCACCCACTATTTCGATTATCCTTTCTAGTAGATGGGACGACCCGGATCCTATCACGGTTCGTGATCTTGACCCTATTGCTTTTGTATAAAATCATTGTGGATTTGGACTCTAATACATGTTTTTAATGTGAATAACCGTGCAGAAGTTCAAGAATACGATGCGCGCCACCCAGGGAGCACTTATCGTTGCCTCAACCATTCAAATAGTGCTCGGTTTCAGTGGTCTTTGGCGTAATGTTGTGAGGTATGTCCTTAGTACATAGCTAGCCCGATTAGGGGTGACAATTTCAGATACGATTCGTATCGTTATTACTTCATTTCGTGTTAGTGTGAAACTGTTAAACTTGAAAAAATGTTTCGATTGACTTTATATTTTGTAATTTTATTGGAGAGATTTTGACTTTTCTTATCGTGTATTTTCATTAACGTGTATTATCGTGTAATATTCTAATAATATACATTCAACTTTTAAAATTTGAATATTTTTTCTTATCATGTCACGTTGTGTCATTTCAACATGAAATTTTAGTGTTCGTGTTGTGTTAGCGTAATTGCCACGCCTAGGCGTCATATGCACTAGTTGTCTTCTCATTTGTTTTTCAGTAATTGCATGCTAATCCACAATGTTTTACAATGACACAGGTTTCTAAGCCCGATTTCAGTTGTTCCTTTGGTTGCTGTTTCTGGTTTTGGGCTCTATGAACTTGCCTTTCCTGGGGTATGTGCAAGTTATGTTCATCTACCTGCATATTTGACACAACTGGCTTTCGATTTTAACCAACAATTTCACTCGAACAGGTTGCCAAATGTGTTGAAATCGGGTTGCCACAGCTCGTTCTTTTGGTCGTCTTCTCACAGGTATCAGTTTAACCATAGTTTAACTTTGTATCATTTTCTAAGTTCAACTTGTCTTATGTTCCTCTGCAATCTAGGCATAACGATATATTGTTTACTGCAGTATTTACCGCACCTGATAAAACCCGGAAAGAATATATTTGATCGGTTTGCAGTTCTTATTACTGTGTCGATTGTGTGGATTTACGCGCATGTACTTACTGTTGGTGGAGCCTACAATGCAGCATCAGTGAACACCCAAAATAGCTGCAGAACTGATCGTTCTGGACTTGTCGATGCTGCTCCATGGTGACTAGAATTTCTATGCATAAATTACATCTATATATATGTGTCTGGTTAGACATATAGATGTTCGTACAATCTAATATAACATGAATGCAAATGCAGGATAAGAGTTCCGTATCCCTTCCAATGGGGAGCCCCGTCGTTTGATGCTGGTGAAGCCTTTTCCATGATGATGGCTGCATTCGTCGCTCTTGTAGAGGTCTGCTCGACTATCTTAGTACTACCATTTAAGTTACACTGTTGTAATACCTTTTAGTAAAACAACTAATACCATGTAAATATACACTTGAGTTGCACATTCCACCTGATGTATGCAAGTTTTCATCAACATCTTTGTAGTTAACATGTCATTTATTTTCTCTTTTTCAATGGTGATTGCAGTCAACAGGCGGGTTTGTTGGCGTTTCCCGATCAGCCAGTGCGTCCCCCATGCCACCATCGATTCTCAGCCGTGGTGTAGGCTGGCTGGTACGCGTGCCTTTTCTGCATCGTCCATTGTTAGCACAAAATGAGTTCTTAAACCACAGTTCCTTGAAACACCAATTTGCAAATTCAACTGTTCATTTGATCTGCCTGCAGGGTGTTGGAACCTTGTTATCTGGGTTATTCGGAACTGCAAGCGGATCAACCGTATCCATGTACAAAACGCACATTCAGTCCACATGGTAACCTGCTATAATCGACTCAAATTTCACTAATGACACACCTCTATTTGTTCAACCATTGCAGAGAGAACGGTGGCCTAATAGCACAGACTCGTGTTGGCAGTCGAAGAGTAGTGCAGATATCTGCAGGATTCATGCTCTTCTTTTCTGTTCTTGGTAAACTATTTCATTAATCCTTGCTGCCAAATTTGTTCCTTTTCTTTCAAACCTTTCCCTAATGACAACATATATCTCAATCACAGGGAAATTCGGAGCTGTTTTTGCTTCGATTCCAGCTCCAATGGTGGCCGCTTTCTACTGTCTCTTCTTTGGCTATTTCGGTCCGTATCATAGTTTTTCAAGATCCTCTACATAATCACAATTAATCCCAACTGATACTGTTGAATGAGAACAACTAATACTTTTTAGTGATTTACAAAACACACTTAGATAGACATAGACTAACCTTTTACAACACAAACAGGTGCTGCTGGTTTAAGTTTCCTCCAGTTCTGCCAGCTCAACAGTTTCCGAAACAAATTCATCCTCGCCTTCCCGATTTTTCTGGGCTTGTCGATCCCACAATACTTCAACGAGTTCACTGCTGCCAAAGGATACGGTCCCACCCACACGCCTGGAAGATGGGTACGAAACTCACAACTCTCATTTACATGCTCGTTTCTTGACTAATCCCGGTCCTCGCTTTCCAGTTCAACGACATTGTCAACGTCCCGTTTTCCTCAAAAGCATTTGTGGCGGGTGTGCTGGCATTCGTGTTCGACAACACTCTAGACAAGAAGGATTCTCAGATCAGGAAAGACAGAGGCAAGCATTGGTGGGATAAGTTCAAAGACTTCAAAACTGATAACAGAAGCCAGGAATTCTATTCCCTTCCTCTCAATCTCAACAAGTACTTCCCGTCCGTCTGATATTCGTCGTATCTTTAAGGTTTTCTCTCAGTTCTTGCTCATTAAATACCTCTGAACAAACTAAGTATCACTGTTCTTTGAATTGAGCATTTTTCTATGTCCCTATATATAGAAATATAAATAGCTTGAACATCTCACAGGTGATGCCTTACATTATTTGATTGTTATTTATATATTGATGTAAACTTTGCTGGTTACATAAATGTAGCAGCCATGAGGCAAATTTGCTGCTTTTTTTACACCAGATTCCCTGCTGTTAGAAATGCTCGTTTCGTGCTCAACTCGATTAAAACTTGTTCGAGCTCAAATTAATGAATTCTTGAAAAAAGAAATTCAATGTCTTAAAATATTGGCCCAAAACCAAAAAGGTACTTTTGAGAAGCCCATTGGCATGAGATTTGGTAAGGTAATGAAATAGTTGACCCTTGTAAGTTTCAATACCATATTTTCAGCCTATTTATAAACCAACAAAAAAATTCAAATTGCATCTCATATGACATTTAAATTTTTAATAAAACAAATAAGATATATTACCTCCGTCCCATAAAAGCTTGCACACCTACTTTATTATCGAATTTTTGTGAGCGAGTTGTTTATTAGTATTTCAAATGATAAATTAATTTTTAAAGAGGGGTAGTTGTTAGGAATTAAAACAAGCAATTATGGAGAAAATAATGGAACTACGGAATTTAGAGACAAACAATTTGGTTATTAAGATTTCAATATCTTATAAATTAATTTTTAAAGAAGTATTATAGATCTACCTAGGTTTCATCTTCCGGGCCTCCACAGACAAGCCTTGGAAGGCCGACCTCAATGCATCTTTAAAAATTATTTTATCATTTCAAATACTAATAAAAACTCGAAAGACCTTCGAGTCCTCGCCTCCCAGATCCCCGCTTTCACTTTCGAGCTCCAAAAACATTATAGATCTAAAACTATTGAAAAATTATTTTATCATTTCAAATTTTTTCGTTTTATGAAAACGCGATGATTGGCGTTTAACGGAGTGGAGTACATGATATCAGATTGTAACAGAAGATCCGAAATAAACCACTTGTGTCTTAGAATCTTAGGTGTAGGTTAGAATGTTAATGTAATGGTAGGGACATTAGGGCCTACAAAATATTTTTTTCAACCAATTCAATGCATGATAAAGAAAAGAAGTTTCATTGTACCCACAAACATCATCTACTAACTAAACTTAGAATTAAAAGGTATGCATATTTAAACTGCCCTACAAGAAGCTGATATCTTTCCTGCAATAGGATATACTATAGTGGGAAAGGAAACATCTAGGTATTCTTTTGTCCTAAAAAAAATTCTGAATGTGTTATTGTTAGCCAACCACTTGTATTATTGCATGAAGGTCTAATTCTTAGCTTTATTTATTCATTTATTTATTTATTTTTGTTGAGTATTCTCGATAACCCGAACGCATGATTTTTTGGGCTTAAGTAATGGTGATCTGACTAGTTGAACGAACGCATGATCCCAATTCACGTAAACTATTGTTTTCAAGGGTTACTCTATGTTTTTTTTTTTGAAAGAAAGAGGAGGTTACGAGCAACCCCAACGGATGTTTTAAAAATAAAAATGGATGATGATCCGGACAGTTTTAAAGCTTTCAGTTGAATCCAGTTCTACCGGGTTTAATCGTTATTTAAGCGGTTGAACCGATATGATATCATAATTACCTAATATATAATTTAATATATATAAATTATAAATAATCATCTATATTTTTTAAAACAATAGCCCCTCAAATTTAATTTTTCAAGATAGTTCCTCAAAATTGCAAAATAGCTCCTATATTAAAAAAAAAAAAAATCAAAATAGCCCTAATTTTTTTTTTCAAATAACGTCAAAGCGACAAGTTAACCGGTTCAATCGTTTAGCGTTTTGTGCCGCTTTTCCCGCTTTTGAGCATTTTGTAAATGGTTCGAAAGTTAAGCGGTCCAACGCTTTGAATCGATTTGTTGTGCTTGTCGAGTAGCGTCCGACCGGCTGGTTCAACCCGCTTTTTGAAACATCGGCATTACTGTTTAATTAGTACATATAAAAATGCCACTGTTAAAAAAATTCTTAATTTTTCTTACATAAATAGTGATATTTTGAGAGAGGGAGTTCACGTTTTTTATTAAGCAAAGAAATATATATATATATATATATTCAGTATACACACGTGTTACAATAACTAGCCTAACAAATATTAGGCGGAATTTATGTTTGTGTTACGACATTAATAATGAAGAAAATTTGGTGTGTGTGAGAGAGAAACACCACTAGAGAATACTTGAATTTTGTTGACCATATAAATGATGTATTTATAACTACTTCATTTAGTCATTATATCTTGCACTTAATTTTGAAATTAATTGAGTTTTTGATTATTAGTTATCGCTTTATAATTGCATATTCAAGCATTTTATTTTTATTAATTCACATATGCTTTGATCATGGACAGTCCCTCTCCCAGGTCAAAATCCAAGATCAAATCACTAAAAAAACAGAATATCTCATGTGCAAAAGAAGTACACAATTGTGTCTTAAATCCAATCATTGTCATTGAGTTATTGTTATACTATAATTATCAACATTATTATTATCAGTAGGTGGTTATTCTGGAACCACTTTACTAACCAATTCAGAACACACTGAAGAAATTTTGCAGCTTTGTCTCAGAATTCAGAACCATTAAAGTAAAAAAGTGGTGCATGTACTGATTCAAGATTTCAATGCTTACAAAAGCAGTACTGTAATCTAATTTTAAAATAATATTCCAGATCGTGTGACCAAATTATGCTGATATGAAATTGACATGCATGAAATAAAAATTAGAAAAAACATGGACCACGATGAATTGCCATTCGTCTGATTTGAAGACATAAAAACCTTACAGAGTAATTAGCCAAAATTATATTATAATTTTCTTTGTTCTCATTTGAAAGGAAACCACTTGATATGTTCCTCTTGTTTGTTTCCAATACCCAACCACCAATAATATATATATCAATGTTTTCAAAATCGGGTTCAATCGGTTGAACCGGGAATCGGCCGGTAACCCGGTTAAAAAGCACCTGTATAACCGGATTTCAGGTTGAAGCGGTCAAAACCCGGTTCAACCGGAAAAAACCATTTTTTTTTTAAATTAAATTATTAATTTATATTAAATATTTAAAATTTTAAATCTATATTCCTCTCACATTTTTCTCTAACACTTTCGATGTGAGATAAATGTATGAGGTGAGACAAAATTTATAAAATATGATATGAAAAGTTATAAAATATATATTTAATTTTTTGTAGGTGTATACTTATTTTATTTTTTTAACTAAACATAGAAAACTGTTGAACCGCCGATTGAACCGGTCCGACCGGTTGAACCGCTGACCGGTGGTCTGTCCGGTTCGATCACCCGTTCGGTTATGAAAACATTGATATATATCACCTTCTACACACTCCTACCCCTAAATTTTATTTATTTAGATTTAGATTTATTTATTTTTGGGTTGTTATATTTGATGAAATACACATCAAACATAGACGAGAATGATATAGAACCCGTCGGGCACATAATTCATGTGTCAAAACAAGAGAAATGGACCAACATATTAAAACATTACAATTCCTTAAAATACTCAACTTCTATGTTTTAATACATAAAAAATTATGCACATTATTTTGTGATCATCAGTGAGCTCTATATCATTGTCGTGTATAATAATAATCCATTAATATAATTATAACATTCATAATTTGTAAATATAAGAAAAAATTATACTATTTTTTAAAAATGTAATAGAAAAACATTACTGAGCTTCACTGATTTTCCCGTCCTGCTATTGGATTATCTAGAATATTTCAAGCATTATTTGTAAATATCTTAATCGTTCATGTCATTCTTGATATCTATAAAGTGTGCCCACTAAAATATTGAGAGATATAGGTATTAATAATGAATAAATAACTTAGGTATGTGACATAAGTTTCAAGTGTGTATACAATTGGACCAGATTCGTGTTATAAGCATCAAATAAATGTTTGATAATTGAAGTAGGTATACAACATAATATACAAACTAATATATATATATATATGCATATACAAAGACAGTATAACTAATATAGTAACAGTGAAGTTAATTTCTTCACCAAATTAAGATTCTTACACCAAACGACTTGACATCTTCTTTTCGTTCTTCTAACTACAAAACAAAAGTACAGAGCCGTACCATATTTATTTAGATTTTATTGAGACGACTTCTTATTTTTTTTCTTGTGTTCAAAATTTGGTTTTGCATATGTATATATTCTGAATTTCAAAATCTTAATTAAAAAAAAAAAAGGTCTTTTAAAATTAAATGACAATCTTATAAATGTTTATGCAGACTCTAAAGCAAAAAGTACGGATGACGACGATTCATGTAATAAATCATTTGATGATTTTTTGTGATGATTATATAGTTAATAATTCCTTTAGCTGATAGTAATGTGTGGGTTTTCTTTAAAATTAAAAAGAGAACAACAATTTAGTGATGACACTTGGACTTACACTTGGATACAAGCATGACCAATATTGATTCTTCGGTCATATTCACAATAATACAATTCTCATACTATCTATATAAGTACACATCGATGATATATATAACCATTTTAATTCTTTTTGGCCTTCCAATTCATTGCAATTTTATCTTTTTTGGTCTGGTCTTCCAATTCATTGCATATCTTTGAATATTTTAGGTTTTGACAATTAAAAAAAACATTTTATTTTCTTGGGATACAATTTATATTATTGCAGAAATAATTTTATTGGAAAATACTTGATAAAATGAATAATTTATTCATTTTGGATTGATCAGATTAATGGAGGTTGAAAAATTAAGGATGATAAGAAAAAAATTGAAGATTTTTTTTCGGTTGTTAAGATATTCTTATATATTTATGCCAAATTTTTGGATCAGAATCACATCAAAGTCACATTTGAGATCGATTTTCAAATTTTATACATAATATTTATTCAATCTTTTTTCTTGGTAAAAAAAAAAATAATATAAAGACTTGTATATGAATAATTTATTCATTTTGGATTGATCAGCGAATGTATATATAGAGCCAAATGTATGGATCAGAATCACATCAAAGTCACATTTGAGATCGATTTTCAAATTTTATACATAATATTTCAATCTTAAAAAAAAAAGATAATCGGTAATCCAACTAACCTTTTTTCTAACTTGATAATTATGACCTAAAATTAGTCAAACATGGCTCATGCATCAACTCATTATTAGAAGCAAGGAGTGCTGCATCACATATCACTTGTTGGTGCATGAGTAATTATGAATGCATGTCTTACTATATATACATACCCAAATTAAAATCTTTCATTTAATTTTGTTAAAATTAAAGTGTAGGCCAGTGGTGTAAACTTAGGACTTAGGAGTATGTTTCACTCTAGGTCTCAAGTTCGAAATTTCATAGGTGTGATCAATTTTTCAGATGAGCTGAGTCAGTTCATACAAAGATATGTTTTGATTTGAAGTGGGGGCCCCCGCTAGTGGACGGTACGTTCTGGTCCCCGGACTAATCGATCTTTGAGTCGGATGTCAAATTAAAGAAAAAAAAATGAAAAAAAAGCATTGGGCTTTTAGTTAAAAAAAAAAAGTGGGTGGGGTTACTTTTGGTTGCATGTTTGGGACACAAGATATAGATCAAAGTCAGAGAATTAAGGGTTACATTGCTATAGTAATATTTTGGAAATGGTAATCCTGAAATGCCAGAAAATGTTTGATAAAGAAGGATATGGTTATGGACAGAACCTGCACATTTTTATATTTTATTTTAAAATTTTCATGCTAAGGCATCATAATGTAATCCCACAAAGATAAATACAAGCCTTCACATGCGACAACCACTTATTACCATTTTGTGTGTGCGGGATCTATCATCTATACCATGTTTTATCTATTTCTTTATCTATTTATTGAGAGAGGGAAAGAGAATACTATATATTTAATTATATTCATGATGTCATGGTAGTAAATTAATGTAATAAAATATAAAATGTAAAATAGAATATTACATGTTTGGTGAGAAATTAGAAACGTCCCTCTCTTACTCGTGCAGTCGTGTTTGGCTCTTGGGGTGCTCAACCACGCTCAAAATTGAATTGGGGTTGGGTGCATCATCATGTGACAATTTGGATTAATTAAATTACTATTAACTAAGAATTTGATTAGTAAATATAACAAATTTATAAATATGGAGCTAAAGTTCAACAATTGAGTTTGATTAATTAACTATACACACACACACACAAAAAAAAAAAACTCTTACTTGACATGTATTTTCAGCTAAATTATGCTTTTTTTTTAAAAAAAAAACTTGATTTTTCTTAAAATGAAATTGAATATATAATTGAGATTAGTGGTAATGTTTTCAGTTTGCAAATTATCTAACACAAACTATATATTCGTATTTTTTTAAAAAATAATCTAAAATTGGATGTTAGGTTAAATTGGACCCACAAAATTTGGCCATGAATCCTGGAATTAAAGATAAAAGTAAGACAAGAGTTAGGTGTGTGAGGTGAGCAAAAGGAATTGGGAACTTTGTTCCTTTGGAAGTTCTGTTTTATGATGGTAACATATTAGTCCTAATGTCTTCTAATTTTATATTTTTTAAAAGTTTAGGGCAAACTAAAATAAAATTTAATTGTTTTTTTTTATCATTTTTATAAACACAACTATTTCTACTATTCAATAAAATATACAGTGAATTGGAATAATTCAAGTTATTAGAGTACTATTACATAATTCATATCATTGCTTTCAAGTCATTTTGAAGTGATTATTTGGAAACATATCCCCTACTACTGCAGGGTGTTGTGCAATAGGAGAATCGTTGGATCATGCACGTATACTCACATATTAGTGTAGGTGTGTGCGATCTAACATGTACAGTTTCCATATTGCACAACACCGTTCTGTACAGTAGGGGATTTGTTTTCGATTATCAGAGTAGTATTACCTAATTCGGATCATATGTTCGAGTCATTTTGAAGCAATGAAATAGAGATAAATTATGTAAAAAAAATTATTACTAAGATTGTAAAACTAGGAAAGAAGGAATAAAATAATTGGGAAATCAGAGTATCAAAAAATGCACACCAGCTGTTTGTTAAAAAGTTTTTTTAACGTTTACCACGAATAGAAAAGCTGAGCTTGATGAAGGAATCATAATATGTTGCATAGAAGAATTAAAAGATTCTAACTAAAATTCCACAAAGGCGTAAAGCAAAGCAACCTCTATCATGATGCCTCGCATGATTTTAAAAAGTTAACAAAAAGTATTTACATGTGAAAACAAAAGTCTTGCATATTCATCATTTACTACTAAGAGCCTGTTTTAGAATTCTTAAGAGTACTCCAGAAGCACTTATTTTTAAAGTTGTTAGATACAACCTTTTTAAAAAATAAGTGCTTCTAGAGCACTTGTAGAGTTTGCAAACGGGTACTTAAGTGGTCCTACAAACGCATTACATTGACTCGAATAAACACTCACAAAATGATTGTTTATGTTATTTTTAATTGAGAATTGCAAGTTGAGAATGAACATTTTTGCCTATTGTTCATATTTTTAATGATTTTTTTGGAGCACTAACAATGACTTACAGTGACGATAATATACGGAAACTAAAACTTGGAGAAAAAATGGAGTAACATAAAGTTGTAATCTTCGAGCTCTCCAGAAATGACAATTTCGACTTGTAGCAAGTTTTCACGAACAACAATTTTACACTTTTAACAGTTTTTAAACAATAACCACCCCAACATGAACAACAACAACGACAAACATAACACATACAACAACGGGGGCAAAATAAACAAGGTTAGACATTTGCCCGCAAAACGAACACGTCCATATTAGTGCTCACGATTCCACGTAACGTTTTCAAAAGGTAAAATGATTTTTGTCTCGTTGACGAGCAGCACCGCAATGTCATAGAGCTTCGATGAACTGAAAATGACGTGAAAATTATATTGCATTCTATATGAATATGCAGATGAGCATGAACAAAATTATTATTGTGATTTTGTATGTATACTGATAAAATTTTATGAGCATATTTTTCATTTTAGAAAATGTGTTTTATTAATATTTCTTCGTTCCGGTATAAGTTCTCCTTCTTTTGAGATCGTTGATTAAGGAATAATAGTAAAATAATAAAAAAAATGAGTAGAAAAAAGAGTACTTTTGAAAATCGAGAGAGAGGAATTTTTTTTAGAGAGTAAATGAGTGATATTTTTGTAATATTATTTGCAAAATAAGAATAAAAATTCAATAATTGCAACACAAGGGGTGACTCTTGGTGGTATGATAAATAGAGAGGTGAGATCATTCTCATTTCTCAACAAGATTAGAGTGTGGCTATAAACACCCCACCTCAAAACTCACATATCCCTCCATTCTTTCAATTCTCACACAAATCTTAATAAAAAATCAAGAAATCTTGAAGAAATGGGAAATTGCCAAGCAATTGATAGTGCAACTTTAGTGATACAACACCCAAAAGGCAGAGTGGATAAGATGTATTCCCCTGTTTCTGCTAAACAAATCATGGAGATGAACCCCGGCCATTATGTTGCACTCCTCCTCACCACCACCGTCTACTCCGCCGCAGCCGCGGCGGCGGCCGACGGCGCTAATGACAAGAATACCCCTCTTAGGGTAACAAGGATTAAGCTTTTGAGGCCAACTGATACTCTTGCTCTTGGCCATGTTTATAGACTTGTCACATCTCAAGGTATATATGTTAATTAATTAATTTTATTTTTCATTTTTTTAAGGAGATAAAAATACTTTGTGAGACCCTTTTATTTAATTTATAATTTTGTATGTTTGTTCTTGCAGAAGTAATGAAAGGGTTGGTGGCAAAAAAACATGCCAAGATGCAGCAGCAGCAACAACCAAAGATCATAACAGAGAAAATAAGTTCAGATTTTGAAGCACAAATTAGGAGAACTGAATTGGAAAACACCAAGCAGGTGATTATTTCTTCAAATTTTTGCAATGAATTTTCAGAATTCAGTTTTTTTTTGTTTAATTAAAATAAATTAATATCTACTGTCCAAGTACCTGGTGAACACCCCTGGTTCTGATTAAAAAAACTTGAACCACTATTATAAAAAACTCAACTTGATATTATAATTAATGAGTTGGTTTAAGAATCTGCAGATCTTGAAATAGTTCTTTAATCAATTTATTATTATGTAATTAATTAAAGAAAGGAAAATAGTACACATATACAGTTCAACAAAGTGATGACTATTTATAATTAATATGACAAAGCAATAATTATCATCTGGCCAGCAAATTCACATTTAATTATTTAATAGTTGTAATGATCATAATTAAATTATTTAAATTTGTACTATATTATTCAGGTAAGGCAGAGATCAAGAAATAATGGAGGTGCAGTAAATTGTGGTGTGTCAAAATCGAGAGGGTGGCAGCCAACATTAAAAGCTATCTCTGAAGCTGGAAGCTGATGATCTTTTTCTTTTTCATGGCCTGTTTTTGGATTAATTTTTTAATAATTGTTTAAACAGGTCTAATTTGAGATTAGTAATTATCCAAATTGTAGCAAAAATCAGATCGAGTTTGTGAAGAATATGTTGGGAAGAAATCTCTATCTTAATGGCTACCATTTTTTTTATTACTGGAAAAAATTAAAATAAAGAATGAAAAAAGAAACAAACTATGCCAAAAGAGCATTATTTACCAAACAATTCAAATTTCTTCCATAAAAAAAGCATCACCGACCCACCGTACATTCATAATGTATTTTAGAATCATGTAACTTGTTATGATTTTAAAATGTAATATGAGTGCACGGTTCATCTAAATGGACATTAGACACGATGACTTGAGGTTCAACGAAGCATTTAAGTTTAATTTAGACTTTGGACAATTAATCAACGCATCAAGTTGGGCCCTTCTTGAAATCAAGACAAATTACAACAGTTGGATGGGCCCTTCTTGGAATCAAGACGAATCACAATAGTTTGAAACGTGTAAATAAAAGATAATTTATTCTTTATTTTAATTTTGTATCTTAAAATCCAATAATAATGAAATTGTTCAGTTTTTTATTTTCTTTTTGTTATTTAGGGATGGTCTTGCTAATAATTTATCAGAAATTTTGGATTATTAATAATTCGCAATGGATTGGATACCTCATGCCAGTTATTCCCATACACAAATTTAAATATATTTATGTTAGTTTTTTTTTTTAAACGGAAATGTTAGTTTCTAAAGTAGGATACTAATTTTTTTTTAAAGATAATCAATTACAATATTTCTTTAAAAAAATTAATTACAATAGTTCCTTCTTTTACCATCGGGCTTGTGGCAATATCGTTTTGTCTCATTGTAGACCAGAACCGTAACCACCACAAGACGGGCACCACCCGAAACCGCAATTCGGAATCGTTTCGTCTCGCTATAGACCGGAATCGTAACCAGCACAAGGAAGGGACCACCTGAGATCACAACTTGAAATTGCTACCGCCGCAATCGGAACCGCAACCACCACAAGAGGGGGAACATCACCCCACCACAAGGGAAACCATTACAAAAGAGAATAAATATTCCTTATCCGTGTCTCGAACCTAAGACCTCGGATCTCAGGTTGTGGAGCTCTAATCACTTGAACTATCCACGTTTGACTAAAATACGATACTATTACTCCCATTTATAAAAGGCTTAATTGCGAATAAAATCAACACCTTTTCATAAATTGCAATTTAAGCTAAACTTTTGAATTTTGGCAAATAAATCAACACTTTTATTCTTTTTGGCAAATTCAACTTCGGGCAGTTTGCCCTTGCCCAAAAGATAATGTGTACAAATATATACACAATCATCATCCTAGTGAGTGTCCACATCAATAAATAATTATAAATATAATAAATAATAGTTTAAAAACAAATTAAGTAGTATAAATACTATAAATAAATTTAGAATAAATTTTAAAATAATAAGATATTCGAATCAACACAAATAAAAATCAAAATCTAATTTCTTCTAATAAAAAGAATTAGAAAACGACACAAACAAATAATATTTAAAATCACAATTATAATTTAAAACTTTCATAATTAAAAATTAACACAAATAATATATTTTTTAGAGAATATTATTTACCCCCGAGTAACACAATGTCAAATAAAAAAAAATTCAGGAAAATAAACCTGATGAATATTTGTCCCCAACCCATGTTTGTGGCCACCCTACACAACCCCATTCTCATACTAGCTGCACCTCCATCTTTCATTGATATTTTCTTCCCCTCAACACTTGAATCAATTTTAAAATGTGAATTGAGTCACTACACATGCCACTCCATACTCGGGTCTCGAAATGGGTGTTCGCTTTGTGTAAAGGAGCATGGTACATATAGCGAGCTTGGATTTTTTTATTATTATTATTATTGTAGAATAATTTGATTTAGTGTAATTTGAGCAACAAATATTCTAGTGTAACTGGATGATGAATTTTTTTGTGTAATTAGATTTTGGAGAATATGAGATTTTTCGCAGAATTAAAATTACTTTGTGAAGATGCAGTGACGAAAGGAACATGAGGTCGGGGGTGGGGCAACAGTGGGATGGTGGGGGTGGGGCAACAGCGGAGGCAACATGGTTGAAGATGAAGGGATTTTGGTGTATAATTGAATTTTGGAATTTTTTTACATAACCATTTTTTTTTCTCGAGGATGAATATTTGTTTTTTAATTTTTAATTTTGCATTTTAATTATTTTATTTGTATATTTTTTATTTTATTCTTTTGATTTTTAATTTTGATTTATTATGTTATTAAGTATTTATTGACGTGGATGTTTACTGGGCTGATGATAGTGCATTTTTTTGTACACATCAATTTTCGGGCAAAGGGACAAACTGCTCGAAATTGAAATTGCAAAAAGGAGTAAAAGTAATGATTTGTTTGCCAAAATTCAAAAGTTTAGATTAAATTGCAATTTGCGAAAATGTGGTGATTTTATTTGCAATTAAGCCTTTATAAAAATACCAATGGATTGACTATTGTTTAAAAAAATAAAAACGATACTATTAACAATATATAAATAGATCTATAGGATAAGCATAAAATCATTAACCATACCCATTTATAATATTAAATTGGGCCCATATAGTGGTGTTTGGGCTTGTTTGGTCCGTGTCGTTTTCGTTTCATTTCTAACCCTAATCAATAACAAAAAATGCTTTATTCTAAAAAAAATAAAAATTCAACGGATAAAATGATAGCTATTACTCCGTCCGTCGAGATCAGTTTTCACATTTTCCTTTTGTATTTATCACGCATTAGTTTTCATTCCCGAAAAAGAAAACTTTACTTATAACTCTCGTCATCACAGTATACACTTATTTACACTCTATGTCATTATTTTATCCAAAACAATTAAAATTGATTTGACTCAAATATTCTTACTTTATCACTTTAATAAAATAAAAAGTAACATTTCCTTGGTTTTCATGGTCAGATCAGATATGGGACGAAGGTAGTATTAGTTAATTGGACATGTAAGAATGAAAGCATTCCATCCAAATTGTAAAGATGATCTGTTTCGGAATTTGAGTACCCCTTGTAGTCTGTGAATAAAATTTCATCTTTACCCTTAAAAAAAAATAAAAAAAGAAATGTCTGCGAAATAAAATATGACAATGATTCAATAGTTAAAAAATCCAGATTAATTTCAAGAGATTACCATTTACCAATAGTCTTTACACGAGCATTTGCCTTGTCTAAAAGTGTGAAAACGAGAACGATCTCTAACTATAATTTCTCTATCATAAACTACAGAAATGGCCTTCATAACTGCATGACAATCCTCACAAGTCCTCAGATTTTTCATAATCCGAATACAAGACCTATCTCCAGTTTTCATAAGTCCAAATGCAACTGCCAACTTCTCACTATGCAAACCTACAGCTTGCTCTCTATCTTCCTCGCTCAAATCGAACGACACGCGTGTGGAATCAACAGCGTACCCCCCACCTCGTCCCACTTCTTTCAATATTTCGCACAACTTTTCTCGAATCTCAACCATCCACGGATGAAGCGCATCAGCAACTCGGAACTCATGAGTAACGCCATTCACCTCAATCCAACTACGTCCAATGTCAGACGGCTTCTTTTGCTGCCCGATTATCTTTCTAATCGTGGAAACTTCTTCCCATTTACCTAGAGATGCATACAGATTCGAAAGCAGCACATCACCATTAGGGCAACTACGAGGGTTGAGCTGCTCTAAATGGCTTATTACACGCTCTCCAAATGAGGCGTTACGATGAATCCTGCAGGCACTAAGTAAAGCCCTCCATATAACTATGTCGGGATCATAAGGCATAGTTTTGACTACTCCGAATGCCTTAGCCAAAAAACCAGCACGGCCGAGCAAATCAACGTAACAACCATAGTGCTCGATTTTAGGCACAATGCCCCACAAATTCTCCATGTTTTGGAAAATCGAAGAGCCCTGTTGAACCAGACCCGAATGGCTGCATCCATTTAGGATTCCAAGAATAGTAAGGTCGTTAGGACTTAACTTTTCAGCCAACATTCGGTGAAAAACGTGCAAAGCTTGCTTACCAAGCCCATGAATCGACATACCTGATATCATACTAGTGAAATTGTGAACGTCGGGTCTTGAAATCCTGTCAAAAACTCCGTACGCAGAGTCTATCGTCCCACATTTGGCATACATATCGATGAGTGCAGTGTTTATGTTAGAACTATACGGCGTTGGACTGTTTTCGATATAATCATGAATCCATTTTCCTTGGTTTAACGACCCGAGATTAGCACAAGCAGAGAGAGCACATACAAGAACAGCCTCATTAGGCTTATGTTCAAGAAACATATCATGAAAGTATGCAAGGGATTCAGTGTACCTCCCAGAGTTAACAAAACCCGAAATCATAACAGCCCAAGAAACGTCGTTTCTCAGAGGCATTTTCACAAACACATCACCAGCTCTCAGCATATCCCCATTCTTAGCATAAGCAGAAACTAAACTAGTCCATGAAAACACATCTCGTTCAGGCATTTCGTCGAACACCTTGTGCGCATCATCAGCGCACCCAAAAGCAGCGTGCATTCCAATCAGAGAGTTACCCACGTATAAATTCAAGTAAAATCCATTTCTAATTACCATCCCATGAAAAATCTGCCCATGTAAAGATGAATTTTGGTGCGCGCAAGAAGTGATCAAGAAAGTAAATGTGTACTTATCGGGTACGGCTTCATTAGCCAGCATTTGACGAAAAAGAATAATGGGCTCTGAAGAATGTTGCAGCTTGGAGTAAGCGCGAATCACGAGATTCCATATCAGAGTCGGCGGCGACGGCGAAGGCGAAGGGTAGTTTTCGAACAGGGTTCTTGCCAAATTGAGGTTTTTAGAGTGGAGGTAGCAGTGGATGAGTGAATCGATCAAAGAAATGCGCGATGATGCGAGTGATTGGGTTATGATTTGGGCGTGAATTTGATTAATCTGAGAGATTGGGGGCCGTTTGCTCAGAATTTGAGAGAGGGATTTTCTGGAGATTTGAGTAAGAACATAGCGCTGCTGCATTGGATTCGTATACCAAAAACAGGGTGTGGTGTATTCTTGTCAATTCATATACCAAAAATTTGTGGCTATTATTTATTAAATGATAGAACAAATATAGAACATTATTTGCAATAGTTGAACAGATGAATTGGACTAGTTTACACATTGACAGAAAAACTAAACATGAATAAAAGCGGTAGAGAAAAATATGGAACATGAACTGCAGGAAAAAAAGGTGCACTCTTTAAAAGAGAACCCCTTCAAATAACTGACTATAGTGTTTCAATCTTCAACAAGAATACAGAAACAAATAAAAAAAAAAATCACATGGAAGCAATACAAAATTACCAACAAACAAAAAATTGCTCCTTGAAAATTGATCATCCTTATTCCGTGTAGCTTTTTTTATGTCGAACTCCATCTCGGGGCAGCAAGTTTGGTCAATCGGACGTGATTTTCGTGGCCACAAAACTGTCCATCCCGTTTATCTTTGTAGCTTGTAGTTGGCTGAAGTTGCCTTTCTGCTTGAACAGCTGTGTGTGATGATGCCTGCAGTAGAGACGATGCTCGTGTGCAATGTAGTTGGACGGACTTATGACGCACCCGCCATGGCTACACTTGAAGCAACTTCTGTGATATGAACTTCCATCCACTGCTACCTGTGAATCATCAACATTCATTTAAACAAAAAAATCATTACAAGTTTGTAATTTTAAATGACATTAGTTGTTTTACTAAAAAGTATTAGTTGTTTTAACTGAAAAGTATTAGTTACCTTTTCGATAGGGTAAACTTTTTTGTTGCAGGAGACGCATTTGTCTTGAGTTCCTGCGAAAAAACTCGAGATTTTGGTATTGGTGGTGCCCTGCTCGAGAGGTCTAGCGGTTCTCGGAGCACCTGCGAGTGAAGAAGATGAACACGTTAGTTGAAATGGCACGAGTAGCGTTAATTTTGAAACGACTTATAAATTAATGAGACGGGACGACCTTCAAAACTCTTGTCCAAGCTACCAGTCATCTTGTATAGCTGATCATAATGAGGCTTGCAGTATAAAACACCTTCATAAGAGCTGTAATTGCTCAGCTGCAATGCAATTAATATGGCACCATTATATATGTATCAAGGATTCACAAACGTTTAAAAAGATGATAACAAGACAAATGATAAACGAAGAAAGTATGATTTGTAATAACAAAATACGGTCTAAGATTTACGCGTTGGAAGACAAGGAAATCGTAGTTTAGTCTTCAATGCAGTTGGAGAACCGATTGTTAAAGGAGGCAGCCATATGGTTATTTTGATCTGCTAACTTTTGTATGTGACTAATTTATGCCCAATCTAGCATATGTTCATAACATACATCTCATTTTTCCACAATTTTGCATTTTGATCATAATATTTGATACCAAATCCAATCTTTATTTCAGCAATATCTTGGAAATTTGTGTATCTATATGATCCAAAAGCCAATCTTTATAAAACTTCAACTCTATCAAGAATCTACTAATGCAGTAACTCTACATATGGATTCAACAAATAAAAATACTTCTCAAAGATTTTTTTTTTTCTTTTCCCCCCTTAAATTGCTTTACCACAAATCCATGCCAACAAGCATTATTCATGCCAAAAAACAACATAAATCTTGCATATGAACTCTAATAAATTTGTTAAATACAATAGCAAAAGAGGGGCTACTAGCAAAAAAAATGATACCTTGAGGGTCCCTTTGCAATGGTGGCATCGAAAACAGAACTTGTGATACACCTTATTATCAGCAGTGAGTTCATCCACCAAATACACTCGCTTTTCACATGCCTTGCATTTCTGTGTTGTTCCTGCAAAATTCCTCATTTTCTTGATTCTTTCAATTTCTCACTCACTTGGATCTTGATTTCTGTACCACCCCAAAATAGAAACTCAAAAGGTCACAGAATTCAATAGTAATTCAAGATTCCTGATGTATAACTTCCTATCTTTTCTTTGAGACAGGCTTTTTGTTGCTTTGATCTTGCTTATATATACATATATCATATATGTGTGTGTGTGTATATATATGCAGAAAATAAACAAGTGTTGACCAGTGGTGGGGTTTTGCCAAATTATGAAAAGTTGGTTTAGCTGTAAACAGTGGAGCTTTTTTGTAAGAAAAATGGTGCGGAGGGAGTGCTAAAGTTTAATTTTAATTTGTTTCTTGTTTAGATACATTTTTTTAATAAATAGAATAATAGTGCACTTTCCTCAACTTTATTGCTGGTGGAACGTAGTGAGAAAATTAAATTTGAATTTGAATTTCAGACATTAAAGTCCAACATTGCGTTGAATGCTAATCCCCTTTCTTGATGAATAGTTTCTACTTTCTAGCCTTCTATTTAAAGATTTTTTTTATAAATAATTAAGTTTTTTTCAAGAAGAGTTTGGGTCAATTGAATGATTGTTTGTTATGCTTTTATTTTAAAAATAATTGTCATCATGTAAGTGAGACAGATGGAATGTACATTGTACAACTCACATTCATTAAACCGAGAAATAATAATCATTATCGTCCAATCAATGATAATATACTTGCAACCTTAAATTAAAGTAGATAATGCAGAAATATATCTAGGTCCAAAGAAAGAGAAAAAAAGAAAAAAAAACCCCTTAAATTAGACCCTATTTTAATATTTTTAGAGTATTAATATGAATTTCGTAATTTATTTCACCATTAAACTCATTAGTATAACATAATTTCATTCATAATACACGCAACATATATTGATAAAAGAAATTCAAGATCCAGAAATAATGATAGTAGAAAAGAGAGGATTTTGCATGCCCCACCGTTAGGGGTGAGCAGAATATGGTAAAAACCGAAAAATCGAACCGAACCGAAATATAAATTCGGTTCGGTTAAATTGGTTTTTGGTTCGGGATCGATTTTGCATTTTAAAAAAATTGGTGTTCGGTTTCGGTTCGGTTTTTTCGGTAAATATACCGAACCGAACCGAAATATTTACTTAATATATATATATATATATATATATAATATATAATATATATTATATTTAATATATATTATAATATATATATATATATATATATATATCCGAATTTTTGTGTTATTAAATGGCTTAATTCAATAATGTTAAAATTTCAGTTTTTTCGGTTTTAAACCGAAACCGAACCGAAAAAATTCGGTTCGATTTCAATCGGTTTTAGGCTTAAATAGTTCGGTTTATGTGTATTATGGTGTGAAATTCGGTTAATTCGGTTCGATTAATTCGGTTCGATTTTTACCGAATGCTCACCCCTACCCACCGTATATCCCACCACAAAAAATAACAATAAAGACAGGAATTGAAAACTATATCACCTTTTTTATGCCAACAAAGACAAGGATTTATTGAGTTGCAACAATCAAGTAGATTTGAAAAGCCACCATTTTTGACATTTGAAAAATGTGAAGTAAATAAAATCACTTTATTTCAACATATGACCAAGCCATACAGGCATAGCTCTGCTTCACTAATGCCAACCTCTTTACTCATTCCAATTCCAATACCTGCATCGATATGGATATGAAATAACTTCTACCATTATGCGCTCGTTTACTCTTTACGGGCTTGCCCTCCCGTGACTGCTTTAGTGTAGATCTCGTAGCAACATCCTGAATGCAAACATCAAGAACAAACGTAGATTGAGAAAAGAGTGAAGAAACTAGAAATTTTGGTTCAGACGATTCTTATCGTGCACTATTTGCAAAATAATCGGTCAAGATATTAATATACATAATTGAATTATGTGGATTTTTATCATCACATCCAAAAACATTATGCATCTCTAAGATTCATAAAGATGCATCCAAGAGTTGAAATATAACTGATATTTCCACAAGACAAAGAAGAGCTTCTAATGACATTAATGTATTTGCACATCTTGTAATTGCTATCAGCATTTGAAACCTTCAACTGAACGAAACATACTTCTACTCAAGAACAAAAATTGATTATATATTTCATCACTTCGATTCCATAACCCCAGTTTTACTAATGCAACATAACTATTTCTGAAATTTAAATATGTTACATACACAAATGGGATGAATATCACAACAAATTGAAGCTGGATTTAATTTGAATCCAAAATCCGTCTACATCTTTTTAATTTACCGCTAAATGAAGCATGTGGTAATTTCATGACAAAGCATTTTGAATGTAATGTTTCATCAGTCGGCTTTACTAATGGTATTAAAAACAGCATATAATCTGATTAAAACATGCTATCAAGCTCATCAAATGCTTTAGAAGACATCTATCTAGAGCATCTACACAGCCCAAGAACATGATAAATTATTAAATTTTTTGGTTGAACAGATAAGCATACCAGCTACAACCACAACAGTAAGAACATTTCCCACTACTTTGATACGTCCCACAGTTTTCTTAGGTGATTTGAAACGTCGTAGAGATGGATCTTCCGCCAATAACTGAAACAGATATTTAAAAAAAAAAAGATGAATTAAAAGAAACAAATTGACAAGGAGGTAAGTGACCAAAAGAAAAAAAGTGTGTGATGAAAAAATATAAAAAAAGCAGTCCATGGAGAAAATACACATCTTTTCACCAAAGTTTATATCCATTACCAAGAAAACATATATACACTAGTTATGAAGAAGGTTAGTCAACACTCTATAGGTTTCTGAATGAAACACAAAACAGTGAATATTTTTTATTCCCAAGAATAAGAATTAGCTTTAAAGGAAGACCATTGAGGTTCAACAAAAGAACATCATATAACAGACTCTAAAAAAAATCAAGTGGGATAAGGAAAAATAAAAGAATGCAGATAAAAAACATCATATCAGGAAATTGCCATAAGATTTTTGGCAAGGCTTTCATATGTGGTTCATCATATGAATTCAGTTTTCCAACAATCTCATTATAAAAATTGGGAATGACTTTGAATTATCATGGTTTCTATCTTCTTCTGCAAGATTCAGGAATCAAATTGAATATATCCATTGGAGTAACAGGAAGTCAGAACTTCAAACCCCAGGTACTGCTTTTCCAAATGAGACTCTTACATGTTTACCGATCTGAATGACGAAAAAGTGACTTTCTATTCCACTGTCTTATTTCTTATTTTCCCCATCTTTATCTGTCTCAGTTTTAGATGAAGATACTATAGAATTTTAAAAAACAGGGGGATCAGCTTTAACCAAGTATGTCACATGTGAGTCGAGCCTATAAATCATTAAATCTGCACCTTAAGTGTAAGTGCTGGAATTCATGCCTCATGAATCATTGTGCTGCTCATAGCCACAGAGAATAAATTATTGAAGATTTGAACCATCTGGATACTTTATGGTTCAAAATTGAAGTTTATAAACATCTTATCGGTAAAACAACCAGTTCTAACCAAAGCACCCAGCTCATACTGCAGTAAGCGTAATTCAATTAAAGAGAAAAACAGAGTACATCTTTAGCTGTTCCATTTCTTCCACAAACAACAATAGGGATTGAATAACTAGTTTAAAGCCTTATTTCACTCACAAATTCCTTTACAGCTTACTACACTACAAGTCGAATTAACTCGTCTTTGGAATACTTACTGAATCAATGAAAATTCTATTCTTCTAATGTAAACTCTCCAAATTTTAATAAAATTCTATGTTGTTTATACTACTCAACTCAATTACTTTTCAAGTAGATTAACCAAATTAGGCTCATTATCCTTAGAGAGATAGTAGATCCCATCGTCTAGCGGGACCAATGAGGCATGAATTTTGGATATAAACAATGAATCATTTCCAGATCTTCGTCTACATTGGAACCCAATTTATAAAACTTATCTCGAAACTTAGAGTTTGAAGCTTTCTTTCCTGATTTAACACTTCAAACATAACCACAGAAGCAACTTATTTGCAGAACCCATATCCACATTCAGATCGGAAAGATTACTATTCATCTGGAAACAATTGAAGCGGTAAAAACAACAAAAAATCGCACTAAAGGTAACACCAAAAACCTAATTTGACGTAAATATTAAGGGGGAAATCAAAGAAATACTCACAGCCTTCTCGCGAGCGCCAAGCTCAACATGAAATCCACGCTTAGAATCTTCAATCCTCTACAGAAAATTGTGTATCACACAGAACCCATCAATCTTTACAGCATAAATCAACAATTAATCTCAATTTACATAGCAGTATGAATACACACATACCTGCGAATTGCGTCTGAGAGAGGAGAGAGCTGTGTTGTTAAGTAAAAAAGCCATTTTCGTGCTCTCGAAAGTCTAAGAAATAGTAGAGAGATGAGATTACAGAAGAAAGAAGGCAGTGTGCGAGGAAAACAAACTTATGGCAATATAAATATTAAAGAAATAATAATATTAACATTTTAATTTACTAATCTTAGAAGATAAATTATTTACTTTGAGGTAGCTTTTTTAATAAACGAGCCGGTAATTTTTTTAAAATAATTATATATATATATATATATATATATATATATTTTTTTTTTTTTTTTATAAGATTTATTTATGTTGTTGTATTTTTAACAAGAGTAAATGCAGAATCAACTTAAAAGCATATCCTTTACAATTTTTAGATTTTAGATGAATAATAATTTAAGTTGAAGCATTCAATTAAAAAAAAAAAAACTCAAAAACAACTTTTACAAAGCTGAAGCTGATTAAATAATCAGCCTCTAGAAAACACCCCTAAATCATATTCACAACTTCTTGTTTACCAGAATCAAAGAATGGATACAGAGAAATAATCAACATACAGACAACCATAAAATATCAAAATGTACAACATAAATTAGAGCATCCTAATTTTCTATCAAATGTAGCCTTCTGCATGTACCTAAATCCAGTAAATTTTCCCTACCAGAGCCATGTCAATCCATATTCATGCCGTAACTTGAGATGCCGCGACTTTCATTCCCACTAGAGCTTACACGAGGCCTGCGATTAGCACGAAAACGACGCTAACATGCTTCACAGAAACGTATCGAAATTTAGACAACTTAGGAAACAGAATGCACTGAAGCTATTGACTTTTGTCTATTTGACTAAACTTATTATAAACTGCACATTCCTATTGTGAAAGCCAAACAAGGCGTATCACGAGTTAAGTCTTCTGCTTTTTATGAGCATGAATACCTCCCAAAGCCATAACTCTCTTCTTAGCTCGAAGCACCCAAACCTTAGCTTTTGCCACGGGGAAAACCAACGGATAGGCTCGAGCGTTACTTTGCTGACAAGAAGGCGGCTCAGCCCTGAGGATCATGCCGTTCCAAATATCACCACCAGAAGACACAAAAGTACTATCTGGATAAGTATACTCGTAATTTGGGCTCTCCCAATAGTGCTCGTGTAATTGTCTCAATGCAGTGATGGTGCTCGTATCTGGATCAAGGAACGGACAACTCGTGTCTGTTGATGCAATATGATCGATGTTATTAGGATGATCCAACGGTCTGATGTATGCATCATTGCTCTGATATGATATACCTGGCTGTACTGGATAATGTCCATCAATCAATGCAGTGATGGTGCTAGTACCTGGATCAAGGAACGGACAACTCGTGTCTGTTGATGCAATATGATCGATGTTATTAGGATGATCCAACGGTCTGATGTATGCATCATTGCTCTGATATGATATACATGGTTGTACTGGATAATGTCCATCAATGTATTCAGCAACACTTGATCTGTATGGAAATTGTTTCAGAAGAGACGCTTCATCATCAAACGAGGTTCTAGCCTCCCGATTTTCGAATGCAGAGAAAAGTAACTCGCCCGCTCTATCCTGTTACAACACACATATTCACAGTTCTTATATCCATCCTAATAAAATTAAGAAATTAGTTCTTGAAAAACCGACCTTTTCATCAGTGGATAGCTCGTGGATGGGGACATAGTGGGAGTCGTTGATTATCCCCTTTAGTCCTCCCACAGCATCAAAAATCACACCCGTTTTAGATTCAGCGGAAGGGTAGTGGTACACCTTATCATCTTTGGTGCACGTTTGAGCATGATCCAACGTAGCCTTCCACTTAGCACCAGCACCTACCAACTGCAGACATATCACGGAGATATAAATACGAATGCCAATATATACAGACAATTCAGATGTCACAAATAAAAATGATGATTACTTTTTGGAGCCTGTGAGGATCAACAGAGTGCAAGAAGAGAAAATCCTGGACGGTCTCGACGTTTCCCTTGTTCAAACGCTTACACGGAGGACCACCTCTGCCGATGTTATCCAATCTCCACACTTCATCAGAAAGAGATGGAGGGTGGCGCTTTTCATTATCTGGAAAGAGATATTACAACTTATGTCAAAGTATCTTCCTAAGACTAGAAAAATGCACCATGAAACTGAAGTTTAAATGGTATTAGTTGTTTTACTAAAAGGTATTAGTTGGTTTCACTGAATAGTGTAAATTGTTTTGATTGAACATTATTAGTCAATGAACCTCAAAAGTGAGAACTACTTACGTTTGATGCGACAATCCATGACCGTAAACGAGCCAGTCCTCGCTTCTTGCACGTCAACTCCTCTAAAACTCCCTACGATCCTTGCCCCTAACCGGCACTTGTGTCTCTTCATCCAGCTAGCGTCGTGTCCCAACTTGACATTACTTAAAACCCCGACACCTTTCTCGAGATATATAAACACATTCTTGGAAAAGTGGGGCCTCTTCTTATCGCCTTCGCTAATGATCTTACTGTTGAAGTTTTCGAGAGTCCAGTTATGTTCACTATCATCATGACTTGCATCAAGAACTAATATCTCCACCTTTGCAGAAGATATAGCTATAGGTCCGTTTTCCACGACCCGGCCCGTTTCCCTATCCACGAGTTCCACCTTCAAGGAATCACCTTCTTTTGCTTTAAGAGGGTTACCCGTGAGAGCAGGATCGGATACTTCATTTGAAAACTTTAGCTGTAAACGTGTTTCGTTTGACATGGTACCCTCGTTTGTGTTCCTAGATACGAAGAAATAAGACGAGAATTCTTTACAAAGTATGTATATCATTTCTTGAAGTAATCAACATTTCTGATCAAAATGGAAACAGTTAACCAACAATATAAAGTCTCACCGAGCCAAGAGCGCTGATTGGATTTCATCTTTCACCTAAAAGAAAGAATGAAGTGATGATTTATAAACATGTAGCCCACAAGAACTACAGACGCAGAAATCAATCACCATATATTTCTCACATTTAGAATATGATTCATATCCAATTTGCATGTAAATGAAGATCTACACAGCTTGAAGCTCAGAATCCTGCTCGAAAGTTTGATACGAAACATAGTTCGAGCTAAGCAAATCAAAAGTTTCAAGAACTAACAATAATTAGGTAAAACGGACCATGAATTAACAAGTCTGTGTTATGTAAAACAATTTTACCGCACAACTATTGAATGAAAAAATCAATACTGACAAACTAATACGTTTTAATGATATAACTATTACTGTTAAAAACACACACGAAATGCAACAGTTCGCCTAAATTAATATTTACAGAGGCTTAAATATTCGTGCCTACATATGAGTGTCTGTAAGAAATTAGCTAAAAGTCCAGCACACAAGCATCCAAATAAATTAGGCATCACATATCAATTTATTGCAAAGAGAATGGAGCTATTGATACATTCAAGTTCAGTGTCATATAGGAACATCAACCCAAAATTGAACTTATCTTCATTTCTTTTACCAATCATTAGAGGTGCACAACGGTTTGGTTTTCGAACAGGCAGCTTTCGATTTTCGCTCTAATCTTTTAAGAACTTAATATCAACCCTCGAATTTGAATATTTGATAAGAAAAAAACAACCATAAATCCATCATCAACAAATGAATATAAACATGCACTAATTGATACAAAACAAATAAATTATAAAGGGTTTAATGTGCACTCACAATGTTTCGAACCAAATCCCCAATAATCGGCACTATCACTTGCTGAACAGTACGGATCACCACCACCTCAACTTCCTTTTTCATCATCCTTCACACCAGAAAATTACAACCCATATCAATATCATGAACCAAAAACAGAACTGAAAATCTAAACTTCAAAATCATGATTCCAGCTACAAAATAAGCACAACCCATTTCAATTCTCCACATAACAATTCAAGAATTACAAACATCAAGAATCCTACACACACACAAGCAAATTACAAACCCATATGAATATCAAGAACCAAAAACAGACCTAAAAATTTAAACTTCGAAATCATGATTCCAGCTACAAAATAAGCACAACCCATTTCAATTCTCCACATAACAGTTCAAGAATCACAAACATCAAGAATCAAGAAAACGGAATATTCCCCCAATTAAGCAATCTACTTTTCAGTTAAATCATAATCCCACAATCCAAATTGAGGTAAGCAAATGATTGGAGAATATAGTTGCAGTACCATTGACTTACTTTCTTAGAGCAACAAGAAATTGCCCATCATCTGAACTGCTAGCTTGTTCTGATCCACCATTTTTTGTGCTCTCAACTACCATGTTGGGCTGCATTTATGCTCTGAATGTTCTAAATACGGCGAAGTATTTATAGAAAAATCTGCCAAATTCCAAATGGTTAGTCTTGTTAATTTTTGTACGAGAGAGAAAGTGGGTCCTAAAAAAACCGTGTATAATACACACCTCAACACTCAATCTGTAGTTGAGGGCAAAAAATGGCTACTTTCAGAGCAGCTTTTGAGTCCTGCCACAGTGCCATATCAATATTCTTGCTAACTACAGACTCTAATTTGCTTAAAGACTCAATTTTTTTTTATAGAAAATTTAAAATAATTTTGGGAAACAGTTACAAGATTTTAATATTGCATGCTGACATGATGACTCGTGTGAAATTTTGTCCGTTGAATGAAAAGCTGAATGCTGAAACTTGAATTTTCTGATATTTTATTTCTTTTCCTTCTGCAAAATACAAATTAAATAATATTGGTGTTGGTATTGTAAGATTTTTGCAGCTTCACACACTTAATTCTTAATAATATTTTCACATTATTTTTAGTACAATCATTTTATGCTCTCAAATCTACTATCGCCAGTAAACCGATTTTTGTGTTCAACCATTTTGAGTGGACGATTTCTCTCGGGAAAAAAAAAAGTGATAATAATAATTGGGTGAGTAAGTCTCCCATTAACTAGGTTCATGTCATTAACTTGGATTATTTGATCCATTAAACTCATTTTCAATATATTTTTCTAAACCAATAAACTTGACCCGTATTATACCTTGGGTATGGTCAAAAATCATGAATTAAAAATCAAATTCATAGCATGAACCAGGTTCATACAAGTTTTTGTCTAATTGGCACCATAGAGAAGGCGGTTTCCTCCCAAAATAACTCTAAGGTATAATTTAAAATTATTTGGATTATAATATATATATTTTTTAATTTGGTCATTTATTCACCTTAGTTTACTCTTTTCATTTTTAAGTTTTAACTAACTGACTGGTCTTAATATGTCTCGTACGACACTGTCTTGTTAAAGACAAAATCTCTTGTAAAATGATATCAGTGAGATAGATGTAAATTGAATATTGTACTACAACTATAAAATCTAACTAAATCAATTGGTTGGATCTCCAGAAAAGGCAAAAAAGAGGAGAAATCTTTAATCATTTAGGCAATAATGGATATCTATTTCAGAATCATACTGTTTTGGTTGGGGATCAAATTGGAAAGGTTAATTATATCCAAATATATTTAATTCTAAAATATTTTTTACTTTGAAGGGTAAAAACTATAACAATTTGTTTAACTATTAAAACAAATTGACACTTCAGATGGCATGACGATCTCACCAAAATGACATTTGAAGATAAATTGAGCATTGACGCATTAACACTTTGAAAATGATGGGTGCGATTTGTGCTAAGTTCTCCATCTCACGCATAAAACCGTCTCATATGAGTTTTTATCTTAAAATAGAGTCTTAAAGGCAGTGTAAAAAACTACTATGAGGTAATTTTGTTCAACTTTTAAAGCATGATAATTTTATGGATGTTTTAACACTTTCAATCTTTTCTAACCCCTTACTAGTTACTAGAGGTAAAGTAAAAAAATGGGTAGAATGGGTTCTTTCAAAGTAAAATAGGTAAAATTAATGTTTGAAAGTTGAAAGTGAGTATTTTGCATTACTTTTTTTTTTTGGATCAGGAGTATTTTGCGTAAGTCTGAGTTATAGATTTGTATTTAAGAAGCTCTCCTATGTAGGCATGCTAAAAAAAACCGGAACCGGCGGTTCGAATCGGAACCGTCGGTTTTTGAACCGCCGGTTCCACGGTTCTGGTTCCTGAACCGAATCGAAAACGTAAAATACACGGTTCGGTTTCGGTTCCATCATTTCTAGAACCGCGAACCGCCGGTTCCGGTTCGAACCGCCGGTTCTCATGTTTTTTTTTTTTTAATTTCAATGGTTTAGATCTCCTTCAACTCAATCCAATGACTATAATAATTTGTAGTGTACTACTAGTCTTCTACTAGTTTTACTAATTTACTATTATTGCATTTTAATATTGTTCTAATGTAGAATTATTTGATGATGTATCAATTAGACAATTATCATGTATTTATAATTATCTAATTATAAAATTATGTATTTTTAACTATTGTAATCTTCCATTTAAATTCTCATAACAATAATTTGTCATCTACATGTACATTTCTTCAAATTTTAGATCCAAAAATTAAAAAACTTAAAAAAAAAGGGGGGGGAGGAACCGCCGGAACCGGCGATTCGGAACCGGAACCGGCGGTTCAAAACCGGAATCGAAACCGCCTTGGCCACGATTCGATTCCGGTTCCACCCTCAAAAATTTTGGAACCGCCGGTTCGAAACCGAACCGGCGGTTCCGGAACCGTGAGCATCCCTACTCCTATGAGCTTTTTCATTGTATTGGAGTATATACTTAGGCAAAATCTTAGGGGTATGGGGTGCATAATCAACTCCATTTATTTTGACCTAAGGTTGACCTTTATAAGATGCCTCACTAATTTTGGCTCAATTTTGGTTGTGTTAAAAAAATAAAATTATATTAATGAATTAGTTCACATAAAAGAAATATTAGGTTATTTTACAAATTAAAGAGTATTATTATATGTGTAAATTGAATAATATTATCATTTTAATGTACAAATTAATGCTTCTTATTATATAACTAACTTTTTTTGTCCGTTCTTGTACGAAAATTACCTCAGCAAAAAAGAAAAATGACATGTTCATTTTTTTTTTTAACAAGTTCGTTAAAATTGGACAGAGTCACACCAAGTATACACAATTGTTATTCACATATTTATTATTCTATGACATTTTGGCTGTTTTGAGTATTGAAAAGTCTTTAATGAATTAATCCCAACATCCAACAACTAATATCAATAATGAATTTGTATGTGTTACAAATCCGATGAATTTGTAAAATTGAACCTAATTATCATTTGCATATTAATTAGTAATTACTTGATGATATTAGTATATTTTTATTTGAATGTTAGAATGCAGAAAACTTGACATTTTCAACCAAATGATTTGTAATCAAAAGTCGTTATATTAATTCACATAAAACGTAAAGACTTACAAAACAATAGAGTCAATAGCACGTGATTTGTAAACGTGTCCGCGTAAAATTTGTGCTCTAAAATTTTAATTTTGCACCCTGTTGAGATAATCAACTATTACCAAAATTATAATTTACATATATTATTGTGGAGTGGCTCTCATGTGTATTCAGTTGCACTCATAATGCATTTTAGAATCATGCAACTTGTTATATTGAAAATATATAACTTATTTATATTGAACCGTGCAACAATTTTTCATATTAATAATTGCACTATTCAGTATAAACAAATTGTATCTATTAATATAATAAATTATATAATTCTAAAATGCATTATGAATATATGGTGTACCGGATACATATATACTCCCACCGTTTATTATGATAGGACTCACTCTCTTTTATGGAGTAACAATTACTCCCACCTTTTCAATTTAGCTATCGATTTATATAAATCTATCATTTTATAAATTATTAGAAATAAATAATTTTTTTAATTTTTTTGTAAAATTAAAAGCGATAATTGATATTTTATTTTTCTCATCAATTATGTCTGTTTGGATTAATTATGTGAGTTTTTAATTTTATCTAATACATTTAATTGTCTGAAAATATGCAGTAGATAAATAAATATTTTTATAAATTACATGTTTGAAACATGAGACATGATTATTATTATTATTATTGTTATTATTATTATTATTATTATCATCATTGTTATTAAGAATAGAATTTAAAAAATTAAAGAGCTAGAAGGCTAGAACCTGAGAATAAATGGAAAAAGGACCATTCTTATTTCTTCATGGTTCATTCGGTACGATGTCTTTTGTTTCTGCTTGTCATCCGTACAATAATAATAATGGATTTTAAAAGGAATGATTGGGAGGTATATGACAATTGTTCCGTGAAAATGTGTGGTTTGGTCAATTTAAAAAAGAAAGAACGCTTTGATCTTGAAAATTACGTTTTGGAGTTGGTTTTATGTTAAAAAATTTATTCGGAATTATTTTTCTTTTAATGATTGGCTTGTCAATTTGAGAATTGTTTTAGGATGTTAATTCTTTGTATTTGTTTTCTGCTTCGGGTATCCCTCATGCCCGTCTCCTTTTAATAAAAGCTTCTCTTTACCTATCAAAATAATAATAATAATAATAATAATAATGGATTCATCATGTAATAATAAGTTAATAACACATTATTGTATCTTTTATCCTCATTACTCATTTATTGCTCTTCATTTGTTCTTCAGCTAACAACTCTAGCTCTTTTATTTCTTTTTGATGATGATGATTGGTCATTCATTTTTCCAGTCAAATATAAATAAAGAATAAAAAGTTAAGAATAAAAATCACATATATTTTACTAGTGACTAAAAATGCATTCTAAATTTTTATGTGGTTTTATGAATATTTGTTAACACTTAACACCCTCTCCAATGTCTTGACAAAATTTTTCATGTGTCAAAATTAATAAGAAAAATCATACTAATTAATAGCATGCAAAGATGTTAAGGCTTTTATAAGATACATCTGATGTGGGACTGTGGACGTATTTGAATTTTGAAACAACTTTTTTTAAACTAGTTTCTCACATCTAAGTATTTATAAATCCATTGGAGAGTGATGATTTGTGAAATTCATGAATTTCAAATCCATTCATCCAAATGGAGCCTTAGTTTATTTCGTTTCGTATTTTATTTCACTAGTAAAGTCATATACCAAATGAGGAATGAATGAAATCTTCATTGAGCAGAATCATCATCAGGTGTTAATCAATCTTCTGCTTCTTATAATGAGGAGCAACATCCAAAACAAATTCTTCCACCTCTTTGGTGATTCCCTAGTTTGGACAACCTCAGCCTCAACAAATGCACCACCATTAATCGACTCCTTTTCGAAATCATCAAAATCGGGAAACAAGGTGTCAAAAGTTAGAGGCGAGCACACGACAACACCAGCATCGTACATAGTCTGGACTTCCATATCATCAGTACCAAAGGAGCTGAAATCTTCTCCACCAACCGAGTTCAATGCCGAGCTTATGCTATGAAACGAAGTGTATGAACGCCTACTGCTCGTTTCTCCTATCATTTCATGACCATCACCTGGACAATCGGTACTTAAACAAGAGATCAAGTGGTCGTTAAGAGAATCGCGATCATCAAACGCCTTTACGTCGCCCCAGTTTTTGTAGGCAGATGCTAGTAACTCCTCTGCATAAGCCTGTCATAATGATCAATCATGATTCTTGTTAGAACTAAACAAATTTGTAAGAATTTTAGAATGCTTAAATGAAGGACTAGATCTATGTTGTGCTTATCCGAAGTATGCCTTGTGTTCTTCATTCATCATAGGAGAATAATGGCTTGAGTCATGCAGCCCTATAGCCTGTCCTAAAACATTAAAAACAACAGCTTTCTTCTGCTCGAGATTCACGTAACAGTACATCCTCGTCTTGCTGGAGCATGCTCGAGCATTCTCGATTGTCGCCTCCCACTTCGTCGACCCCATTCTCACAATCTACATACACTCAGCAAACAATACAATCATGACAAAAATTTGTGTACATTAGGTGCACTGGTATTAGTTGTTTTACTAAAGAGTATTAGTTTGTTAGTATTACATGTTTTCACTAAAAAGTATTAGTTGTTATCATTGAAAAGTATTAGTTATGTACAAGAGTATTATTCTAAATTCATACTTCCAACTAGAGAGAGAGAGAGAGGTTACGTTTTTGAGTTCATCACGATTTATCAAGAGCCGAATCAGAAAATTCTCCACAGTCTTGATTCCATTCGATTGAAGACGCTTGTAAATCTTACCACAATAAGCGATATTACACAATCGAGATACTTCATCAGATAGAGACGGATTCGAACGCTTCGAGTGATCTGAACATCAATATGAACATATAACAATAATCAAAATCAAAACTTGATACAGATGATGAACTAACAAAATGATGAATCACGAAGACGTATGGCTTACATTTATTGCGATAATCCCTGACTTTGAAGGCCCCAGTCCTTGCCTCTTTTACGCGAAAATCATCAACCACTCTCGCCCCTAATTTGAACACAGCTGGCTTTATCTTAGTCGCGTGGTTTCTGAGCTTAACATTCTTCACAACACCAACGCCTCGTTCTAGTTTTATGGCCACATCTCCATCAAGAAGAGGCTTCTTTCCTGGTATTTCAGGGACGATTTTCTGATCGAATTCTTCTTCTTCTTCTTCTTCTTCTTCATTGTCTCCTTTAAGAAGAACAATTTGGACTCTTGCTGAGGCTTCTGGACCAGCATCTACCGTCCTTTCAGAGGGGTCATCGACAAGAGAAACTTCAAGATGAGTATCCCCTTCGACTTTTATCTCCTGACTGGTCAAGATTATGTCGGGAATCTTGTTCATGAACTTCAGTTTCATGTTCCTATGATTAGATGAACTCTGATTCCCATCTTTGCGACATCTGATAAAGAAGGATGCATGTTTAGTAATGGATGGAAATTAGAATTCAGGCCTAAAGAGTTAAGGAAGTTTCTTTCTTACCTCCTGATTCTAGTCAAAATCCTCTTTTTAGCCGATTTAAGTTCATCGTCGACCTCAAAAACACATATAATCGACACAGATTACTCATTCATTTCAAAGATCAAAAGCAGAATATGTGTTTATTCTTAGAAATTTAGAATGTACACAAAATATATACTTACAATTTGCATCACCTTATCCATTGAAAGCTTGTTCTTCATTCTTGACTGCTCCCTCTTGAAGATTTCCTGCCATCATTCACATTTAAACTTCACATCTTTTGGAAATTGAACATCATAAACTGAAATCAAACTCGGTACACAAAAAAAAGAAAAAACTCACCACAATTTTGGGAAATTAATATCTTTCCTTGTCTCAAGAGGAGCTACAAATCAGATCTATCACAAACATAGAATAAACATCATTAAACAAACCCCAGAAAGGCATCCTTAATAAAACCAAAAGCAGTAAAAGAACACAAAAAGTTTCAACCTTTGCTAAAGATTCTCTTTTTGATTAGTCATCAAATCTTTTTCCATGTAACAAAAGGGGAAACTAAAAACTTAACAAAAGAAATCAGGAAAATGAGAATTTCATGCTTCATCATTTGCTTTCTTGAACTAGATTAGATGAAGAAAAAAACATGTTTCTGATCTTCAAACAGAACCCTCTTAAAACCAAACAAAAGAAACAGAATCAAGAATATGAAAGTACTCCTGATTTGAACTCATCGAAATCGAAGGCTACATAAAAGGGAAGATGGTTCCCATACAAAGCGTGTGGTTCTACAGTGTCGGCTACACACTAATTTTGTGGACTTCTGAGTAACTTATGTACCAATAAGTACAAAATTTGATCGAATCTTGAATTTCAGTTAATGAGTAGTTGTAGGCTTTCTCTACCTACCTAAATTGTTCTATAATTATTGGAATAATAAAATAATGACATCAGCATCACAATGTAGAACAGATAATCTAAAAAAAGTAGGGATAACTATAAAGTCAATGATTGAAAATCTAGGGAGCATGTTTCCCAGAAATAGCTAGGATGTTTCCTTGTAAACTTTCTTCACTACACAAGGATGGAGATTGAATTCATGTGTTAGAACTTTTGAAAAATCAAGAAAATTGTAAAAACAAGTATTGAAAACCTGAGAAAAGTGCCAGATGCTTCGTTTTCACGATCTTAGACATCAGCTGAAGTTGATGTATACTAGTAATGAGAAATTCTGTGATGAAATTGTTAAAAGAATATTGGGTGTGGATTCATGGGTTTTGGATTTTAATTGTTTTTATTACATATATGAGAGGGACATTTGCATGAGACAGTCTCACGGTGAGACGGAACATGATTTGGACATTGACGCTTTAACATCTTTTGGAGGGGTGGATGTTGATTTGTGCTAAGTTATACTTATACCCCGTCTCGTACATGAAACCGTTTCATATGAGTTTTTGCCATAAAACCAAAAAGATGCTTGCAAGCATAAAAAGATTAGCTTGTTATGATGGTGTATATTTTCTTGAAATTACATTTTGTAGTAATGATTCAGAAAACAACCTACCAGTTGCTCTACTTCTAAAAGCACTACCCGCATTGGATTTTGATGATTTTTCATGTATTTAAACTTTTTCACTTTCATATTACTTTACTTTAGATACCTAAACTTTTTAAGGAGAAATTGCAAACCTTGTCCCTTAAATTAAGGGTAGCAAAACTTGTGCGACACATGCTTTCCCAATTAATTTCTAGTTGCCCTCCGATGAATTGAAGGACGAGTCTTATATCAAAATTATAGATTTGGAGAGACTTAACAATTTGATATATGAATTAACATTTGATTAGTTGGAGAATGATTGAATTTTGGCAGCAAATTGGCATGAATAAATGACTCAAACTTAAATTTGTAGAGTTGTAGTGTACATAATGAGCAATTGGAAATGCAAATTAATGGTATTGGAGAGGTGAATAATTTGATCTCACTTATCTTTCGATTCACTGGAAAATCACTGCAGGTGGTAAATTTAAGTTTTTCGACGATAAAATAAGACAAATTGATGCAGGGAGAAGCGTGAACGAAACGAAACAACCTTCTCAATCTCCGTTGATTCCCATTGGAATACCGACAAAGAGGAAATAAGAGAAACTCTCTCTCAATAATTATTAATTCATAATCAATTAAACTGAATGAAAAGATTACAAATGACTTGCTTAAATAATAAAACCCTAACACTAATTACGATAATATAATAAATGTTATTAAATTACATTAATTGCTAATTTCCTAATCAAATTATGATAATAATAAATCAAGATCTTCATCGTGATCTCATCTCCATCATTCTCTCCCTCTTTGAAACGATTCGTCCTCGAATCGACATCGATCTCATCTCCAGAGGGATAAAAGAAAGTCACTAAGCATATGAGCTCAAAAATGTCGGACGTACGAGTATGGCACAAAACCTTGAGGCGATAGTAATACTTTTGAAAATTGCCAAAATAACTATCATTATTAATATAAAAATAATAATTATTTTGCGAGGCAAAATTGGCCTTTGGCTCAAGATATGGATTCTCCGGAACCAAGACGTCTTCGTACTTTGTCTCATAAACTGAAAAAACCTCATCAGAGACTGTATCATAACTTGGACAAGAATTTTCATCGGGCTCAATGTCGTAAATAGGAAACACGGGATCAATGTCGGGTTGCTCTTCATCTTCATCATAAATAGGTGGTCCATCATAATCCTGTGTCTCATTAAAATAGTCAAGCCCATCAAAATTAAAAAGCCCATCAGAAAAAAATTGATTATTATGACCAAACTTAATTGAAGTTTCAAGCCCAAAGTGGTCCAAAATATTTCCTGCAGAAACGGACCTATTTCCACAAATAATGTCAACAGGACCAAGAAGCTTATTAGATGTAACAAGGCCTATTTCGGTCCCTCAAAAGCTGAATTCTCAAAAAATCTATTAAACTCACAAGGCTCAAAATGGCCCAACTTGCCCGATGGCCCAACACTGACTTCATCTTCACTATACTTTGAAAACTTACCCAAAGGCCCGTTTGTAAACAGCCCACGGCTGATTAGGGCAGGATGTCGGGCTGCTCTTCACAGGTTGGAGCCAATCGAGGCAGACTGTTGGTGGGGTGTAACGTAACTGGGAATGGGGCTCGATCTCGGGATTGTGCACGACGATCAGCCACATATGGGTAGAGGTGACGGCGGGTGTGAACCCCGTCAAGCATTGTTGCTTGTTGAACTCGCATCGACTCAACAGATTGGAAAAGAGTGGCAATTTGCTCTCTCAATTCTTCCATGGCAAAGGCATCAACGTACGATTGATGGCGAGGCGGCATGGGAACGAGCGTTGCAACTGATGCAGGGGGAAGCGTGAACTAAACAAACAACCTTCTCAATATCCGTTGATTTCCATTGAAATACCGGCAAAAAAGAAATAAGAGAAACTCTCTCTCAATAATTCTTAATTCATAATCAAATAAACTGAATGAAAAGATTACAAATGACTTGCTTAAATAATAAAATTCTAACACTAATTACGGTAATATAATAAATGCTATTAAATTACATTAATTGCTAATTTCCTAATCAAATCATGATAATAATAAATCAAGATCTTCATCGTGATCTCATCTCCATCGCAAATTGTTGCATCAATGTGCAACAGGAAATTCCGTGCGACTTGCAGGCATATATGTTGCAGAAATTTCTCCATGAAATCATATGTAGTTCAATTGAAATGATATACAAGCCAAGGTCACAGAAACACACAACTTCAAGAGTCGAGTTTCATCCACAATGTTACAAAACATCCCTCGATCTCTCATTTTGTTCGTCTTTCTTGATTTGCTCACCTAAGTACAGCTTGAATGTACAGCTTGGAAGGTTCCTTGGAAGAAAACTAGACCACCCCCTAAGAAACTACTGTATACAATTCATCACTTGTAGCACTCACACCTTTTCTTCTACTTTATTTTTTTTCACAAAAAGGCTCACCTAACATCTGTATATGCATCTAAAGAAACCTTCTAGAAGATCTCCGACCGGCGGGCAAGAGAAACGAACCTCGTATTACTCGCAAAATCTTGGTAATTCTCGATCACGGGTTCTCCTAGCCACAATTCTTTTAATCGAGAACCACCATCTTAATACGAAAAACAAAACATTCCACCCCCTTTGAGCTTTATCGATAGAAACATGAGGACATGGTATAAATGCGCTGAAACCGCCTTGTACATCTGCGTACGGCAAGTGCTCGTTTGGACAGGATGATGCTCGATTCATGGTGTCGAGGTTGTAGATTAAGTTGTCAGGATATTCGAGGGGTTGATGACATGGGATTCCAACAGGGTCAATATCTTGTAAGCAATCGCCGAAACTGCTGAAGCCTCCAAATACCGGATGTATGTAGTCTGGAGACGAAGCATTTTGTTCCAGATAAGAGGGTCTGCTTATCTTGTGTGATATCGAATCTTCAAGATAACTACACTCAGATGGAAAGTTTGAAGAAGATTGAACAATGGATTCATCATCAAAACTGACAATTTTCTCATGATCATCATGCGCGGAGATTATTAACTTGCAAGCGTCGGCCTGAAAAAATGGAAGAATATAGTAAGATGTGTTTTCCAGTAAATTAAAGAACGAAGATAAGTGATAGAAACAGAGACTGCCTTTTCTATTTCAGATAGCTTATCAGCATCAACATACTGGCCATTTGAGAAAACCCCCAATAATTGCCCAACAACATTAAAAACAACACCGTTTGTTGGATACAAACCATAGAAGTACGATTTCTTGTCAAGAACACATGTACGAGCATGTTCCATTGTAATTTCCCACATTTTAGCAGACATGCCTGCCCCAAGGATCTACAAGATTTTCATTATAGGGAAAATGTTAATCAAAGTGTGTATATGAGGCAACTGTATGTTTTTACTACAAATATGATAAAATCACAAGATCTTACATTTCGAAGCCTTGTGGGATCTAACAAGAGTAGAATCAGAAAGTCCTTCACAGTATTGACTTTTTCCTGCCTCAATCGTTTGTGAAAAGCTCCGTCTTTACCAATTTTTTCTAGCCGCCATACTTCGTCGGAAAGTGATGGAGGATGGTGCTTTTTGTACACTTGAGAAGAACAAAGTACAAAAGGTATATCAATATAATGCAGACAAATTTTATCATGTTTAAGACATGGGAGTATATGCATTCCTAGATTATCATAATATTTTTCTGGCTTCATTAGCTGTACTTGAGGAGATTGCATAATAAGATTGAGAAGTGAGATTAACAACTCAAAAAAATAAAGAAAATCCACAACACATGCATATATTTATGAAGAACAAAGTTGTAAAGTACGAAACAAACAAATTTTAGGAATTTTTGCCATTTCAGACAGAACTTAATAATAAATTTCAGTTTGAAAGAAGTCTCAACACCATTAAAAAAACTATGACCATTTAACCAACAATTAACAAAAATCATCTATGAGAATGTTTATTACAGACACATAATTTCCAACAATCACTATCACAGCATTTAACTGAAAGCAAAAACATGCAAAAGAAAATTTTTAAGAAACTAAAAACAAGGATGAAGGGGAAAGATAAGAAAAACTCACACTAATCACGCCATCACCATTTTGGCAATTGCAGCAAATTCCAAACGCAATATTAGCAAGAATAACAATAATGACAGCATCAAATAAGAAATACGACCAGATGATCCATATCACAAGTTATTATTGAGAGATTTTTGGTTAAATGAATAACTCACATTCTCCACGATGATCTCTGACAATAAAAGGATCTGATCTAGCCTCTCTCACTCTGATGTCGCCAATCTTGTCCAAAAGTCTAGCCCCCAGCCTAAATTTACGACTTCTTGTCCAGCTTGAATTATCTTTAAACATAACATTACCTAAGGAACCAATACCATCTTGTAGAGTCAAGATGAGATCTCCAGTTAGGAGGGGCTTCCTGCCATCCCTCTCTTTCACTGTGTTATTTCTAAACTCTTCAGGGGTCCAACCGTCTTTTTCATCACCATCAAAATCTCCTTCAAGAACTACAATCTCTACCTTTGCAGATGATCCAAGCCCATTGGAAACAATTTCCCCGTTAAGCGAATCAACCAAAGAAACTTCCACAATGGTGCCCCCTTGTCCTTCAATACGAGTTCCAGTAAACACTGGAAGTGATATAGCATTTACAAATTGAAGCTGTAAACTCCTGGATTCAGAAGGTTGTATTTCTTTCCCAGAATTCCTACAATTTATTTACAAAAAAAGATCATCAAGAGAATAATTAGGAAATCTGAAAGGAGATATTGAACTATATTTACCTTTTCATATTGTTGATATACTTTCTTAATGCTGAGTCTACTTCCTCTTTCACCTATGACACCAAAGCAAAATGTCGACAATCATATGTCATTGCAGAAAACAAAAACTCAGCAGAACTCTTCAAACATATAATTCTAGAGTTTAGAGTTAATAAGATGCATAACAATTTCCCTCGCTATATGCAAGCAGAAAATCTTCTTAATGAATATGTTGTAATATTTGGCCCTATAAAATAGATGCAATAATCCTTTGAGGAGTCAATTTTCTAGGCAAACTAGAGTATAATTGTAAGGTCACAGAATTAGAAATTGAAACTTGGGAACACCCGAATGATATTTTTTGTGAGTTGTTCATTTCTTGACTATTGGGTTGTTCACTCTCTATTTTTGTAATTTAATGTTGTATATCTATATTACAGTTAAGCCGTTCCCCTTCCCACCGACTTAAGCATGTCATTAGCCAAACAACATAAGTGCACGTGTCATATTATTTAATCCATTCATTTAGTATGGTTTCATAGTCACCTTACTAAACAAACGTACATTTGATCCTGATTCCAGCTAATGATTCATTAAACCGAGCTTATATATCAGAGATCATTTTGAGAAAGATTGCAATAATAAGGAGCAAATCAAGTGCCCTACTTTCACATTGACTCTTTAAATGGAAAGAACAGGAACTATAATAGAAAAGCTTCTACATCACTACCATATACGATAACGAAAGCATTTCCAGTGCAAGCAAATTCTAGGTCAAGAACTTACAACTCGTCGAATCAAAGGCTCCAGAACCGGCTCCATGAGATGTTGTAATTTGCATCGATTCATTACTTCCAGCACAACACTACAAATTTCACAAAAGTATCAGCAAATTATAAACCTAAAAGGCTAAAACTCTCTCTCCTCATATTCTTAAATAAGCACAGGGTAACTCCATTTGTAAATGCACAATTAGAAGTTTATTTAGCATCATCTCAATTTTCAACCCATTTATATCCCACTACCTATCTTCGCGTTGCTAGCATAAACATGACTAAATTGTATCAATCACACTGCAAACTTCTGATATTAATGCTTGTTCTTCCTTAACTGTGATTTTTTTCAAGAAACAGGGGATTTGAACCCTCAATTAACAAAAACTCTTTACCTTTTAAAAGATTTTGAATTCCTGGGAACCCTATCATCGCCCGAAGTGCCCTCCTCCCTTTGTTGCCGCTTCTGCGACATTTTTCACAGAAATCAAATATCACAAAGCAAACCCTCTATACATTTCAAACTCCCAAATAGCAACCCAACAAGAGAGATATAATCACGGGGGCCTGGATAAGAGAAGCAGGAACAAGATTCCTTCTAGGGGGAACAGAAAGACAGACATGCGATGGTCCTACGAAACCTTAATTGCAAGAAAACAAAACCAACATAATAATGGACAGAAACTGCTATATGGTGTATGCGGTGGATGTTATCTGAAAAAGGAGATACGGGTTTCTTTTTTTAGAAATGAGGATGAGAACGAACTGATAATGGGTACAAAAAAGAAACGGAAAAAATTAGTCTTTTTTGACAGTATTCGGCAGTGGTGATGATTTTCCAGGATTCTTTAATTACAGGGTTATGAAAAGGGGGATTTAGGGTTCTCTGGATTTCATTACGCCGAAGGCGTAGCCTCTAACCATGGCTAGAATTGGAAGGAGAATCCGGCGTGGTGAAAGATACAAGGAAGGTAGTGAGGGCCCACCAAAACGTGTGGGCCTATTTCTAAGCGCGTAAAAGGCATGGAAATTGGAAAACGTTTATCCCCACATTTTTATCTTGCAGGTTTCACCGACTTTTCGTAAAATTTGTTCATGAGCAAGCTTTAGTAAAACTTATTTATATTATAAAATTTATTACAATGTATTTATAAAGTAATACCATTGTATTTTTATTAATTGATATGATTATATTTATACTAAACTATAATGGAATGAGTTTCATGCTATAAATAAATTGCACAATAAAGTTTGTGTTTATTCTATGATGAAATTGATATTGTTATATTTAACGTCAATGTTCAAATTATAAATCATCCTCTATTTTATCGTGATACCATCTCTTATCTTAATTATTTATGGTGTGTTTTGAAACATTAAAAATAACTTATAAAAATATTTATTTTTAAAATTATCTCTTACAACTTTTGAAAACAAATAAAAATTACGCGAGCTGTTTTTTTAGAGTTCTGAAACACACATTTAATGGGACACTAGTGGCAGTGCCTACACCTTGTGACACGATTATAAATTTATAAATACCAAACTTTTTACAACTTTTTCATACCCCTCAAGGGTGCTTGATTGTGACGTGAATTATAGTAGTCGTCATTTGTTTTGTTGGAGAAAATCGTCCAAATGAAAATGATAACAAGAAAATGGCTTGCTATGATTATTTTTCCAACTCGTTTCATTGACAATTTATATATACTATGTGATCCAAACATTTTCACCAAGTGTGACTTAACTTGAGGTATCATCCTTAAAATCTACGAGCACAATAATAATATTATATTTTCAGGCTATTGAATTTTGTATTTGTGATTGTCGTTTTTCAAAATCAATAATAATATAAATATCACATTGAACTTATATGCATGGAATGCTATATGAAAAATCTCAACCTGAATAAAGATAAACATAAACGGGAAAATAAAGCACAATCATAGACTTCGTAAAGCAAAAAAACAGAACTCATGGAAGAACACTTGATAATTTTAAGGAAGAACTCTTGTTAATCCTTGCATAAACAGTATTACATATATATACTACAGATTCTATCTCTACACTAGACAGAAAAAAGCTACCTAAGGCACGAGGCAACAACTTTCAAGAACCTTAACCTCAAGGAACCACAAAAGCTATACAAAAAGTGATTTTGAATCAATGGTATAATTTAGATCCTCTAGATTGATAAAGTTCCAGTCTCTTTTTAGCTTCATAAGCCAAGGTACTAATGTTTTCATCCTGCATCAAAGGCGACTGTTTCGTCGACCATTCCAACATAATCAACACATCTTCGTCCGCCAAAGTCTCACTATCCGGGACGTGCATTGCAAGATAACACACTAATATGAATGAAGGAATCTGCACCATAAGCTCCCCAAAGTAAATCAACGGGACGAGATGCTTAAGCCCTCCGATTTTCATTATGGTTTTGCAGTGCGTGTCGTGCAGGAAGTTATCCGGGCAGGCAAACTTGTTCAGAGCCAGAGCTGCTTCGCTGCTCACCTCTGGCTCCCTGTCGTCCAGCAAGTTCACTAATGGAGGTATGAATCTCGTTTCAGTTGCTCTGAAGGTTCTTGCCAAGTTTCCGATTGACCTAATGCTGGGAATCAGCAGCTCGCAATCTGCTTTTAGAACTATCCGAAGAAACTGATCCACAACAGCTTTTGCGACGGGAGCAGTTGGTTTGAAGGCCGATCGTCTGAGCTCCGCGTCCTGTTCCGCGACTGCTGTGATCTCCATCAACGCCATTGCTGAATTATACCTCACGTCGTCGTGCCCCTTTTCTAATAAAACGGCTAAGCAGAGCAGGGCTCTGGATTCCGTTATGCTTCCGCAAATAGAGACATTTCCCGCACAGAGATAGCGTAAGGCACGCGCCGCCATGGACTTCATCTCGGCTTTAGTGGTGGCATCTTCGAACTCACGCCGTTTAATGCTGCTTCCTGGTAACGCGGCGTGGTGCTTCTGCTTGTGTTGCTGATGATGATCTGGCAATTGCTGCGGCTGCTGCTTCGTTTTCGTGTTCATTGCCATTGTGTTAGCTACAAGATTATGCATATGGGAGGACTGGTCCATTGGGTTTAACATCTGGTTGGTTTCGCCGTCGTTTTCGTTTCTTGATGTTGAATTCGCCATCACTATCGAGTGTATCAAGTGCTTGCTTGCAATCGCGTACTTGCTGTGCTCGGGGATTGTTTCGAAAGCGAGATGACTGACGAGCAATCTGATTACATTGTGCTGCGCGAAAGGGTCCTGGCATTTGCGATGATGTGCGGCTAATTCTGAAACTGCCCAGGCTACAACTATTTGCACTTTCATGTGTCCTTCTTTCAGAATTTTCGCAAACACCTGGCAGGCACCGGCGTTAACTATATTTTCGACACTTTCTGGATCTCTGCCTAACAATCCGATCGCTCTAGCGGCGTTCTCCTGCCCTTCTTCTCTCCCTTCTTTCGCCAATTTCAGCAACGGCGCGACGCCGCCTTCATCGATGATCAAACTGCCGTATCTGTCGTTATCCCGCGCCAGGGACACCAGGGAGGCGGCGGCGTCGGCGCGTTCTTCGATTGAGCCGGAGCATAAAATTGCGATTTGTTCCCAAATTAAGCATAAAATTGGCTCGTTGGCGGCGATCGGGGGGAGGCCTAGGTACTCGTCGTCGCGGTCGTCGGCGGGGGCGGAGACGCGGAGGAGCCAGGAGACGTCGCCGATTGAGTTTTCGAGCTGTTGGGAGATTTTACGGAAGGCGGCTTGGGGGATGATTGTGAAGATGCGGCGGAGGCCGTTGGAGCGGCATTTGAAAACTAGGGTTAGAGCTTTGTCGAGGACTTGCTCGGTGTCGTCGATGATGCGGCGCGTGGGGCGCTCGTAGAGCTCGTTGCTGGCACGCGCCGCCTGACGGAGGAGGCCGACGAGTTTCTCCGTTTTGCCCTTGATCTCGAGGCATTCCTGACGGAACGAGCTCGCTTGATCGGATAATTTGATCACCTCGTCCGCGTATTGAATCGGTTTCGCGAGGATTTGTTTCACTAAGTCCGCCATTGTCACAGCGGACCTCTTTCACACAATGCGATTTTTCAATCCAATTCAACAAATCAATCGGAATTTCGATCTCGATTCCGATTAATTTGGTTTGTTCCCCTGTCACGATGATTTTTCTTCCCCTTTTGTGATATTCATGAGAAACGAAATTTGATTGAATTACATTGGTTTGTTTAAGGGGGTTTAGGGGGAGGAAATGGTGGCGATGTGACGGAGGAGGTGGCGGCGACGGCGGAGAGAGAGAGAGGAGAAGGGTAAATGGGAATGGTGAAACGTAAAAGTCTGAGGGTGTTATAGTTTCTACCATTAAAACCAGAGGGAGTGACTGTTACAACCTTATTCATAGGGACTAACGGTTGCCCTTTGAAATCCAACCCAACCATAAACTTTTCATTTCATATTCTTAATTCTAATTCTCCCACACTTTATTAACTAGTCTTACCAACTTATTTATGAAGGAGTTTTATCAATCTAGGGCCTGAAAGATAGTAAAGCTATCAATTTAAGGCCTGAAAGATTTTTTCTATCGATTAAAGGTCTGGAAGATAGAAAACTATCAATTCAGGGTCTGAAAGATAGAAACTATCAATTTGAGGCTTATAAATTTTAAGGTCATGTTTGGCACTAAAACCCTAAACCCTGAACACTAAACCCTAAACTCAAAACGATTAACCTTAAATCTTGAACCATGAACCTTAAACCCCCCTGAACCGTAAATCTTGAACCGTAACCCTAAAAATAAAAAAGATAAGAACATGAAATAAGGATATGAAATATAAGTGTCAAAGATTGCCTTAAAATGTATGAGTCTCAAATTGATAGTTTTTATCTTTCAGGCCCTGAATCGATAATTTTCTATCTTCTAGGCCTTGAATCGATAGGAAAAATCTTTAAGGCCTTGAATCGATAGGAAAAATCTTTAAGGCCTTAAATTGATAATTTTATCATCTTTCAGGCCCTGAATTAACATTTTTTCATTTATGAATTATTAATTTTTATATTTTAATAATAACATAATCAAATTTAATTACGAGATTAATTTTTCAAAAACATAGCTAAGATTGAAAACGTGGCATTGCTTGATTAAAATACAAAATTCAGAAAAGAGACATTCATACTTGAGTCTCTCACCATTTTATAGTGACAAAAATACTATCTTCATACCCGGGTGGTCGATGAAGATGCACGTTAGTTGAATTGTACGGAGATGATAAAAAATAATGTAGAAAACGAGCCATGTTTTCGACACGTTTTTCTTAAAATAAATTGCGTCATTCACTCTCGGTGCTGTTGAATTATTAGAACACATGTTTTCTTAGAAATTAATGTAACGTATAATAGGAAATCAAATTCGTGCTGGAGGGACTTTTTATTATTTTTAAATGACAAAATTTATTTTTAGGTCCTTAAATTATTGTTTTTTTGTTTCGAAAGGTCTCTTTATATTTTTTTTGTTTTAAGAAGTCATTGAACTATTAACTTTTGTTTTGAAAGGTCCTTAAACTATTTTTTTATTTAATGAAGTCCATAAACTATTGATTTTTGTTTCACGCAATCCTTTTTTACTATTTTTTTAATCATCTAACAGAACCGTTAAGTAAATACGCATATATCATCATTCTCAAAATTGTCAATATTGACCATTGTTTTACTTCCGTTAGATTAGTTAGAAAATTCCGTCAAGAATGACTGCTTGAAACAAAAATTTATAGTTTAGGGACTTCATTAAACAAAAAAAAGTTTAGAGACCTTTCGAAACAAAATTTAATAGTTCAGGAACTTGTTAAACCAAAAAAATAGTTTAAAGACCTTTCGAAATAAAAAATAATAATTTAAAGACCTAAAGATGCATTTTGTGTTTTTAAAAATTTCAGATTAATTAACAAACATAAAACACTAAGAGGAAAATTTGAAGCCCCATCTATACATATATAAAAAGATAATAGTCTCCAAAAAATATGTTCCCGCCTCTCCCACTCTCTCTCTCTCTCTCCACTTTTCTGCAATAAGCTCAAAATTAATTTACAGACCCAAATTTAATACATAAGTTCAAAACTAATTTACAAGCCCAAATTTAATATGTTAAACAATTGCAATAAGCCCAAAACTAATTACAAGCCCAAATTTAAATATACATCTATAAATATATAATTTTTCACTATCATTTCTCTCCCTCCACATTAATTAACTAAACCACTATTTAATTCAAATGTATCGAATTAATTATTTTAATGGTCTTATTTAATTATTTTGTATAAAATTAAACACAAAATAAATTCTAATTTTACAAAATTGATATGATAAATTATTAAATTGGAAAAAATTTTAATATAATTTTTTTTAATCAACCTAATAAGTTTAAAATAGTGCATCATTTTTTTTTAAAATTTCATTGGTTTCATAATTGTTATTCTCATAATACAGTATTATTTGACCAATGTAATAGGTATTTTGCTTTCTATTTCATTAAATAATTAATTTTCAGATGAATTATGTTTAAATAGATTTAAGACAAATAGTTTTTTTTTCGTTAAGCTTTACTTTTATTTTCTTCTTCAAATATTCAATTTACTTAATTATGTGTGTATATATATATATATATATATATTAATTTATTATATCATAAAATGTCTTACTACAAGCTAACAACAATATTGGTATTGACAAACATTATATATAATTTTTTAAACATGTAATATTTAATTAAAGTTTCAACTTATTAAACCTAATTTTATATATAATGAATTCACAATCTAATATTAATATAGATAAAAAAAAAATTATATATAAAATTATTATATTCAAAGAGAATTTTATGTGACATGCTTGAGATAAATCTTTATTTGAACTTACACTTTATATTTGAATCATGAAAAAACTTTTTCTAAATTAAATTGAAACTCTATAAATTCATGATTTATTACATAATATTGTAAATGAGGCCGAGCATCGCTCAGGTAAAATACTAGTTAAAATGATAAAAATTAAACCTTTGATTAAAGTCAAATGAAAACGAACGAGTTAGATGCTGTATCTTGATCTGCATTCGTTTTTTGACAATAAGTCATCTATCAACACCTATGATACATTTGTGCTAAACAATTTGTGTGGTACATTAATTCATGAGATAGATCTGGTTTCTTTTTCCTACAAAAAATCGAATAATGTAACAACATATCTACGACTAGAGACTGATCATAAACATGTGCTCGGTTTTTCATCTGAAAAAAGAATTTAGTGCAAGAACAAATCATGTGGACTGCCATAGACCACAGTAGCCGGCCATGCTACACGATCTTCGCCTACAACTTGTAGAATCAACTCCGCAATCCTCATCACTGATACATCTGTGACCTGGACGAGCATCACGGACATGACAAACACTCTCGACCATCTGATCATGCTCGTTCACCATGCCAGCTGGACATACCCGTAATGACATGGCACTTGCTCGTTTTGCTCCCTCCTTTCCCTGGAAAATAACTCCCAACTCTTATTATTATCGTCAAATGAAATCAATGGTGTTTATAACTCATAGTGAGAAACGCAAATAATCAAATCCAAATACTATGACAATTTTCATGTTTATACTGGCCAGCAAAATTGCTGTAACACAACTATTTAGAATAATTAGAGATACAGTTTCAGAGAAAGCAAACAACACCTTAACTGATGTCCAATTACTGGGAATATAAGCCTCTGGAAGCCTCTCATGCCAAGAGCTTAAAATAGGCAGTGGGTGGCCTTCTGTCGTAAATATGTAATTTCGGTTGACCAAAAATGAATCATCAAACAGAAGATACAAATATTTGCACCTACACGAAAACAAAATGTAACAGAGGTTATTGCTTCTAAGGCAAGTTTCAATTCAAGATTTTATGACTAAAAAAAGGATATATTACAGTCAAAAGTGAATACAGTAAACTCACGTCTCAGCGAGGAAGAAACTATGTTGATGATCTTCTAACTCCATAGTTGTCACATCTCTAATGCTGGCAAACCCACCTTCAACTCGTGAATGCGAATTAAGAGAATCCACAATTTTCTCCCCCACTTCAAGATACCATGGATCTGATGTTTAAATTGAACACTATGAATTCAATATACACAATATAATGTTAATCCACTTTGGTGGGACGTAAATTTGTAATACAACTTTACAAAAATAATAGTAGCACACCTTTGGTTGCTTGATACAGGTAAAATGTTGATTCTGCCAACTCTGGGCGGAGCGGATAGTATTTCTCAGTAGGATGCAGCATTTGATGATCCAGGAGATATCTAAATCATGAAAAAAAAAAATGGCTAACTAATGTACATTCCCAAATTAACAAAACTGGAAATGATATCAAACAAATATTACAAAGAGACAAATACAACACTAGTATATAACTATATATACATGAGCAATAGACAACACTAGTGTATTTTGAACAACACATATGTACGGTCTATAACTTTACTCAATTTTCTTAGCTGAATTAAACACTTTTTTCCAAATGAAACTCACATTCACCGATCAAAAAAAAAAAAAAAAAGAAAATAACAAGAACAAGAGAGTATAGATACAGGATTAAACAATGTACCTCTCTGGTAATACTCCAAATTTCTGCCACACATAGAAAAAATTCACGATGTGATGAGTTAGCAGCGATAACGTCCCCAGCAAGAACCTGACTACCATAAAAATATCATGAATGCTTTCCCGTTCAAATTGGTAAGAGAAAGGCAAGAATCAGCAATGTTTACCTGAAGACCAGGCCAAAATGCTTGAAGGCTTGTTAGTTGCCAGTATGTTGGTTTTCCTGTTCTCATGTCAGCTTCATGGTACCTAATGAAAAGCGTAATTAGAGCAAGAAAAGCTGTCTAATAACATAATGAAGAATAACCATCATTGTGATCACAAATGCACAATATAGGTACAGAAATAAAAGGCTCTTTAAGATTTAAATTAGAAGGAAAGGAAGGAGTAAGAAGCAAAGACGGGATAAAGGCTCTTTAAGATTTCAACTATGGTGTAATTGCAGATAAAAGGAGGTAACATGCAACACCTTGAACAACGAAGCAATTCTAAGCACACATGTGTATCTTTTTCTTAAATTGATAATTTTATTACCAAGGACCATGTCGAAAATATTTTTGGACAGCAAGATAAGCAGACTGAAACATCCTCCAAAATTCTTCCCTTCCAAATAGAATGTGGGCTTTAAGCAGATACTCATAAAACGAATCAACCCCTTGGAAAGATAAGAAAACGTTATTAGAGAATGTATATATAGAGACAATATATTAATTGATAGAGATAATATAGTAGCCTACACTTTCCTTTTTAAGTTTTTTTTTAAGTTCTAGACCTGAAAAATCATGGTTCCGACTAAAGAGATGCATATATATATAACTTAGCGAACAATTTAGCAACAAATCATACCAGCCCCAATCCCGGAAGAATACTCTATCCACTCTCCGGTTTCCACATCAAGTGTTGTTCCCAAGAGATTTAGAGAGCTTCTCATGCTCCATAACTTGCGCAGAGCACGTAAAGCAGCAGACTCAAATCTTGGATCACCAGTTAAATGTGAAAGTGCTCCCATTTCAAGAATTAGAGAACCTAAAACAAGACACGGGAAATTAGCAACATGGGTATGTGAGAGAGTGAGAAGAGAGAAAGAGAGGGCATACCACAACCAGACGTGCTTGTTTCTGTAGTCTCATCCTCCATCACCCCATACTGCAGTTGGAATTTGAATGCATGTGTAAAATTCAAAATTTAAACAAGACAGGACATTGATCCATGCATAATGCATTAATGAGACTTTAGAGTAGCTTTTTTTTTTTTTTTCCAATTTGAACAAGTTACATAAACTGAAGAAGAATCCAATTCGTATATATTTCAAGCAATACCTTTAAATTGATCCATGCATAAGGAATTCCAGTAGGCGTATCAAAAGCAGGTAAAAACCGTTGTCCCAAGTCCTTAGCCAGTACAAGAAGTTGATTATTGTAAGTTCCTTCAGCTAACCTGTCTGTAGAATCAGTTGCAAGAATATGAGCAGACACAAGTCCTCCAAGTACTCTTATGTTGCACTACAGAATGTCAGGCAAGGGTTAAGGATGCAATTAAAAGCATATGATTACCAACAGGAAATATTGTTACTATAAAGTGTCAGAAATCAAGCCAGTAGAATTAAGACAACTAGAAGATGCATCAGACGGGGTTTCCATTTCCTTATATAAGATTGTTACTAATATGAAATATAAACTAAACAATCAATTTGTTACCTCAAAAAGATTTATCCTTGCATCAACATCAAATATTAGATTGTCTGATAGCCAAAGAACTGCCTTCTCAAACTCGGTATGGTTTCCCAATATTGCAAGGCTGAGAGTCAAAACCAAGGTTAGAAAAAAACAGCTTAACAAATGGTTTACTTTAGATTTAAAACTAGATTAAAGACTTTGTATTAAACCTGGACAGTGATTCAATAAGGGTAAGGGCTAATCCATTATAATCTTGTGGTAGACGATCAAGCTATAATTAGAAGAAAAAATATATCATTTATCTGCATTTAGCAATCAAAATACTTCTTAAGGTACAGTGCTCACCTTCAAATTTCCTAGTTCACTGAGAGAATCTGTGAAAGTTTTGGTCAGAGGCTTCAATTCATCATGCTGAAAAAAATAAGTGATGTGAATTCAATACTGAAGCAATTCAAATTGTAAAATAACTTCTGTAGACTGTAATAATATGTAATCAAAGACTGACCGGAAAAGCATACATCATATAGTTGTCGTAGGCATGATAAAACCTGAAAAGAGTGAGTAAAGATTTGAGTTAAATGTAGTTTGCTTACTTATCCTTTCATGCCTAAATTTGAGCTCCTAAACTTCAGCCTTTTCCCATATATGCAAAATTGTAGTTCCAATATCCTAAAACTATCTATCATATCATTTACTGCTACAAGTACCATTTGATCGAACGCATAATTAAACCTTACACTATGATAATCTGGTAACGTCAAATTACTAAATGCAGCAAATAGCAAGCAATTACTCCAAAATCAAAGCAAACATCGATTAATCAATACAAAAAGAACAAGCTCATGGACTAAAATTCAAGCTAGCAAAGAAACAAAATCCCCAGAACAAATCAACAAATCTATTGAATATAACTGAACACAACTAACAATGTAAAATTCCTACTAATTAAGAAACAGAGTGGAATCGTGTAATCAGAATAGACAGCAATCTTACATGCGGCGAACTTTGTCGCTCATTCGCTTCTTCTTAGCTGCAAAAGGATCCAACTTGGAGGATGTTTGGATGCAAAACGTTGAAAAGATGAGCATAAACATGAGACCCCATGTCCCTCTCTTTCCAAGCGACATGGGAATTAGGAATACTGTGTGCGCATCAAAAGAAACCCGGAGATGATTCGAGCGAAAGGGACTTTGAAAAAGCAAGTTATTTCACGCACTAAAAGCTTGGATGAATGCTTTTTCTTGCTTTCTTTTTTTGGAGGGGAGAAGATCGAGTGAGGGTTGGGATCCGAAGTTGGAAATTGGAATCCAAATTGATGAACTTTTCTGCAACGACACAGCAAATTGGATAAACATTATTTTCGCGAGACTGACTACGTGTTCTCTGTTTTCTGATTGGTCACAATTAATTGTAAATTAATAAATGCGAATATATATGAATCAGAAAATGTTTTTAAACACCTAAAAAATACCCATTGCAAAAATGATCTTTTATACTTGGGGAGATTAATTTAAACAATTCTTTTGGATATTCATATAAATAAATTCATCATTGACATTTTTATGTCCAAATAGATAGATAATGCATATAATTTTGTTATATGGTTTTTATGTCCAAATTCAATGATAAAAACTCGTATAAGACGGATACAACTTAACGCAAATAAACATTCACGTCTTCAAAAATATTAAATTGTCAACGTTTAAATTATAGTCCGTCTTATTATGAGATCGTCTCATGCAAGTGTATCTCAATTATAATTAACATGAACGGATATGGGATTATCTTGAATTTACAGGTACATAAGCATATTTTAATTGAATAAAAGAGTTAAATAAAAAAGGCTAAAACAAATCAAATGGGCCTGGAAGCCCAAAGTGGCCCAGTAGGATTATGTTTTTTGCGTGTATAGCTGTATCACGTGATGTATACAAAATTGCGGAGGTCGATGAGTTGGGAGGCTCACTGGCTCGGTAGTCGGTAGTGACCGACTAGCTAGTGAAGTACAATTGAAGTGACTTCAAAACAAATAACCAAATTTATATAATTTTTATTTCCGACAATTGAGTTTGTCTAATTTTATAAATAATTTTTGTGTCAGATGGTAAAAAAGTATATATGCTAGTACGGATTTTCTATGGTCACGAAGAGTTCGCCCTTCCTGATATCAAACCTCCACTTAAATATTGACACGTCATTTAACTTCGTCATGAATGACCTAAATTCGTCATGATATAAAAATAATTAATTTCCTAAAAAGAAATATAAAATTACTAAAAAGTCCTTATAGTATGTTTATTAAAAAATTAATTTACAAATTTTACAAAATTATAAACTTATCCTTTTGTCATATTTTATGATAATTTAATAATCAGTGACCTAAATATTAATAAAAATCATCCATTTCTTCTCAATCAAATCTTTTGAACTTTATTTTCTTCACTTTCTTGTTTTTTCCCCAAATTAGCTAAGCAATAAACCCTTAATTTCCATAACCGATTTGAATAAAAGGAAAAAATTAATCTCAGGAAATTGTCAATCCTCCCCATGATTATTATAGTTCTGTTCAAATATACCATGCCAATTTGGTAGAAAACATAAAGAAGAATAAACTGAAAAGGAATTTATTGAATTTCTTCTATTTTCTTGATCTGTTATGTTCAGACCGAAATCGAAGAATAAGTCGGCTCAATTATCAGTTTTTAGGGTATGTTTGTTTCGGGACTCACCCGGATGAATTTGGGACTTTGAAAATCACGTTCCATTATAGTTTGAGATTTAAAATTAGACTTCAAAATCATCTCCTATAAAGTACACATATACCTCTATTTTTCACAAAATTTAATACAATCACATCACTACTTTTCTCACTCTCAACACAATATAATAATATCATATCAATCATTATTAAAAATTGATTTGACATAAAGTAAAATCTCACCCTATCAAAATCTCAAAACAAACACATATTTTTTACTATTTATCAAGACTTTCAAATCCATAGATTTCGAAGTCATGACTTCCCCCGCACACCTAAATCCCAAAACAAACATACCCTTAGTGAATTGAATCTAATATATTTGACTAATCATCAATGTAAATGCGTCATCATTTTGTTGATTGAAACAATTTCTGGAATTATCGCTTTTCTGTGAAAAAAAAAACTCACCATTGATGAAAACTTATTGATACACAATACTATGTTGATTCACGACATTACTGAAAGTATATTGCTGCATAAGAGTGTGTTGATTTTTGAATGAATAAATATGGCCTAAATCATTAAGATTATAACATAATGAGAAATTCATAGAATGGGGAAAAATATAATTGGTTTGAATAGGATCAATAATTAGGGTTCGATTAATAAGCATGTTTGAATAGGATATCAGGAATTTTAATTGTATTAAAAATGTTGTAATATAAAAATGAAATATTAATAAAAATATATGTGTTATTTTTTATTGAAGGGTGTTGTGGGCATATAGACGAGGCTAAGTCCGGGCTCGAAGGAAAGGAGAAGGACCAATCCAAATTTTACACAAGATAACACCTCATTGAGAAAAAATGAAGCATAGCCTCACTAAGCACGCAGTATCGTCCTTGACACACCTCGCAGGTCGATATCTTTGACAAAGACGGAGCATTAATTGAGATGGGACCTGTGGCGGCGAAAGAATGGCCAAAGGACCTTACCTAAGAATGACCCTAATTAGAGATGTGTCAGTAAAGGACGGTAATGATGAGTAGCTAGGAATAGTTAAACGGCTAAATCCCTGATTATCCGGACTTCTCTCGGGCGACGTCCCAGCGACCTCCACCTGAGTCAAATCAATATGTAGCATTTAATGTTTTGCAGAGCCACTTTCGGCCCTTGGTACTTGTAACCAGGAGAGTGAGCTCCACTCTCCCAAATACTATAAATATGGGTCATTTATGACCAAGAAAAGAGAGAAATTAATACCTTACCAAACCTCTTGCAAATTTATTGCTCAACACTTATCTTTCCCAAGCAAATATATCATATAAATGCAATCCACCTTACACATTTATTGTTTGTGTCACTAAGATCATTAAGCCACATCTTAAACCATAATCCTCATATTTTAGTACACAAAAAAGAGATAATTTTGTCATTTCATAATTATTAATTTAATTTATTAGTTGGGCGATGCAGTGCGATTGCAGTATGCACAATGCAAACGCATTAGTGCAAAGTGCAATCATTTAAAAATAAAATTACACATTAGATCGTTGATCCAACGGTAATCAAAGAATTTTCTGACGTCAGGAAGGGCGAAACTGTTCCTGACCGTAAAAGATCCCACTGTTAGGAACATTTCATTAGTTTGGGATTCTTCCTTTGTTATAACGAACATTTCATTAAAAAAAGGGAAAAATTATTCTAAGGTGCAAAATTCATGGGATAATTACTCTAAGGTACATTGCGCAAAAAAAGTTTGCACTTTAGTTCAAACTAGATACTAAAGTGCAACGAAATTTTTGCACATTGTACCTTAAAGTAATTATCCCATGATTTTTGTACCTTAGAGTGAAGACCCCTAAAAAACATTCTAAAGGGTGGCCGCCAATTAAATTAAATCTATCGCATTTAAATTTTTATTTCAAAATATTTATACACTTTTAGAAAATAACACATTTTATTAAAAATGATAATACTTCAATTAAAATGATACATTTGCAATGGGAGAAGATCTAGGGTGTTTTGAAACTCGGTGTTATTTGCAAGAAATTATAAATGATTATAGTCATTTAAAATTATGTGCATAAGTAATTTAAAGTTTTTTTTATTAGATTAAATAAACTCTCAAAAGCTATAAGTTAAAGGAGATGTTTTTGGTAGCTTATGAACGTTTTTTTAAGTATTATTAATTTTTTTTGTAAACACTATCAATTTTTCTTTAATTTTTTTTACAAACACCATCAACTTTTACTATTAATCAATTTTTCTCATAATCATTAATTTTAATCACTTCTTTAAAATGATATTTTTTGCAAACACCCATCTATATAAGTGTTCCATAAGCACTTTTATAGAAGTTGCTAAACACAAATTTTTAATACATTTTAGAAACTTATAATTTGTTATCCTGAAACACTTAACTATGTTTTATGTAAAACAAAATTGTACATTTCAGTATAATAAATCATAAATTTACGTAAAAATAATTGCACGTTTTTGGATAACAAGTTGCAATTATTTAAAATACACTATAGAGTGCACGGTGCACGGAAGACCCACACTTTTTAAAGATAAGCACTTATTGATTTTATATTGAGTTTACAAACAACACACATTTACGTGAAATGATCACACAGTAAAATATAATATAACTTGAATCTAATATTTTAAGATTTTGAAAGGTGTTAGCGTTGATTTGTGGTAATTTATATAATTTAGTCTCATACTAAATATGGTTTACAAATAACAAAAACAAGTTAACATCGTAATTAGTGACGCAAGTTGTACCCAAATTCCGAATCGAGGTGTTGTTTCGCGGAATGGTGTCTCTATCTCTCATCAATCATCATCAGCCTCATACATACATACATACATACAGAGTCACAGACCCAGTCCACCCAGATTCTTTCCATCACCTTATAAATCAAATCTTCATGAATTCCTACAACCCTAAAAACCTTTAATAACCAACCAAATGGGCGGAAATGGCAAATTCCGCCGCTGGAGAATCTCCTTCCACAGATCTTCCTCCGCCGCCAACAAACCCCCGCCTCACGAATTCCTCTGCCCAATTTCCAACTCCTTAATGTCCGACCCCGCCGTCGTTTCCTCCGGCCAAACTTTCGAGCGCACCTGCGTCAACGTCTGCCGAGATTTGGGCTTCACGCCCACCCTACCCGACGGCTCCACGCCCGATTTCTCCACCGTCATTCCCAATTTAGCCCTAAAAACCGCTATTCTCAGCTGGTGCTCAAAGACCGGGTCGGACCACCCGAGCCCGCCCCTGTATTCCGACGTTGAATCCACCGTTCGCTCTCTTTCGGTATCCAGCCCGAAGATTAGGGTTTCCGAAACTGAATTACTGAATTCTGTTACGGATAAAAACCCCCCAAATTTGTACTCGCAGGCTTCTTCGGAATTGAATCCGCGGAATTTGTATTCCTCTTCGAGCTCTGAGGAATCTGTTATTGCTAATACGACGCCGCTTTTGCCTTTTGCGACCCGACCGTCCTGCTTTTCGTACTCATCGTCTCCGTCGACTTCATTGGAATTTATCTCGACTTCGTCGGAATTTATCACCGATGAAAGGTCGGCGAATAATGGGGAGGATGAGAATTTTATCACAAAATTGAAGAGTTTAGATATCTACGAGCAAGAACAAGCCGTGATTTTACTGAGAAAAACGACGAAAACCAGCGAAGAATCAAGATCGGCGCTTTGCTCGGAGAGGCTTTTGTTTGCCCTAAAGCAATTGCTGAATTCGCGGTACGCCGCCGTGCAGACGAACGCCGCCGCGGCGGTGGTGAATCTCTCACTGGAAAAGGAAAACAAAATCAAAATTGTTAGGGCAGGGGTTGTGCCATTGTTAATCGAGATTTTGAAAAGCGGTTTCGAGGAGTCGCGAGAGCACGCTGCCGGCGCGATTTTCAGTCTAGCGTTAGAGGACGAGAACAAGACGGCGATCGGCGTTTTGGGCGCGTTGCAGCCGCTGCTGCACGAGCTCAGATCTGGGACGCGGCGGAGCCGCCACGATGCCGCCCTGGCTTTATACCACCTGACGCTTGTGCAAAGCAACAAAGTCAAAATCATGAAGCTAGGAGCAGTTGGGGTTTTGTTAGGGTTGTTAAACGACGCCGAGGTGGCGGCGCGTGTGATTCTCGTGGTGTGCAACCTGGCAGCGTCCGACGAGGGGCGGGCGGCGCTGCTGGACGCCAATGCGGTGGAATGCTTAGTAGGGTTGTTGAGAAATCGGACTGAGTTCAGCTCCGAGTCAACTCGGGAGAATTGTGTGGCGGCGTTGAACTCACTGAGTCACGGCAGCCTAAGGTTCAAGGGGCTAGCGAGAGACGCCGGAGTGGTGGAGGTGTTGATGGACGTCGTGAAAACGGATAGCGAACGGGCGAGGGAGAAAGCGCGGAGGATTTTGGAGGGGCTGAGAGGGCCGGAGGAGGCGGAGGAGGTGGATTGGGAGGCGGTGATGAAGGGCGGAGTGACTCAGGCGAGGTACCGAGTTGGCAGAAGCTACGATCATAACTCAACTGAGTTCTGAGTTAAGATAATAGGGATAAAAAATTTGTTGGTGTAATTTAAACTAATTAATTTTAAAATATTAATTGGTAACTAATTTTTGTGGAGCATGTCAATACTTGTGGTTACATTTTTTTTGGTCTTGTGATAATTTTTATTTTGTGGGATGGGGCCTAACATCTTTGTTTCTTTTGGGAGTAATTATTGTAAGACCTTTAGTTTAGGATTGGGATAGTGAGGGTTACTTTATTTATGTGTACATAATAATTTCCTATTTATGTGTATATTAAATTAGAAGATTGGAATGGACTTTCTCATTGTGTGCTACTTTTTAACATTTATAGATTGTATAGTACCTTGTCAAACATCTTGTGCTACAGCATTCATTATATTTATTTGTTGATTGAATTATTCAATAGGTTCAGGGGTTTGGTGCATGTGAATTAAGAATATACACTTTTTTATCAACTTAAGAAGGATAGAAACAAAAAACCTCTATGGTTTGATAAATATAATATAGCAATCAAAGATTAATAAATTCAAGAATTTATTTTGTATCTTATAATTTCTAAATTATTTAATTGCTTATGAAATTATAGTCTTAAATATTCATTATTTTGTTTTTCAGGTCACAAATTGATAAATAATTATATCTCTTTAGAGTTCTTTTGGAAAAAAAAAAACTCATAATTGAAGTGTGCAATAATTAAACAAATAAAAAACACGACCAAATTGATTCAAATCTGAATACGCATTGCGCTATATGCTGGGATTGTCTGCTTAATGGTAGTCCTACTATGTTTATAAGTGGTTTTCTACCCCGATCTATATCTAGAAAATTTTATTGCCCCCTGCCAAGATATAGTTTGGTAAAAAACATGGTGATGTGAGAGAGTTTTTCCCCTAAGAACGCAAGTCAATTCAATGGGACAAATTCTCCATTGAAATATTATGGGGGTTTGTCGCAGATTGAATCACGTCGGCCTTTCCCATCCCAAGTCTCTGTCGACAAGACATCCTTCGATTCTAACCCGCCGATTCTACCGAGCCAAACTGCAGACGAGTGGGGGGTTTCGTCTCTTCCTCACAAAAAAAAAAAAAAAATTGTATTAAACAATAATAGCACACTCATATTGAAATATCTATAAATTAGGGGCAAATGTGGAAATGAGAATTGACACAACGGGACATCAACACATCACTGTTTGTTACACTTGTAAGATTTCGTGAGGTTGTCAAAAGAGACCGGGTCAATGCAAATTGTCCATCGGGGTGTTCTAGAACAATTTAGTTGGGCATCAACTTTTATTGTTGATTTTTTTTTTCAAGATAAAAATAAATTTTCTTACATATATTGTTGGATTGGGTTTCAATGTCATCGGCCGTTATGAGAGAATCAAATCTCTCTCATATCAATGCTCATAAAGGCTTGGAGATCCATTCACAATGACACTTCTTGAGCTCCAATTGGAAACAAACGTCCCCTCCAACAATTTATCAATTAAGAAAAGCAATCTCTGACAACAATCAAGGAGAATAACGCAAATTACGGTAATCACGATTGACAAAGAGAAATGAAGAGATTTGATTATGTTCTATGTACCGTTTTCGAAAGAGGAGCCTGAGCCCGATACCAATCATAAGTCTCTTGTTGCGGCCGGCGGGATCGAAACCCGACACTGGTATCAAAGCCACGGTCCCAAACGAAACAACGTGGAGGAGTCCCCGGTGTCAAAAGGAAGAAAGACGGTGAACAACAAAGTCTTTGCGGTCTTTTGTGATGAGCCTTGGTGAAACGACGAGGTCTCTGTGGATTAGGATGAATTGACCTAAATACAGCGGATCGGTTGAGAAAGACTCGATGGTCTTTTTATGAGGGAAAGATTGTTGGTGTATCAAATAATATCCTACATTACAATAATATGGAAAGATGATGGAGATTATAAGAATAGACAATATGTCAATTAGAATAAGACCTTTTAAGAAATATCATATCAACAATAAAAATTTGTACGGGCATAGCCCAAAACGGACAATATCAATATTACGTTACTTTATTTAACGGACGTTAAAGAATGCAGATATACCTAAACTGCTTTTCCCCTTTGTGAAAAGAGGACATTAAATTAAGGTAACACGTGAAAGAGATTAACATAAACAAAGGTTGCTTCCAGCGGACAATGAAGTTTAGAGGGGTGTATTAGTTGTGGAGTTTGTAGGAATTTTTTAGACTTTTAAAGTTTGGGGGTATTCAATCCGGATTTTCAAAAGTCTTTAAAAATCCTGAGGTATTCAATACACATTTTAAAAAGTCTTAAATTTCTTTAGGTATTCAACAGTTTATGGATTTTAATACTCTATGGATTTTCTTTGATTCTCTTCAAAAAATGTAAATAGATTTCACTCTCCAAAATCTCTTATAATAACCAGATATTTCTACGTATTCTCTCAGAGAACTCTGAAGACGAAATGTCAAAAGAAAAAAACATTTGTTGTTCTCCTGCCATAGCCGCCGCCCACTAGCCATTAACGCCATTATCAAGAAATTCTGCTATTGCAAACGTCGCCTCTGCTATTCGATTTGGATTTGAAAATCAATTTGGTTCGAATTAATTATTATTGAAAAATAAAATAATCGCGTACTTGGGCTTGATGTGTCTCACTTTCCATTGGGCTCGGTTATTCGCACCCTAACATTAGAAGATACCCTTATAATTAACACGGGCATTGCACGTTGTATGTAATTTGATAATACGATCATTAGTTAATGCACATTGATTTTGTGTGACAATGTCAAAAAATTCTTAATATGGACAAATTTTGTAGAGAATTGGATGTTGCAATATGGGGTAAAAATTGTATTTTTAAGTGTTTTTCATATACATTTGCATCAATAGTTCGAGCACCGGAGTCTATGAAAATCCATGTAAATCAATAAAAAAAAGTGTATTCCACAATCTTGTCAAGTCTATGAAAACCCATGTAAATCAATAAAAAAAAAGTCAGTCAAACTCTACATGGAGTCTATGGATTTTCTAAATACACAGACTTTTTAAAGTCCAAAAAAATCCAATAGAATCTCAATTGAATACACCCCTTAATTAGCAACACCATGGATAAAGTGTCTAATATGTTTGAAAAAGTTAATAATATAAGGTCTTGCAATAACAAAACACTAATCTATATATGTACACATGAAAAAGTGTCGAGTATATCTGAGAATTTTGTATAAGATCCAGCCACAACATAAACACTAATTCATACGTGTGAAATAAAGAGCAGTATCTATAAAGTAAAATAAAAAATTAATGATTTATAAATGATTTAAATTCAAATAATGAAATTAACCTCTTCATATTGTGTTACTTGTGTATATGATGATATTATCCATCAACTTTTTTGGATTAATATTTTATTTTTTTCAATGTATTGTAGATATACCTTTTAAAAAAAAAAAAAATGTAGTGCAGATATTTAAAAAGAACATTTGACAATTTACCATGAAATCGATTTTTCCTGCAACGAAATATTTACGGAAATAATATGAGCCCTGGTACTCTATGATAAGTGTTGATAGTCAGATCAGCCCGTTAAGATTATTATGAAAGGTAAGATGGGCCGGCCCAAATATATGGACTCAGTTGGACATTGTTGAATGCTATTAATTGCTGGGTTTAAAGGGCCTGAGGCAGATTATCAGACCATGGGCTTCTTAAGTTCTTGGGCCGAACAAGTTTCTCTTATGAGGTTTGGGCCTAGGGTCTCCTTGTATTGGGCTTTGGTCGTACCAATTATATTGACTTCAGCCCAGTACTGCAATCTTTTTAAAATCCAAGCCCGTAGAGGTCAGATATATAAGCATGATAAAAATTTCAAAAGTAACTTCTATTTAGTTCTGAATTTATAAATTTTATCGTATATATAATTTACAACTGAATATATACATATACATTAATTTATGTATGCATGTATGGAAATTCCCTACAATATTACTTATAATCATCGTCTAGCTCTTTGAAATTATAATGTTTATCACATGTGATCAATGTACTAAATGTATATAATTACAGAGATACAAAAACAAGTACATATGCAAAACAATGAAATTACTAAGATGATAAAATATATAGTCTATTATATAAATTAACAACTTGTCTTTTTAAAGCAAACTAAGAATTACAACTGGTTGAGAAATATTTAATTAAAGATCATCAGAGGTCTTCTAATTAAAGATCAGTATATATAATAAATTAAAATGGCTAAATTAATTTGTATAATTAAGAATTACTGTCTCCACAAATTTAAAGTAAAACATAACAATACTTAGATAAATTATATTTAAATAACAACATCATATGTAAATTCATGGACATATATGATCAGATCAGATCTACATATAGATCTAACAAAAAAATAATGAATTACACGTGTATGATTGTGTCTAAAGATGAAGCTTGCATAAGAGCAACTGCAAAAAAAAAAAAAAAAAAAACAATTGAAACAAGCTGGAACATACATTAATTTATACTAGGAAAATTCATGACAAATAATAAATCCAACATATTATAAGTTCAATCAATATTACATAATGCAGAATATCAAAGTGTGTAAGAAATTAAAGATTCGGACCGTGACGCTTGATTCCCCATGAGATGAGGGAGCTGCTTCGAAGAAGAAGGAATTCGAAGGCCTTCAACTAGCTTTCCTCTCTGATTAATCATATATATGAATATGAGATAGCTAGGGTTTCATGTAGTGAAAAAAGAAATTAGAAACAAGAATTAAAGGTCTTGTTTCTTGATCTGAGCTTATAGTTGCACTTGCACATGGTGGTGGGGTGGTGGTGCAATCATGGTGATGAATTAGAGACACAAGGAAAGTTGAAGGCATGATCATTGCAAATTGCAATTCAAACAATCAACTAAATTCCAAAACCCTTTTCTATCAAATATTCTTCTTCTCTCACATCAAGTTTATCTCTATCTCTCTCTGTGTAGTATATATATATATATATATATATATATATATCAATCATGATATGTTTCCTTGCCCTAACCCTAGTGTGTGTATATGGACCCTACTTACCTACCATATTTTTACCTACAATTAATTATACTTTTTTTTATTAATTTGGATCACCAACTTAATTCTCGCATTCCAAATTGCAACTTTTTATGTAATTGAACTAAAATTCGAAATAATAAAAAATTAAGACATAATATTGAACCAATTAATTCATATATATATATATATATGGATGACATTGATATTGGGTGAGTTGGTTGTTTCTTTAAGCAACAGTAAAGGCTGTTTGTGTCTGTATATGGGGTAAGATGAATATGCTCATCATATTGCTTTATTGGTTTTACAAAAAGTTTGAATAGTCACGAATATTCACTACTATACATTTGAAACTGCACAACAAGACTTTCGGACAAACTTTTTTTCAAACAAAATTTCTCAAGAATAAACAAGAAGAAGCGGTTTTATAAAAAAAAAAAAAAAAAAAAAAAAAACGGCGGTTTCAAACCCCTATTCTATCCTGCAAAAATTAGTAAATCATTGCCTAAATAAACACTTGGACAACGGTTAATAACCGCTGTCTTTTTTTTTTATATATATATACATATATGAACCGAGACCTAGCTCTCAGACTTCATTAATTTATTTCTCTCCAATTTCCTCTCCCCCAAAATCGCCAAAAAACCGAAGACCAAATCGCCATTGTCCGTTTGTTTTTCAACCAAATCGCCATTGTCGTCATTGACTGTTGACACCTTCTTGCCGTCGTCGGCCCTCCCCCCCCCAAATCATCGCCCTCCCTCCCTCCCTCTCCTCCGCCCCCCTCCCGTCCCCCCCTCCTCACTGCCGCTTATCCTCCCCCTCCGCCGCTGTCATAACCATAACACTTAGTTGGTACAAAGGTATTGTGGAATCTTTAATTTGACTTTGGGTATATTTGTTTCAATCAAATTTAATTTGTTGCTTCAATCTTAGTTTAATTTGTTTATATTATATGAAAACAATATAAAATATTTAAGAAAGCAAATTGGAGAAATGGGTATGTGGGTATATATGTGTAGGTCGAATATACATTGAATTATCCATTGAGTAATGAACCGAAAAGTTATTATATATGTTGCTTGCTTTGTTGTTTTTTGAACCGAACTAATCTTGTTGTTTATAACACTTAGTTTTGTTTATATTATATATGTTGCTTTCTTGTTTTTTAAATTTAAATATTATATTTTTTGCAAAATTTGTACATTTAGTTGCTCTTGTTGTTTATATTCTTGGTCTACTTGAAGACAATGTCATTCAAGTCTAATACACATGTGTTCATAGTATAAAGAGTATGTTATCAATTGAAATTTTAATTTATAAGTAGATGATGCAGATGTGACTTATAAGTAGATGTATCATGTATAACGCATAGATAGTTCTTATCATGTATGAAACATCCTGGTTGTGAATATTGTTTGTTTTTTGTTTATTAAATGTTGTTTCTTCCTTTTACGGGATCATGTCTCGTTTGCCATATCCCTAGATGATGGAGATTCTGATGGACATCATGGCGATATGATCATGGTGCATATGATGACTTGAGAGAGTGTGACATTGATGCTCCCACCACCACTAGCGAGCTCAGGGGAAAGCGCACTTCGGGGTATAGTTACAATGTCATCTATTAAGAGAGCTCGAGCAAGGGGAAAACACTTCGTAATTTTATTACAATTGAATGATTTGAAATCGATAAATATATTGATTGATCGTTGAACCTAATTAAATATTATGTTATTGCGCTTATCGCTCAATGAGTTTGGACAGCAATAGGGAAAAGAGAGTGAGTCGTTGTCCTTCTACATTGAGCCGCAATCGGAGCGTGATCCTTATCGTCTTTGCCACCCAAGGATCGCATAGCCCAAACCCGACTCCTTTGAAGGAAAGATTATGGGACGAGCTTACGGTATGTTAATTATATATTTATTGAAAGTTGTAGTATGACCCTTAAATTTACTAAATTGTTATGTTATATCAGATAGACTACATTCAGAGGTCTTGACCTCACAAAGAAGAAGCAAATATTGTCGCAAGTCGAGTAATGGCCAAGAATTTCCTGGACTTGGTTGAGAAGTAACAAACGAGATCCTGAACCGGTCTTTACTCGGCTAGTCCTCCTCCCCGTGTATCGAGAATAGCCCTATGGTGGTTCCATCTTTGGGGAGGAGTTTGTGAGCAGCTATGGATGATGATTTCCAGGTAAAATTGATCAATGTCATTTCATCAATTTCTAATGCCCTAAGTTTTTCAGTGTTTATCATATTTCTATTATACTGTAGAATAGAAGTAATAAAAATCGCGATCAAGCCAAGTCGATGGAGGCGCTATATCGTGGATCGAACAAAGGTTATGCAAGAATAAGAGAAAATATGGTGAGATCAAAATCCTAAATTTAATTTTTTTTATATATTCACTTTTAATATATCTAATAAAGGGACACGTTCATCACTATCGTAGAAAGAGGAAAGAAGAAAAACTGGAGAGAGTGAACCAATTGTTACCCATTTTGACTTATTTTAGACTACCAGAAAGGGTCGAGACGGGAATATTCACGATCCCAATGCACAACTCATCATCGAAGAAGTGGTAATCTATCTATTAATTTATCTTTCAATTACAAACTATTATTTATAAACAAATAATTAAATAATAATATTTTGTTTTTGTGATTCAGGAGCGTCTATCTCAGACCATGACGCCTGACGACATTCGCATGATCGGCCATGATGATCTGTTTGGGATTCGCTATGGGTCGCCAGAGAGCATCCCTACCGCTACGAGAGTGTCGGATATGGTTTGATTTAAGACATCTTTAGCAATGGCACTTTGGTCTTCAAGCCATGAATATGGTCGGTATACTAATCGAACGAGGTTGCCAAGTTGGCAAAAGATGTGGAACGCTTGAGGTCCGAGAAAAGATCGAGCCACGGAATGTCGTCGAGTGGAACAAGTTGTGAACATAGTGTCGCGAATGCTATGTTTTCAGCTAACCTTAGGGACGACTTTATTGAGGCATTTCAAAACGTCTCACAGGTATCATATATGCATGTCTCACATTTGTTTTAATTAAAGACTAGTGTATTAAAATTTTTCTAACTAAATATCTTATTCAAACGACCAACGACCTTTTTTACACCAGATCCGGAGGATCCCGACGGTTGGTGGCCACAGCTCGTTCTACCTGCTCCCATGGAATGATTCATGGTCATCCCATCACTCCCGGTTTCGTGAGGGTCACACTCGATGTACCGAATGTAGGATTCAATGCGTGAAAAACAATCGATGAAGCCACAACGAATAAACGTGGCCGCACTTCATCGAATGGCCGAGCAACTTGGTCTCTAGCACCATGAGGGTAAAATATTTGTTATTAAAGTTCATTATCTTATTTGTGGTTCTAAATAATATTGCAAATTAATTGTAGAATCTGCCAATTCCACACGAGGCTAAATCGAGGACTCCACTACGCTAAGACTTGGTTATCCCATGTCCGGAGACTTAGATCACGATGATCATTTACAATCTAGGGTGCACCGGATGGTATCGTCTAATGCTTTTGATATCGCCACGCTTCCATGCTTGCTCACTTTCATCGAATACTTTCCAAGAGTTCGTCGTGAGGAACATGTGCGCCAAGTCTTGAATGACGAGTGGTTGAGTGCAACCACCATATAGCCCTTTACCTCGGTATGTGTTTACTAATTCTCAATATTCACTTTCAGATAGTTTAATTTTCTTTTTTTAAATATTAATTAAGCGATATATGTTGGTTAAATATATTTGGGTGAGCTATATCTCTCCGAGATAACCGAAAGCAAGTGGAATGTACTCCTTTGTCTCCCCCAAGTGTCTTGCATAATGGGTGATAGGGTATAGACCATGGATGGGTTCGTTAATCACATGCTGAATCTAACTGGGAGCGATCATCTCATTTTTTTGGCCAACAAATGTGGGGTGAGTGATAAACATTTCGTTAAAATTTGTATTCATGTTTATAATATTTGCACATATATATGCTAAATTTGCGCTAATTTTAATACTCTCAATATAATATAGGAACCATTGGGTCTTGATGCCATACACACATGAATACATTAAGTGTGTATTTTATGGACCCAAATTTCATGATGGAGTTTATTTTAATCGCCCTGATCCCGTTTCATATATGGAAGCGTAAGTTCATTTTTAATATTCTATACAATGATTTGTTTTACTTTTAAAATTATGCATATTTAATATATTTTTATTTTTTAATTATAATAATAATAGTGTGATGACGATGTATCGAGTCGCCAGAGTCGGGGCTCAAGATCCGTGTTAAATAAAGTGAACTGGATTAACATTAAGGTAAATTTAATTTAGTAAATTATCAAACTAATTAATAGAAAGCAATCATAATTGTAATACGTGATTATATTGTTATTCAACAGTTCCGAGGCAACGAGATAATGACCATTGTGGACATTTTGTTTGTTGCTTTATAGAAGATATAATCCGTGCTTTATAAATCGAACATTCCTCCCAATGTAAGTCAATTATTGATTTATTTAAATTATTATTGATTGAATAAAAATTCATACTATATTGATTGATTCGTTGTTTTGCGGTTTGTTTATGAACGTGAGCTCAAGTCTTACTCTAAGAAAAGATCGGAGAAATGGAAAAACGATTGATTCGGGGTACCTTTACAATCATTTCTTATATTCATACGATCAATATTGAGAGAATGTTGTTTGAAATATTGGTAGCATGTAATTAAATTATATATTTGTGATGATATATATTTCATGTTTTTTGTATTGGTGTATTGGATGATTTTTATATATTTATATTTACGATGTTTTGGTATATATATGTGGTTTATGGTTTTATTATAGGATTTTTGGTTTATGTTATATGGTATTGGGCGATATATATAAGTTTTGGTTTATAGTTTTATTATAAGATTTTTTAAAATGTAAATTAATAATTAAAAAAAAGAAGATATTGGACAATGGTTTTTCAACATTGCCTATGTAAAATAAAAAAATTAATTAAAAAAAAATTATCAACCTTGCCCAAGATATATTATCAAAAGAAAACCGTCCCAAGCCTTGACAAATGTTTTTATCACCGTTAAAAACCATTTTTTTTATCAATGCTTTTCTTGGATGACTAATGCTTGGAGAGCGGTTATAATCGCTCTCCAAGGTCATTTTTCACAGCTTGTCCAAGCCCAAATGTGTATTAGTGATTTAACCACATAAACACTAAAACAAATCAAGGAATCACAGAATTCATCAAACTACAATATAATACTCAGAATACTGAGCTGAGGGAAAGAATAATTGGGACTAGAGAAAGGAATTATAAATGATTTTATTACTAATATATAGTAATACAGGTGCACAATACAACAAATTTTGTATGAGACCATTACAAAATGTTATATTATGTTCTCAGAGAAAAAATATTATTTCTTAATTAAGAGTGGGTCTCATGTGCACCCTAAGACCAGACCTTAAGACTCATAAAGCATTTTAAAAAGCGTCTTACTATAGAAAATAGAAAAACATGTAACTATTCCAAAAGGAAGCATGCAATCGTGTTCTCTCATATTAATGATTGCATTTTTTCGTAATAAACAAATCGCACTTTTCAGCATAACAAGTTGCACGCTTCTAAAATACACTATGAATGCACGGTGCACCCGGGTGCATACAAGACTTAGCCCTTAATTAAATACAGTTCGATTTTTTTGAGTTAGGTTTGATTAATGGAACCCCATTTATCATATCTTATGACTCAACTCAATTATATTTTAAATAAAAATGTGACTCAACTAACTTTGCCCGATTAAAAAAAAAAAAAAAAAAAAAATACGTGACTCAATTAGTAAAGTGGCATATATTTCGCATGCCTTGAAAGTGGTAGATTAGACTGATTATTTCTGGTTAAAGGGAGTTTGAGGGAACAAATAAATGAACCATTTTATCAGCTTTATATATTCTTTTACTCACTTTCTTGGGGAAGAAATATGCATTAAAACAGTATTTTCATTCCATGTAAATGTCTTTACCTTTATTTATTCCTTTTTCCTTTCTTTTCATCGGGTTTCTCGATTGTTTGTATTATTGGCTTTAATATCATCTTTTTAATCATATTTAGTCAAATGGTTAATCATGGTATCGTTGAGTTTTTTTTTTTTTTTTTTTGTTATGGGAGGGTGAAATCTTTGAGTTTTAATTTAGGAAAACAAATAATTTTCTTGATAAATAAAAAATAAACAAGTGTCTCCATTTCTTTTGTGACTTGCGCCTTGCCTAGTGTAATATTTGTTTTACTTTATGAGTTATTACATAAAAATAAAATCAATTTGGTGTGCATTCTCAATAGAAAACTGTTAATTATCTCTTAAAAGCAATTAATTTTAATTTTTTAAAAAGTGAAAAAAAAAAAAAAAAAAACATATGAAGGGGTTTAAACTAAAGGTTGCTTTTGGCAGAATAAATTAGTTCAAGAGTGGCCTGAGTTAACGTTTTGACCCTGATAAAGTCACCCTTACTTTACCAGCTTTCATTTCCACTTTATCCTCAACTTTGAGTTAAATTTTACAATGAAATGATGGCAAAAGTGTAACTTTAATATAAAGTGGTTTTCTTCATGAAACATTTTGAAATATTCTTATTTGTTCTGCTTTAAATGAACTTAAATCTAAGATCTATATTTTCTGTATTTACATTTAGTTTCTTTTCTATCCTTAAGCGAAACCTGTTTTGGGTTTGTTTTTTGAACAAATATTTTTCACTTTTTTAAAAGAAAATTTCGAACCTTTTTCTTTTAAATTTCTTATTTGACTGATTCTCTTGAATTTTAATGGGCCCGGGAAAATAGGACCAAAAAACAGGCCCATTTGCGGTAACTGAATCAGGCCCATCTCTTATGATCCAGTTTTAAAAATGCAGCAAATTAGTTGGGCTCAATCGTGGCGCGGAGATGTTAATTTCCCTGGCGCGCACTCTCCCTTCTTCTCCAGTTTCTGTGGGGAATTTCATCAAACACCTTCCGCCCCTTCAATCATCCCTCCTGAAATTCAACTCCATCCCCATCACAAGAACCGTCCTCTCACTCTCTTCAGCCTCCAATGACGCCGCCACCGCATCCGCCGCCGTCGATTGCTCCAATTTCCAAACCTTGAGCTCTCACCAGAAAAATCAAGTTCGTATTTACATTGACTCTCTTCTCCAATGGAACCAGGTATTGCACATTTGCACATGATTACTTCCATCGCACAAGTTTAAGTTTAGTGAGACGGTTATTAGACCACAGTGTGGATATTGTATATAAATAGCTATAGAGTTGTACATTTACATGCTTTGAATGAAATGCAGAAAATTATCCCAAATCCAAATTTACTCTGCGACCTCAACTTGCAATAATGGCGATTTCGTCTGTTGTATCGGTTTATGCTTCTAGATTTGAAAATTTTAGTTTATAGCTTATGTGTATCCGGTTGTAGAAAATGAATCTTACGGCGGTGAAGGAAGAAAATGAGGTGATGGAGAGGCACGTGGAGGATTCGTTGTCGATTATCGAGCCCGTTCGGGACTCGTATCTGTTGCGTTGTGGGAGTTCGTTTGATAATTTGAGCGTTGTTGATGTTGGGAGTGGAGCAGGGCTTCCTGGAGTAGTTCTGGCCATTGCTTGCCCTGGTAATGATAATAAGTTATAAAATTTTGAAAGGCAAGAGAATTGTGGTATACTTTTCTACTATAGGATTTAATTTTTGTTTCTTAGGTTGGAAGGAATTTCCTGGAGCATGTTGTTGGCCTCATTGGATTACAAAATGTGCAAATTGTAAGAGATCGAGCCGAGGTATGAGTTTTCATGTCAACATAATGGGTTCCACCTTTTCCGTGGCAAGATATCATAATTTTAGAGGCATTATTGGAGGAGAAATTACTTGCAAATGTCTGTATTTGTGTTAGATTGATTGTTATGGCTGCTTTTATATGATCACTTATTGGAGGCATTGTTCAATGGACAGTGAAGTTTTATTTAATGCTTCCTCAGTTTTCATGCATGCTCATATACAATCTGATCTCTGTATAGGACAGAATGTAGGTCAAAATCTTGATTTCAGAGAGAATTTTGACATTGCAGTTGCTAGAGCAGTTGCAGAGATGAGAGTTCTTGGTAAATACTAGTAATTATTGCGTTATATATCTTTGATTTGGGTTGTAAATCAGTCTCTGAACATTTGGTTCTTGTTGACATGAAGCTGAATATTGTCTTCCTCTAGTCCGTGTTGGTGGTCTTTTTGTGGCAGCAAAGGGTCATGATCCTCAGGTATACTATGTCTTTAAAATCCTCTGTGTTATCTCCTACAAATGCACAAAATTAAAGGTTCATAATCAATTTCCATTTCTCCTGAAATGCATTTGTGTTTTTAAGTTTTACAAGTTATACTGTCTAGGACCCTAGGCATATGGCTGCTGGCTGCATGCATATAAATGTATAGGCAGGCTTTCATATGTTAAATTTATATGTGTCCTTACTATACAAACTTTTTCTCCAGGAGGAAGTTGCAAATGCTGAAAGAGCTATTAGTTTGATGGGTGCTTCTCTTGTGCAAACATGTCTAGGTATGTATCGTTTGATCTAATTTTGGCAGATCCATCTTGTGCATGGTCTGCAACAATTATCTTCAGACTTTATTCAAATCTTCATTACATCCTCCGTCTGCTTTATCCGTGACCTATTCCAATTACTCGATTCATGTCATCATGTGGTGGATAATGTCTAAATACCATTGAAAAACTATACTTTTCAGCTGTCTTTTAAATTTGGTTCTGTAGTTTATATAGCTTTTTAACATAGTGTGCTAATGCCTTATCTTTGCGTATTTTCTTTGATCTTTATGTAAAATTGACTTCCTTCAATAATTTAACTCTAGATTCTCAACCATAATCAAATAAATTTCTCTTTACAGGAATGCTACGACAGGCAATAAACTCCCAAGCACTTATTGCAGTCTTAATATATTAATTTCACGTATGCAACAACAACTGCAACTAATCATTCCTTAAATAGTCACATTGTTATAGACTTGGGTTTTCCCCATCAGTCTGAACAATCAGATGTGGTGGCCAAAATCTTGCTGAACTTGTGTAAACTGCTAATGGAGTGTTGTGCTTCAACAGTGGAATCTCACAGCAAATATGGACAAAGAACGGCCATTATATGTCGAAAAGACAGTCCCACCCCAAGAAAATATCCTCGGGCTCCAGGTACCCCGTCGAAGCTACCACTTTGAAGTAGACAAGAAGGTGCTTCATCAGTATGGTTAAGTTGGTTATATGTTGTCATATTATGACACATTGTTTATGGGCAATTAGAATTCCTCCAAAAGTCGTCTGAGAAACGAACTGATGTATAATATAAAGCTTATCTTGGCTAATGTATTTCTTCTATTTCGTTTTCTCTGCGATTCTTCAATCCACTCACTGTTATGCATAATTGTGTGTGTATATACTTGCTTGTTTTTCTGAAGCTTTAACACATCCGATGCAGCGGATTAGGGGTATAATTGAATCGAATCGAGTCGATTTTAGAGTGTTCGAGCTTGTTTGTTTATTTATTGAGTAGTTTGAGCTTAACTATTGAATACATTGTTGGTTCACGACATTAATGAGTCTAAATGAGCTTAATTACAAAAATAAAATTACATATTTTTAAAAAAAAAAAATCACTAAATGGATTAAGCTCATTCCATACTGTTGTTATGGTTTCAACTTGTATTTCATTATTTGGATTTTATTAAACCTCGCTTAATAAATTAAGGATACATTGATCTTTGGGATCAGAATGGCCACCTACCTTTTGTTTTCTCCACTATTAACAGTTTCCTGAGATACCTAATTTGCTTACATGATGCATCCAGATTATGTGAACTTTTGTTACAGGGAAACAGGGATGAGGTTTTAGCTTATAATCACTTGACAAGACGTAGAGAAATAAAGTTTTTTTGTCTCATAATTTATCTATTGTCTATTTTTCATCCCAAAAAATTTAATTGTTCAATTTTGGTTTCATAACTAAATTGATTGTTCAATTTTTGTCTCATTTTTGCCAAAAAAATGGCGTCCACATTGTCGCTTATGATGAAAATCGCGAACAAGTCATGTGACATAAAAATTGGGGGTTCTTTATACCCTGGGGGCGTATACTTAACGCCGATTTATTTATTTCTTTTTAATTTTTTATATTTTTCAATCAATTAAACTACATTTTGCCTGTAAATAATTCAATAAATTTAATCAAAACTAAAATTTAAAATCTGTAAATGTAAGAACGGCTAAATTTTGCCGGCACGTGACTTGCATGAGACCGAAAACGATGTTTTTTTCCAATTTTCGATGAAAATGAGATTAAAATTGAACTTTTTTTTTTTGAACGAAAAATTGACAGTGCATAAATTATGGAAAAAAAAAAAAACTTTTTTCCTCACAAGACGTACAATTTGATAACATTCCATTTTATGTCTTGTAAAACTTTAAATATTTTAATCAAATATGCTCTGTTGTAATCAAAATCTTTTATATATATATATAATCAAATAATAGTATATGTGCTGCATTGAATCCCTTCACTAGATAGTATATTACCTCGAATATTCCAAAAATTAGTATAAATATTCAAATATTATTCATAATATTAATTTACTTATTTTGAAACAACTTTAACCCGCCCGCCAACAGTTGAAAAAGAATTTTTTTTCCTACATTTTTTTAATTCATACTCCCAACTTCATACATTTTTTAAAAAATAAAAAAATTATAATCATTCAAATTAAACAAATAAAATACCTTCATTTCATAATCAATCTCATAAAAATATAAATTTAAAAGTTTTAATCAATCCCACATCAAAGAAGATTATTTAATTTCAAATATTGTTCTTCTTTTACTATCTATTTTAAAAAAAGATAGATATGTTAGTATTTTAAAAAATAAATAAAGATGAAAATAAATAAATAAGCAAAAAAAAAAATTTGATCCAATTCATATTCATACTTGAATTTGTATTATTTGGGTGAATTAATTGAAATTTAAATTTTATGTACATTAGATATCTATAATTCTAATTTCTTCAAATTTAAAAAAACACTTATTCGATAGGAAAAAAAAAAAAAAAAACAATTAAAATTTAGAAGGTTTTTAAAATTTAAAATTATAAAATTAATATATATTTATATCACAGACTCGCCTTGGTCAAACCCATTTAAACTAAATCTCTCTCGAATCCATCCAAAAATTGGTCCTTTTTCATGCAATAACCCCACATGAATCCCTAGGGTCACTACCATAATTATTCCAAAAACTAGTATAGAATCTGATAGTTGAAATTAAATTTGACCAACTCAATTTTTGACATCCAATTTTTTAAAAAAAAAAAAAATGTTCAAAAAATATAGTGTTTCAAAACACCCCTAAAATATATTATGAAAATTATTCAAATATTGTTCATAAGTCATAACATTTACTTATATTTGAAGGGTTCAAAAAGAATGTTGTTAAAAAAAAAAAAAAACTAACATTTAATTTTTATGGTTTAAATTAAAGGGTACTTTGGAAAGAACTAAATTCTATAAGAGTAAGTCTCTCAACTAAACATATCTTCCATTATCTATTTTTTTGAATATTCAAATATTATTTTTCTAATGACTAAAGCTAGATTCATTGATAAGGCTTTGTTATGTGGATAATATTATTGGCATAAAGAAAAGTTTGGAATTCTATAATTTTCAATATTAAGGCTTTGTTAAATTGATAATATTATCTCCAAATTATAGAATCATCATTTAATTAGTTTTATGCATTTTTTGTTAAGATTTTTCATATTTTGATTTTTAGTGTATAAAATGTCACAGTGTCTGCTAATTTTGTAATTATTGTTGTTTCATGGTATAATTTTTACCCTCTTATAGTGTGAATATCAATTTTTATTTTTTTACTTATAATATTTCATGCTACAATTGGCATTTATATATCTAATAAAATTTGATATTTTTCATATAATTTCTCTCTTGTTGATGGTCCCATGTCAAAAATTTCGTTGTCGATATCATAAAATTGGTCAAACCCATTTAAAACGGTTCGATGTCATTTCTCTCGAATCCATCCAAAAACTGGTCCTTTTTCATGCAATTGATCAGCACATGAATAATAGTACTACCATAGTACTTCTGAAGCATCTGAAAGTTGAAATAAAATGACCAAATTGATTTGAGTATACAATATATAATTATAGTACACCTCTGGTATACTTGCTTCTGCACATGTCTTTTTTTTCTTAGAGTTGAAGGGTGGTATTTTTAAGAATGCCAAATCAGACCTTTACACTCTGTTAAAGGGAGCTTTCCATGAAAACAACTAAACATATCTTCCATTATCGATTTTTAAATATTCAAATGTTATTTAATGATGTGCAGCTAGATTCATTGATTGGCTTTCCATTTGTGGATTACCTGATTTTTCTCGACGGCATGGCAGAAACTTGGGATGGTTGGCCACTTTGCTTTGCTAAATTGGAGTTTGTTTCGACGTTATAGAATCATCATAATAATTAATAAATATGCATGTTAATGTTAAAAAAATAGGCAAAAATTTTGTGTATCAAGTGTCTGGTGTGCAATTTTGATCAAATTTTGACTCATTTTAATAGGTCATGATAAAAAAAAAGAAAAATTATTAGTTCATAATTTCATATAAATTAAAATAGATAAAAACTATTATGAACCTTATTTACTCTATAATATGAGTCATGCGCTTATAGAGACTCAATCTCATTTTGTTTTAAAATGAAACATAACCCATCTAATAATTTTTCAACATTCCATCAACACCTACAAATATCACAAAAATATTAATTAATTTTTAAATTGAATAATTTTAATTTGAACGTTGAACACTATTAATACTTTTCAGTATAAAAACAAAGTACTTTCTGCAAGAAAACAAAAAAAAAAACTGTTGGATGACAAATATGTGAATCAAAATCGAGTTAAAATTATAACAATTGTACAATGTTATGTGCACTGAAGTGTTACTCCAAAAATAAATATGTATGTCTACATAGATTGATCATGATTTATGTCCAATATCTTTGATAGCCCAACCTTTAGGTACAAGTCATTATTTTGTTTTGTATTCAGTTGCACTATTTTATTCTACTTTGTCATATATGTTTTTCCACCCTGATTAATCTCAATAGCAAACGTGAAGAGTCTTGATTGAGTTGGTGTTACGCATGAAATATAGTTTCATTTTGATATTTGAGTTATTCTTTTCTTTATAATTTCATAAGTTCATTGATCATAAAATATAACCATAGTACAAGGTTTCATTCACATGGGGTCAATTAGCAACATTAAAACTAGTTGGGGCAAAATGACAACACTCGAGAAACCTAAATCGAATTCGAACCTACTCGATTAATACCTTAACCGCTTCACAACTAATACCAGTCTAGAAATTAACTAGTCCTAACTGACTTTGGAGTGGAGCCTTTCTAATTAATAAGTTAATCCGAAGCATTTAACACATATTTAGGCAGAAAAACCTCCCAAATCTTGATATCACAATCAAGACTAGCACTATACACCACATACGTCGATGAATTTGAACGATTACGATCATGATCAATCGACATTGTAATGCATTTAATCGCCCCTTTATGTCCATCAAGAACAGCTAAACACGAACACGATTTCCCAACCCTAACCCAAATTCTCACTGTTTTATCAGCCGATCCACTACAAACCACCTCCGATTCAACGGCCAAGCACAATACAGCCTTTTTGTGCCCCCGGAGAACCGCCGTCGCCACCATTTCGCCGCCCGCTCCCTCGCTCATCCAGACGACGATCGACCTATCCGATCCGCCGGAGTACAAAACGGCGCCGTCTGCGGTTAACGCCAGCGCGTTAACGCCGGCATTGTGTTTCTCCAGCGTCGCCTCTAACGTGTGCCCCTTTTCGCCCGGTTTTTTTCTCCAGATTTTGATTTTCCGGTCTGATGAACCGGTGTAGACGCGGCCGGTTCGGGATAGGGCGACGGCGTTGATGGCGTCGTCGTGCGCGGGTACCGATTCGAGGCATTTGAAATCGGAGGTTCGCCAGATTTTTAGGGCTCTGTCCCAGGAAACAGAGTAGAGCGTCGATTCGTCGATTGATAATGCGATTGATGAAACTGTATCGAAGTGGTGAATCCATGTGCGTGTTTTGTGCCTTCTGATTTGGATTTGATTTTTGGGGGCGAGGATTTTGATTGCGCGATCGGTGAACGTTGGGAGAGTGGCTAAGTGCGTGATTTGGGGGTGGTGATTGTGGACCGTTGGATCGAGTTTCCAGACGCGGATTTTGTGGTCCTGATGAGCGGTGATGAGTTTGTCGGACGATGCGATTAGGGCTTTTACGGCGCCGTTTCCGGCGACTGTGATTGCGTCGTTGTTTAGAGTTTGGTAATGGTGGAGGAAGGTTAGACTGTTGAGGCGGATTTCTCCGTCGGAGGAGCCGGTGAATAGGCAGTCTCCGGCGAGGAGGAGGGCGGAGGTGTAGGAGCTTTGGCCATTGAGAGTGGCGACGCAGTGGTGGAGTGGCGGCGGCGGTGGCGCAAGTGGTGAAGGGCCATTGCTTGAGGTACAAGTTTGATGATCATCAGTTGGCCACATGTTGGTTTTGGAGGAATTGGGAAACTTGGAGGGAGAGTACCCTTTATATAGAAATTTAGGACTATCCAAGGTTATTTCTTTTTATTTGTTGTTCACTTGTTAGTCTTTTAATTTGTTTCTTACGCTTTTTAATGTATTTATGCTTTAACACGCTTAACGATTTGATACAATATGATAAAGTAAAATAGAAAAAATTGATGTGGATTGTGGAGTGTCTATTTCAAAATTGTGTTCTATCTCATATTTCACTTTTCGAGTTTCTTTTGTATGTGTTGAACATACCAATTATCATAATTTATCGATAGCTATACTCGGAACGATTTCAGAATGATCCAAGGGATTGATTAATGACATAATGCATTAAAATACACCTAAACTATCAATTTTGATTTTAAAAGATCTTTGAACTATTTTTTTGTTTTAAAAAACTTTTAAATTACTCCATCCGTTCCAGAAATTCATGAAATTTGCTAAATCGTCGTAATATTTTCCATTAGAATATGACACAACATCCCAATTTCAATGCAAATATATTCAAATCAAGCTCAAAGAAAAAAGTCTCTTACGAAAGATCGAAAAAAGGTCTTATGAAATAAAAATTTTATAGTTTAAGGGTTTTTAAAACAAACAAAAAATAAATAAATTTAGAGGTCTTATGAAATAAAAATGTATAGTTTAATCTTTTTTTTTTAAACAAAAAAAGGCTAGGTCTTGTATGCACTTACGTGTAACGCTTACTCATAAAAAGATTAACTTGTTATCTTTGAAAAAATCGCGATTTATTTATGTAAAAGTGAAACTGTTAATATGGGAACATAATTGCATTTCATAGTGAATAGTTGCATGTTTACCCAAATATAATTTTAAAATGAACATATACATAACTACTATGCATAAAATACTTCATTCAACAAAAAAAAAAATATTAAATAGAAAAAAAAAATGACAGCTTCAAGAAATTTTGATGTATTATCTCTATTTTATTTCATAGTGCTATTGTTGTACCCAAATGTAATCTAGCAAATATACATAACTACTATGGAGTTAATAATCAAAAGAATAACCATAAAAATTGTTCATTTTAGTTTTGGCGTATTTATGCCATTAAATTAATTAAGTCCATTTATGAATAACATAATTAATTGTGAGTAAAGTATAATGATAATTTGAGTAATTAAGTGATTGTTGGATGATGAAGATAAAAAAAATTGTGTCCATAAACGTACTTAATTTACCTTTCCGTACAATATGTCAAAACGAAATGAGCACAATATGATTAATTTTGATATACCAATTGCTATAAAGAATCTGAAATGACAATATAGGTAGATCGATATAACACGATATGATTAATTTTGAATGTGTGTCTGTCTATATACACAATTTTTTCATTATTTTTTTTAGGAAATTCACGCTAGGATATAAGCGTGCCACCTTCAAGTTGCCATTTAGACCATCATTTTGGTGTCACGAAAATAAGGTAACATCCAACAAATTTAATGGAAAATGTCTTTACATTACGGTTATTATTGAAAACATTGTGATTTCAATTTCAAATCCCATTAGGTGTGTCATGTATGGATCGTTTATCTAACTTTACTTAGATTTATTTAGATTTAAGCTTTAGAAGCTAATATTCCGTGTGCATTTATACAAAATATATATGATAAATATATATATATATATATATATTATTAAAAAAAATATAAAGTATAGTTCAATTTGAATTTGTATTCATATAAAAAAAATTCATTGAAAATTCGTTATAGGCACAGGTCGAGTTTGGCACTATTAAATTTAATTTGCTGCAAATTAAGTTTATTTGATGTTAAATAAACTAGTATTTAATTAGGTTCTGCCCATATCTTTGTTTAGTTCGAATGATATATATAAGTTCATGCAAGTTGAGTTTGGCACTATTAAATTTTGTCATTAATTTTTTCCTTTCTTTCTTTAATAAATCTTCCTAGTGGATGTTGTCTATATTATATAAACACAAACATTTATATAAATTATTTTGTGAATCCTTCTAATATATAGCTCAGTCAAAGCAACTTTCTCCCAAGAATTTGTCCGTAGCAAAATTAATATCTAACCACACACATATAGACCTGACAGAACACACAACCTTAGGTTTGATTAATCCGATTTCTGGTGAATGAGACTGGCAAATTTGTCTTATAATAGTATTAAGTAGTCCAATAGAGAGGGTGATTTAAGTCAAACAATAGGCCAAATAGTGATTATTAGGAAATTAGTTAATCTAATAATTGTGTCATGATTAGGGGTGGAAAATTTACCGAAAAATCATCTCAAATAAACAAATTTCATAGTATGAAAAAATATATTTTAATTTATCGGAATTTTCAGATATTATAAATTTTCGATTAAACTAAACTAATCAAGATCGAAATTTTCGATACTGAATTCAAAATAAATTTTCAAAAGTCCCGTAGTATCTTACCGTACATTGGATATATACCATTTTCATATTTAATAAAATATATAATATATTTTATTTTTTAATTTAATTAATATTTGAGACATTAAAACAAACTTAGGGGTTATGAAAGGGTATTTACTATTAGTGTTTTTATACAGATGGAGTTATGAAAGATTCACACTTTAGGGTGTGTTCTCCATAATTTGAGGGGCATTGCATGTAAATTGTTCTTGGATCTTGACTGTTTTTGAATGGTGAAGTGAGATACCGTTTTTGTCCAAAATTTATCATTTTATTTTGAATTGTCTCTTGGGTTTCTTGATTCAATAAGTTGAAATTGGAATTAGAGAATTTTTTTTGAATGTTCTCATAGTTAAAAAATTGCCTTTAAGGAAGATATATGTTGTTAAGAGATTATTATTCATAAAATATAGGTTTTTAAATAAATAATCAAGGTATGAGCAGTATACTTAATTCGGTATGAAAACAATCTATGTTAATTCGGTAAAATATCAAAAATTTCTTTTGCAGATGCGGTATACCAAAATTTCGGTATGGTATACGGTATGTGATTTTAGCATACCGAAATTACTATCTAATCGTAATTTTTTTGGACAAGACGGTATGAATTTTCACATACCAGAAATTACTAAATGACCGACATTTTGTTATAATTTTATACCACCCCTAGTCATAATAGAGAATCTTTGAGTTTGTCTCCCGTAAACAAGTTTCATAGTATGAAATTAGATTATTTGATTCATTTCACCAATTTCAACACACTTTTCTAACCCACTAAACTAGACTCGTATCATATTCTGAATATGTTCATATATCCATGAATTAAAAACCAATTTCATAGCATGAAACTTGTTCACCCTAAAGTTTGCCTGAAGCTTATGATAATTCAATCAAAACCATCTTACATGTAATCATCAAACAAAAATGATTTATGATATGTTTGATCTCTTCCTTTAGGTTACGTTTGGATAGGAAGATTTGAAATGAAAGAATTTGAAAATAATAAATGTAAGAATGCATATATTTCAAATCATAAATTGTCAAGAGATGAGATAAAAAGGAAGAGAGTGAAGGGTAGAGAGAGAGGGAATGGGTAGAGAGATAGAGGAATTTCAAATGATATGGTTTTGATGTGAATTTGAAATTTCTCAATTTCAAACTAGACTCAAATCTAAGTATTTATAAATTCATTTAACTCAAGTGGAGATAGTGGTGATTTGTGTGTGAAATCCACGGATTTCAAATTTATCCATCCAAACGGAGCCTTAGCTATTTCATCAAAATTAGGAAAGATCTCATATATTAGACGAAACTCCATTTTAAATCGATCACAATTTAAAATTGAAAAAGTTTATGAAATTTGAATAGTTTATGCAATAGGGCAGATTAATGAGGATGTAGTCTTGATTAATGTTGATGAATAAGTTGACAAAATTGTTAGAATTGAATTTGCAATATGTGCCACATTGATCCCATTGCCTCCCTAAAAATGTGCTGCACTCTGAGTCATTGTGTGTAGGTTGCACATGCAAAAACAACACATGTCAACCTAAAAACTAATATGAGGTACCTTAGGCAGTGCTAGGGTGTACTAGCATTCAATGACTTGGCTGAAAATCGGAGTCGGGTCCTAACACATTATAGCAAATCCAAAAAAAATCACAGATGATCAAGTAACTTTGGACATATTAATAAATAGTTATATAAGTTTTTACTTTATAAAATTTGATCATTTTTTTACTAATTTAGTATTCTTGTCGAAAATTTTGAATTTTGACAGAAAAATGATTAAAAATATGTTGTAGTATACAAAATGACACGAAAAGATATCTAAATGATGAGTTTAGTGAGAGGAAGCTAATAGTAAAGGTCTCGACCCTTGCCTCAACGTAAATCAATCAGAAATAGCCACGAGAATGAATGTAATTCGTGATTCACGAAGGAGGTGTAATCAAAATATGAAATTGATTTAGTATTTTCCTTCCTCGATGATAGACATCTCAAATGAAAGTGGTGGCGACCACACTGACATGATTAGAATAAAAAATTAGGTCAATTTTCTGATCAAATTTAAAATTTCCAGCGAAAATGACTAAAATTGACATCAAAAGTGCCAAAATTAATAAAGTAAAACTTACATGGACACGTGCAAAGTTAGAGAACCACTTGTGATTTTTCTTCATATCAAATTAGGGAGAGACTTCAAACTTAAGGGCGTGTTTGTATTTGGGATGTTATGCCTCATGACCCGTTTTAGTTTTAGATTTAAAATCAGAATTTCAAAATTCAATCACATACACTCCTAAAAAGTCCAAAATATTGTTTTCAAGATAAATTTCACAAGTTGTTTCTATTGTGCCCTAAGTTAAATCGTCTAGGCCTGAAGAAAATAAGTCCAAACTTTTTATTGAAATTGGAATGACGATATTGAGTTTCATAGTAATATTGAAATGTTAATGGATGCACTCCTTATTAGGGCTGTTTAGTTGATGAGTCTGTAAGAGTTATCATTAGTATATGAATTTTATATGAATTTTACGAAGAAATCACTTTCAATCTTTCGTTATTGATCCCAAAAAATTGAAGAGTTAATTTATAACTTCCATTCCTTAGTTTTTGGATATTAAATATTAATATCCATTGAATCAAACCTCTAAACTGAACACCTCAATTTGATTACAATATTCTCATTCCTCATTTTCAAACCCACACCCCAAGATGCATTGATCCACTTATTAGCATAAAATAAGAATTTGGATATTTTGATAATATTAAAATATACCAAAAATCGTCATTAATTTTTTAACACTTATTTAGTTCGCGATTCGTGTGGCTTTATCGCCCAACACCAACGATATTTTCGAGTGCCAAAATAAGTTAAGACACTGGCTTTTCCAAGTCCATTAATTTATCATTATCAATGGAAAAAAGTTGGTTAAATTATAGATAAGTCAATCCAAAATTATTGCAAAAGATTACTTAAAATCAAGGTGGAAAAAAAAGAAGGAAGCTATAAAATACCTACAAACAATAAATCTTCAAGGAAAGAAATACTAATGCCTATTAGCAATCTTTTCCTACAATTACAATCCCTTGTTTCGATATTTAAAAACCTATCTTGTCTAAATCAATTATCTATAAAAGACTCAATCAATCCTGAATCGACACGTGCCATCCCCTTTTACATTTTGGGTTTTCAGGTGGACTATGTGGACCAATCAGAAATGTGATGCTTCCTCAATTTTGCTTCAATTTTTATAACTATCTCGTGAATAAGGGCTTGTTTGGTATTGAGATGGATTTAGGAGTGATAATTTATACAGGAATTGGTTTCTTAAGCGTGGTTATGGAGCCTGACTGTTTCACGTCCCAACTTTTCGGGCATGACGTAGTATTCAAGTCGAATGAACATTTAGAGTTTTGATTCAATTTCATTTATAAATACACATTTGATTTATTGTATTTGTTATCATCGAAAATATTAGTAAATCTCTTGATTTGGTAGTGTCTCCAGATGTAGTCATTCTTGACGACTTGGGTCACGAAATCTGTATTGTTTAATTTAAATTTTATTGATTTCTCTATAATTACAGTTAAAATTCTAATATTAAGTTGGTTTTGGTATGAGATTATATACCTGCGATAATTTTCATTTTTTTATTTTTTAAAATATTACTCCCTACTTCCCAAACTTGATTTCCACGTTACTATGTACTCGGGTTTTAAGAAAAGTGATAAAGTGTTGGAGTATAAAGAGTTATTTATTAGTATTTTATGTGATAAAGTAATGGGTAGTTTTCATTTTTATTAAGATTTTATGTGATAAAGAATAAAGTAAAGCATTTTCATTTAAAAAAAGTAAAAATCAATGATAAGTGACTAGTAAAAATCAGTTTGGGATGATAGAAAGATACGATACAAATCACACAATATTACACAAGAAAGTGACTAATAACAACGGGTTGATATTTTTCAAAAGTATAAGATACAATATTTTTTTCAATTTTAAAGCGATTAAAGTTTGTGGAATTGTTTTACGATGGGCTTATGGTTTGTAATCCTATTGGGCTTGGTCCATTAGACTTGGTAAGGCCCTACTACATTGGGCTTACACTTTTAGATTCAAAAGTGCAGTAAGTTCACTTTTATTAGGTGGGAAAAAAAATGATAATTAGCAAACTTACAAGATATTCAAAGTGAATGAACGAAAACTATAAACTCATAATTTTCACAAAAAAGTATCACATATATTATTATTTAGACAAAGTCTAGTATGAAAATTTTCATACATGAAAAAACTTTAATTTACAACCAAATTCTGTAATTGGTGAAGGTAAGACAAAAATTGAGAATTCATAGTATTGGCCTAATGGTTCATGGTTCAAATATTCATAAAATAGGGTTCATTATTTAATTTAGGGTGTAGATGATTGATTTAGGACAATTTTATAGATTTTTATATACGAAAAATTTTCACACTAGACTCTTTATTATTTATTTATAGGCCTAATCGAAAATAATGAGAATCTAGTATTGGCCTAATTAAATATTCGTAAAATGTACAAAAATCCACGATACAATGTATTTTGACATTTTCCCACTCTATTAATAATTGGAGAATAATATTTTCTTCAAAAAAATAAAAAAAATACTTATCACAACGTGAAGAGCTCAATCTTGAATTCAATTCTCATTTCCATGAACGTGGATGCTACCACCCTTTTCTCTTGTCCTAACTTTCTATTTTGGTTAATGTAATATCTAACTTACAATTTATATTCTATATATATATATATAATCAATGTAATTTCACATTAGAAAGAGTTGCAAGTCACTCGCTCAACCAAAAATGATGAGATTATCATCATCATGTTACATTTTGCCCTTGTTAGCTTGCTTACTCGCCCTTGAGGCAAGCATGATATATGCATTTAATTACGACGATGCCCTCGACAAGACATTGTTGTTTTTCGAGGCACAAAGATCGGGTGAACTACCCGTGACTCAACGTGTAAAATGGCGTGGTGATTCAGGCATTCGTGATGGTTATACTCAAGGGGTTCGTGCTTCTGACCTTCGTCGTTCTTGGTTTCTTACACAGACGAACGATTTAGAAATGTAGATTTTTTTCGTTTTTATTTATTTATTTATTTATGCATGATCAGGTGAATTTGGCTGGAGGATACTATGATGCAGGAGATCATGTTAAATTTGGGCAACCAATGGCATTTAGTGTGACATTGCTATCATGGGGTGCAATTGATTACAAGGCAGAATTGTTGAATTTGAATCAAATGGCACATACTTTGGAAGCCATAAAATGGGGAACTGATTATTTCATTAAAGCACATCCTCAACCAGATGTCCTTTGGGCACAGGTACAACTTTCTGAAAACAACTAATACCTTTTAGTAAAACAACTAATACTATTTCAAAATGCACTTGAGTTGCACGGCGCAACTGGTGTATAGAAGTATTTGTTGAAGTACATATATATCCATGACTAATTTTGTCGGGCTGGTTAGGTCGGAGATGGAGCATCCGATCATTATTGTTGGGAACGAGCTGAGGACATGACGACACCTAGGACCGCATACAAGCTAGACCCTGAGCATCCGGGATCAGACCTTGCCGGAGAAACTGCTGCCGCCCTGGCTGCAGCCTCTCTTGCTTTCAAGCCTTATGATTCTGCCTACTCCGATTTACTGCTCGTGCACGCTAAGCAGGTGAGGATCTTCGTAGCATTCTTCTTACAGTCAATGTCTTTCGACAATCAGAAAACATAATGCAACACCAACAACTTATGTTCTTGTATATACAGCTTTTCTCCTTTGCAAATAGATTCAGAGGCTTCTATGATGATTCCATTAAATCTGCCAAGCAGTTTTATACGTCGTCTGGTTATTCGGTATGCTTTGCTTTCATCTCCCGCTTTTTCTCAAAATGTATCTTTTTTCCTTTAATCCTGACTTGACTCTGTATCTCAGGATGAATTGTTGTGGAGTGCTACATGGCTCTATAGAGCAACGAACGACGAGTATTATCTCAAGTACGTCGTTGACAACTGTATCTCTTTGGGTGGAACTGGATTGGCTGTCAAAGAATTCTCTTGGGACAACAAGTATGCTGGAGTTCAGATTCTTCTCTCAAAGGTAATTATCTGACACAAAACCTACAAACAGTTCTTGATAAAATCGATACATTGAAGCAAAAAAGTCATCTTGTTTCCCAACTTGTGCTCCAAAACAATGTCTTTAATCTGTGATGAAGGTTTTGTTGGATGGAGCTGGAGGCGCGTACGCTTCCACGTTACAACAATATCAAGCCAAGGCCGATTATTTCACATGTGCTTGTCTGCAAAAGAACGATGGCTACAACGTTCCCATGACTCCCGGTAATTAGTACATTCAACGCAGTTTATTCTTACAAAAAGCATCCATCCTTAAACAATGTATTGTTAATCTTCTTAATAGGAGGCCTTCTCTATCTACATGAGTGGAATAATCTGCAATACCCTGCCTCATCTGCATTTCTTCTTGCTGTCTACTCCGATTATCTTGCAAAGGTGAAAGGCGTCGTTAAATGTCCAGAAGCCAAACTCCAGCCTCAAGATCTCCTCAACTTTGCAAAATCACAAGTATTAACACTAAACTCTTCATCTTCTTCCTTCTGTTTCACACAGCAGCGAACGAAACTTAAATTAACATAATCAATCTGCGCAGGCTGATTACATTCTTGGGAAAAACCCCAAGTCTATGAGCTATTTAGTGGGCTATGGTGAAAACTATCCAGTCCATGTTCATCATAGAGGTGCATCCATTGCCTCCCTTTCCGTTCTGAATTCTTCGGTGGGATGTGTGGAAGGATTCGAGACGTGGTATAAACGCCCAGAGGCTGATCCAAATGTTATATACGGAGCTCTGGTTGGCGGTCCAAATGTTAACGATGAATTCACAGATGATAGGTCTAACTACGAGCAAACTGAGCCAACATTATCAGGGGCTGCCCCTCTTGTAGGACTTTTCTCCAAATTGCATAGCCTCCCTGGAAATTCTGCAGGTAAATCACATTGAATTAGACCTCTTGATCATAGAAAATCGATTTATTACAGCTTCAACGAGCCCTGATCGACTCAATTCGCGTTGATTTGCAGGTTCTCATAATCAAGAACCATCAAAACCTTATGTCCCTTATCACAAACCACAAGGTTTGTTGCAACAGCATGTTTATCTCATTACACAAGAACTTATGTCACAATCACACTCATAGATTCAAACATTCAACAACAAAAGAAAAAAACTACAATTGGTCATTTAGAACTTTTATCAGTCATCTGGTGTGCATTATTAAACGTCGTCTAATTCCCTGAATCTAACAGGTTCATCGCCCCAAAACACACCAGCTACAACCCACAAATCAGGTGAGAAATGAAACCATACTTCCATTTTTCATATTGTTAACAATCACAAATAACTCACTGCATCAAAGCAATAAAAACAAATCTATATTTGCTGACAATTTTGCTGATTCTTGCAGATAACCCTGTTGAATTTCTTCACTCAATAACCAATACATGGACTGTGGGAAAGGAATCCTTTTATAAACACAAAGTGATAATCAAGAATGTTTCTCAGAAACCAATTACACAACTGAAACTACAACTTGAAAACCTGGTAGGAACATTGTGGGGTCTCTCTCCAACTCAAGAAAACAACACTTATGAACTCCCTTCATGGCTGAAAGTGCTGGGACCTGGTAAAGAATGCAGCTTTGTGTACATTCAAGGCGGTGCTCAAGCCCAGATTATAGTTCAAAAATACCATTAATTTATTTTAAAGGAATTTGAATTAACAAATACCAATACTACATTTCATGATTTTGCTCCGATTTTTTTATTATTACTCAGTTTTGAGATTGAGGGAGATCATTATTTATTAATAACTGTAACAATATACGATGAAATTTCTTGTATCGATGTTATTTATTATTATATTATGTCTTATTCATTTTTTATAATTAAGAAATAGAATTTGAGAATTTTTTAAGTGCGACACTAATCAAATTCATCGCACAAGATTTATTTATATACTGTAAAATTGGTGTTTTCGTGACTTTGATTAGCATTGGATCATAACCTTAATTAAATATTAAATTTGTTTTGTCCCACTCTTGCTATAACACACCAAAATGCGACAGTTTTTAATTATATTTTGTATTAGGTTTGGTCATGTATATATCCAGTTGTATCGTGTATTCATAATACATTTTAAAATTATATAATTTACTATAATAAGAGATGTAAATTGTTTATCTTAAACTATGTAATTATTAATATAAAAAAATAATTATATAATTCAATATAAACAAATTATATATTTTTAAAATATATTTATTATAATTTATAAATACACGGTGTATATAAATACACACGACCCCACCATTTGTACACTAAGCATATCCTCCCTCATAAAAGCATAACTTTAAATATAGGTATGAATAATTTCAATTTATTTATTTGACGGATAAGATTAATTCAATACTACTAGTATAAGAATTTATCTGCAAATAAAATAAAATATTTAGTTAGTTAGTTAATCAAATTGCACATTAATGGAAGTCCGGATAAGTCTGACCTTCAAAGTAGATGTTTCAATGGATAAGATTTAAGGAATGGCCCCGTCTTCATCGTTGCCCAACTTTGACTGCATGGGCCCCCACCATCTTAACTTGTCCACGCCGCCACGTGTCAACTGTCTACATCCAACGGCCAAGATGAATTTCCGAAACAGCGGACCACAGAGTTAGCGTGAACCGCGTGGCACCAGAACAGAAATCTGGCGCCTATTATTTTATCATCACACTGTTAGCATGATTGGGTTTTCGGTGTGCGTCAACTTTTTCAGAAATTGATAAACAATCTACCTAAATTTTGTCACTGATAGCAAAAGTGCGATTCAAGCTTCTGATAGATAGAGGATAAAGATGGTTGTGGAAGAAAGTGAAACTCCGAGGAGCCCAGAAGCGAAGCTGGGGATGCAGGTGGAGGATTTGTGGGATATACAGGAGCCACAATTGAGTCCGACTGAGAAATTGAATGCTTGTTTTGAGAGTATTCCTGTGTCTGCTTTTCCTCAGGCTCCTTCATCGCAAGGTGATTTCTCTGTTTAATTTCTGCTAATTGATTTGGTTTTATGTATAATCGCAATTGAGTTGCGATTCACAGTTGATTGGGGGTGGGTTTGGTGCTGATGTTTTCTTTCTTTGTTTGATTTATGGTGTTATGTTTATTTTATTGCCGATCATGAAGAATAATTGGATTACCTGGTGAAAATGGATTGTTTTGAACTTTGAATTGATGATTTTTTTTTATGAATGGATATAGTTGTTGTTCTTAAAATTCTCATAATTAACGAACTGTCCACCTGATCAATTGGGAATTATCAGGGTAAATTACTTTTAATACGGAAAGATGAAATCAGAGAATACCTGGATTTGTATACTAATATTCCAATCTTAAGCTTTGGCTGCTTCTCTGTGGTACCCATTGTTGTTTTATTGAATTTCATTCATTAATAGGATCACAGTTTGACTTTGATCGTTGGGGAATATTACCAGATCAAGTCCTAGACAAGCTGGCCGGAAGAGAGTAATATACATTCTCGGGTCATTTAGGAAAGCTTCTGTATCATTGCCCTAAACATATCTTATATCCAGATCAAGAGTCCCTTATAATGTCCCAATACAACATGTTTTGTGAAATTTGTAGAATCTATTTGGTAGCTGCAATATATGGTCCTCATTTATTTGGAAACATTTGCTGCTTATGTTGCTAATTGTTTCTTTCGATCAGTAGAGCAGTATCCCTCCATGGTTCTGTACTTCTGTAAGTTGAATTATATATCATGTAAACACTTTGATACAGCTCGCTTTGAGATGTCATACTATCTCTATTGTCCATATAATTCAACAAGGCCCCTCCTGCATTCTATGTGGGCTTTGGGTGACTAATTATCCAATCGTTTTGGTCACATTCTTTGGAATTTTTTTCCTGTACAGTTATTGAGATAAAGTCGGATACGAGTGTAGCAGAAGTTGTCAAGTTACTTGCCCAGAACAAAATCCTTAGTGCTCCAGTGGTAGATGTCAATGCACCTGAAGATGCCAGCTGGATTGACCGATACATAGGCGTTGTGGAGTTTGCAGGCATTGTTGTGTGGATTTTACATCAGGTTCATTCATCTATAATGCTTGAAATGGAATTATTTTAATATCGGGTTTCTTGATTACATCGCATTTTAATTTTTATATGATTTGTTTATAAAATAGAAGGACTAATGGAAGCTTGAAACTTAATACTTCCCTAAGGTTGATCCCTGTTTGGACATTGAATAGACTAAAATAATTTCTGATTATGATAACATGTGACCAACTTTTATGCAGTCTGAAAAGATGGAAAATGAATCTTCCTTTGAGTCAGCTTTGAATGCCTCTGAGGGTGATATCGGCCCTGCTGTTGCAGCAGCAGCAGCTAGTGGGATGTCTTCTCCACGGTTTAAAAGCAAGCATCCTGATTCTCCAACTGCCACTTGTGGGAATTTTTTCGAGACACTTACGACTTCTGATTTATACAAGAATACAAAGGTTTTCCTTTAAAAAAAAACAAGAAAACTTACAGCTTTGACCTTTGATCCACTTTTTGTCATAACTAGTGTGCTTGTCAAATATTCAGGTTGGCGATATATCGGGAACCTTCCGCTGGGCCCCATTTCTTGCGCTGCAGTCATCTAACTCTTTCCTAACAATGCTTCTACTGCTGTCAAAATACAGAATGAAGAGCATTCCTGTGGTTAACTTAGGTGAGGTAAAGATTGACAACATAATCACTCAAAGCGCTGTTATTCACATGCTAGAAGAATGTGCTGGACTTCATTGGTTTGAAAGATGGGGTTCGAAGAAGTTATCTGAACTAGGACTTCCCTTGATGAAATCCAGCCATATAGTAAAGGTAAACACAAATAATCTGTGTAACATCTGTGTGTCACATTGTGGTAACAGAATGGAGGAGCGAGGCTTTCTTCCAAACCTAGATTGTAAAAGCTGTCATACTAGATAAACTGATTTTCTGATTCATGTACAGTTAGATAATCCTACAAGCAAACATGTATTAGGATTTTGAAAGTAAAATCTTACTTTGCTAATCCAGAAACAAAAATATCCATTTTTCTTTGGTATCTGCAGGTACACGAGGATGACCCTGTGTTGCAGGCATTCAAACTAATGAGACAAAATGGAGTTGGAGGTGTGCCTGTTGTTGCAAGTGATGGAAGTAAGGCAGTTGCCAATATAAGTATTAGAGACATACAGTTCCTTCTTATGGCACCAGAGATCTACAAGCAGTACAGGTCCGTATATAATCCCCCCCCCACCCACCCACCCAAAAAAAAAAAAAAAAAAAGAGGGAAACTAACTACTCTCTTAATGTAATCGAAATACTGAAGCTATTAATGAATAGTTACATTCTCCGATTGATCGATCCAACAAGTTAATTATTGAAGCACACTCATTTTTCACGTTTAATGCAGATCTATCACTACCAAACATTTTCTAACCGCAGTTAGATGCTATGCAGAGGAGCATCATAACGAGTCACCGTTTCCAAGTGGTATGGTGACATGCCGGAGGAATGATACCCTCAAACAAGTCATAACCAAGCTCGATTCTATGAAGATCCATCGCATTTATGCGGTGGACGAAGCTGGAAATCTTGAAGGAGTCATCACTCTACGAGACATAATCTCCAAGCTTGTACACGAGCCTCGGGGTTATTTTGGAGATTTCTTCGATGGAGTGTTGCCGCTGCCTTCCGACAGCAGGGTCTAAGCCTCTAAGCTCCAATGTCTGTCTATAATATCTGTTGTTTTACTGAATAACTGGAGCTAGGTGAGCTTTTGGCAACTGTTTATATTGCAGTATTTTCTTGTAATCATAGGTTGAGTTTGTTTCTCTCCTTTGTTTCTCACGAACATCAGACTCTTTGTTTTGTCAAGCTATGGAATGGATCAAGATGGTTCTTGATCGACTGTTTTTGTGTCTTGTAGTAATTTGTTTTTATTTGTAAGATCTAAATTTGTGGGCTTCAAAAGTAGGTCTCTTGTGCACCCGAGCATCTTTTAAACGTACAATTTATTTTTCTGAAACGTTGAATTAATTTATATTGGAATATTTAATTTGTAATGGAAACATAATGGGAATCAAAAGGTGATAGGGATTAGGGCGGTTATCGCCATCATCGTTTAAAATCGATTTAACATTGATTTTTTTACGTGTTTTTATGAAATGAAGCTAGATTAGAATTGAAATGATAAAGTGATTTTTAAGGAAGGATATGATGGACGAGCCTCTCATATATCATACTCTTCCTTAAAAATTATTTTAATTATCAATACAAAATTCGTTTGCAAAAAAGCGTGTAAAAGTTAACTGTGAAAACTGATCTGAGAGAGTATATTTCTTCTTAATTTTTTTCTTTTTTCTCATTAGTTTCCGGTCAAAATACTTTATTGTGTTTAATAATGCACGGCATCCCAAATTACTATAATACCCTTTCAGCAGATCCATGCCTTCGTTTCCAATGGCTATATAGAGTTTCAGAACTAGTAAACTCAAATGTTATTTTTCAGTTGGTCCCTTCGATCCATTCTAACAGTTAGGAAAAAATTGTTTCAAAATATCTTTTGATTTTAGTTTTTCAAAAGTTATTAAAAAAAAATTCCACCTTTCGCTTTTTCATTAATAACCTATGAAAGAGTATTTTCTTTTCGAAAACTGCAAGATGTTATATGATACTAATTTGTAGGTAGGATAAATAATTCATTAATAACTGATACAATGTTGATATATTAGTTATTTTATACTTATATAATCATTAATGTTAAATGATTTTTTTTTTTTTTGAGAGAGAGTTAAATGATTTCTTTAATCTATGTTATTATTCAAAAGCAACACTGCAGTGTAGGTAATGATTCCTTTAAGATAAAATCTTGTACTCCCTTCGTCCCAATTTTTAAGGTTTTCTTTTCATTTTTTTATCTCAATCTTTAAGGTTTCTTTCCTAAAATGGACATACCCCATTTAACTAACACCCTTCTCATACCATTTTATTTACACAATTGCCACTCAATTAATCCAACCCAATACTCTCTAAAACTCATTTAATTAGCCCATTAATCGGTCCTCCTCACCAAAACCTATTCTCATATAACTAATTACTTGAATCTCACTCACATCACTCTGCACTCTCTCTTCTCTCTCTTCTCTTGTAACCCTAGCCGCTCTCTACTCTCGCTATTCTCTCTCTGCACGATTCATCTTCACGATTCATCTTCAATGGCTCTCTAATCTTTAGATCTTCATCGTCCATAGTTGCTCTCTGTAATTTGCTCTCTTTTCCACTCTCTCATCACCACCTGCAAAAAAACCCTAAATTTTCATGGCCGATGATTCTTTAAATTATGAAAATTGGCCATGCAATCAAGATTATAAGGAGTATGAGACGGATCCAAAGGGAGGAATTTTGGTGGGAGGAATCGGAGCTTTAGATTCTCAAAATCCTTTATATAAAAGGTGGGATGGAGAGAGAGAAGAAAAGGAGATGAAGCCGTGGATGGGATGCGGAGAAATCGAAGGGTTGCGATGCAGATTTGAGCGAGATGTGGGTCGGGTTTCTCCCGATTATTCATCCATGGTTGTGCAAGACTTTCTCTCACCGAAATTGCCCTCTGATGAACTTGTTTCCGACGAGGTTACTTCAGTAGCCGATCCATTTATGCGTGTAAGTGATCCACGTTGCTGTTTTTTGTTCAAAGTGTGTTCCAAATTTGATTTTTTGTTCAAATCTTATTTTCGACGAGGTTTCTGTTGTTTAATGTTCTGAATATATAAATGTTTTGTTGTTCTTTATGTACGATTACAATTTTGGAGGGTAGTAACATTTCTGTTGTTTCTAATCCCTCTGTTGTTTGCCAAATCTCAAGTTCCCAATTCTCTATATCTCGATTTAGGCGAGAGAAATGAGTTGGGGTTCGTGTTGTACGCGCCCAAGTCCGAAATTATCATCTCTGATAAGTACCCTCTACCTCAATTCAGTGATAAAGTCTATTGGCTTGATGAAAAATGAAAGGGCCATGTTAAGATGCTAGGCATTTTGATTCCTGAGATATTGCCTCTGATTTACAGGTGCACGTACTCTGTTGATGTTTAAACTTGCATATGTGTGTAAATGTGGTCTGATTGTTCTGGTGGTTTTGCATATGTTGATATATTATAGCAACCAATCATGTGTTTGTGATTTAGGATGTTAATTTACATCATTGGGCTTATCCCAATGATGAAATTGTTCTGAGGGTTGAAATTGTGTTTCAAACTTGCTGTTTCTGTTTGAAAACTGAGAAAATTGACCCGACTCCCTAAAATGATGAATAAAATTGGTGTTTCTGGTTGCATATGTGGGTAAATGTGGTCTGATTGTTCTGGTGGCATGTGTCTGTTTTTTGTTCAAAGTGTGTTCCAAATCTGATTTTTAGGTTCATTTCAGTGGCATGCGTCTGTTTTTTGTTCAAAGTGTGTTCAAAATCTGATTTTTAGGTTCATTTCAGTGGCTTGTTGTTGTTTTTTGTTCAAAGTGTGTTCCAAATCTGATTTTTAGGTTCATTTCAGTGGCATGTTGCTGTTTTTTGTTCATTTCAGTTGCATGTGTCTGTTTTTTGTTCAAAGTGTGTTCCAAATCTGATTTTTAGGTTCATTTCAGTGGCATGTTGCTGTTTTTTGTTCATTTCAGTGGCATGTGTCTTTTTTGTTCAAAATGTGTTCCAAATCTGATTTTTAGGTTCATTTCAGTGGCCTTATGTTGTTGTTTTTTGTTTAAAGTGTGTTCCAAATCTGATTTATGATCCATTAATGTCACCAATTAGGGGTAATCTTATAAGTTAAGAGACTTAATGTGATTCTTATGATGAAACTACTCTATGATTATCAAACAATTCAATAGTAATCTGCAACCTCTAGGATGAGTTTCCTAGATCAGGATGCTAAAACCAAAACCCAATGATGTGATTATAATCTGAGGGCCTTATGAATTCAATAAACAGATTAGATTCAATAAAGTCATTCATTTCATCTTGATTGCCAAAATACAAACCAAAAAGGAACCTTAATGTTTACTGCTTAAACAATGATAGCCCTAGAAGTTTATCTACTTCTATGTTTATGCAATAAACATTCACCAAAATGTACAAAAAGTTTGCCTATTACACCACTGCATTCTACACCCCTAATACCTTAAATCCCTCATAAGTTTGGCCATAAAATTGTTTACTCCTACTCCATTATCAAGCTGCATTAAATATTTTATGCATTCTCTTACCAAACTCTCATCAACCTCAAGATTATCATGTAGTAATCCTTGATAACTCAGTGAGTCTTTGCCCATGTGTGGTATCTTAAAATTGTTGTCTCCTTTTTCCTTCAGCATCTCTATGCAATAACTCTGCAAACTAAGAAACACTTTGTTAAGAGTAATTGCATCTAGTTGTTCAAATGATCTAGCTACATTTGCACATAGTTCAGGAACTGTTTTGGCCTTCTTCTTCTGCTGTAATGCTTGAATTGATGTAAAGTATCCTAAATCATTAATGTTAGAATCTGGAGAGTTGGGTGTTGGGGATTATACTGAAAAGTATGCTTTTTACTTTGTATAATCGAAACTGAATTTCCAGACTTATTTACTGAAATAAATTGTTTATCACTGATGCTTTAAATATGATTGAATGTTATATATATTTATTGCATAATCGTTCAATAATACGTCGTGTTACATCAGAAGTTAATTTAGTGATACCCATCACGTAAGATTAAATTAACAAATTCCCTTGAAACTATAAGTACGCCATTCACGACCTGAGATGGAACAACCATCGCGAAAGGTTGAGAGGTGTAAGACTTCATTGGTTTGTCTTGACCAAGAGATTACACTAGTGCATGATCGATCTTTGCGGCGAATAGGACCTCACGGGAGGATAAATTCTTCGAATCGAACATGGAAGAATTAGACCTCGGTGGTTTCGTTGTTTCTTAACCTTCGCCCTCAAATAGGATCACGTGGGATCGGTAACTATTGCTTTGACTTATCATGGGTAGCGAATCGAGAGAGATTCAATACGTGCTTTTATCTTGGGCAATATTATTGGTCACATGTGATTGCTAAGATTTAATACGAAGAATCGCGGTGCAAGTACGCTTGCTTGATTTGCCCCCCCCAGGAGGTTCATAAGTTTTATCATACCAAATCTTGCAAGTGAAATTTGTTTCCTGTATGGATAATAATGTTGAACCGCTCTCTACCAAGGACACAAAAGATATTAATTAATGGAAAGCTATTTCAAAGGGCTTGAATTAATTAATGGGCTAGATAATCTTAAACACGGAAATAATGACCGGAGCCATATTGACCGTAATATGGGTTAAGATGGATAGTCTAATATTAATTATGTAGTGGATTAATTAATATTTATGGGCTTGAATTATATTGTGGCTCAATATTAGATATTCAAGATCCATTAGAAGGTCCAATCTTAATTCTCCTAAAGGCCCCCGAGTAGCCCAACATATAGTCCAATAACCTAAAAGGTGATTAAAATAAAATAAATATTGTTGCTTATATTTGCTCATTAAATTAAAAAATTATGAATAAAAGAGGAGAAAGATTTTCTTTGAATTTTGTTATGGAATGAAGATATGTATTCTTGGAATACAAGATTATCTCATTAAATTCAAGAAATCTCCCACTTGGTTATTCATTAAGAGATTTTCGAAAATTTTTGGAAAAATAGAGGGCAAGAAAGATTTTCTTGATTTTCTTGAAAAGATATTATGGAAGATATGTATTTCTTTGAAATACAAGAATATCTCATAAATTCAAGAAGATCCAAATCTTGGATTCTTGCACCTTAGATTTTTCGAAAATTCTCCATAATAGAGGAGGTGGATTTTTTGGGAATATTTTAATTATGGGAAAGAGAATATATGGGATATATTCAAGATTTCTTGGTGACCAAGAAAAGTCTTATCCCACATTGAAAAAATTCACAAAATTTCGTGCTCCTCCTATCCTATAAATAGGGATGATTAGTTCATTCCCAAGTACAATTCCACGTCTTTGAAATATTAGCAAATCCACAAAAGTGGTGCAACAAAGTTTATTTTTTCCTTTTGTTAATTGTTCACGAGTATCCTTCCACCGGGATTGTCGAGCAAGGCTAAGGAATACTTGGGAAGTCCTTTTTGGTTAGTCCGTCCCGATCAAGTCAATTGCCATATCCCGAGAGGTACGCTCACGAAACTAGTAGATTCCGCGACGCCGTGAGGTTTTACGTGGCTTTTTATATGCATGATATGTTGTTGTAATTATTATTTGAATTAATATAGGATTAATTCATGCTAGTAATAATTAATGAATTAAATTTATATTTAAATATTCACCCCGAATAGATCTGTGAATCATTCCCCAACAAGCGCATCGAGCCACCGCTTTGCTCAATTTTTAAATTGTAATTTAATTGTGGACATTAAATTTGAAATTGGATAGTAGAACTGCTAGATCTGCTTTTGCGGTATCCAATTGTCACGATTTTTTAATGTTTTATTTTGCATGCATATAAACGTGGTTTTTAATTCGATTCGCTCGGATTTGTTTTGCCTTTCGTGAAAAATCCACGAGTAGACTAGGATTTGTTTGATTTGATCAATGTAATAGACTAGTCTAGATCTAGGTTTATTTATTTTTTGTAAATAAATTATAAATCGATCGGGAACGAAGAGATGAAGAATTAAAGGGCGAAATCGGAGAACTCAGGCGTGGGCGGCCAGGCCTTACCGCACGATTAATCGGTCCACCTCACCAAAACCTATTCTCATATCACTAATTACCGACTCTCACTCACATCACTCTGCACTCTCTCTTCTCTCTCTCTCTTGTAACCCCAAATGCCTTTCTACTCGCTATTCTCTCTCTCGCGACGATTCATCTTCAATGGCTCTCTAATCTTTAGATCTTCATCGTCCATAGTTGCTCTCGTAATTTGCTCTCTTTCCACTCTCTCATCACCACCGCAAAAAACCTAAATTTTCATGGCCGATGATTCTTTAAATTCAAAATTGCCATGCAATCAAGATTATAAGAGTATGAGGATCCAAAGGAGGAATTTTTGGTGGGAGGAATCGGGAGCTTTAGATTCTCAAAATCCTTTATATAAAAGGTGGGATGAAGAGAGGAAGAAGGAGATGAAGCCGTGGCGGTGGATGCGAGAAATCGAAGGTTCATGTCTCATGGCGCATTTGAGCGAGATGTGGGTCGGGTTTCTCCGATTATTCATCCATGGTTGTGCAAGACTTTCTCACCGAAATTGCCCTCCGATGAACTTGTTTCCCATTTAGGTTACTTCAAGAAATGATCCATTTACGCGTGTAAGTGATCCACGTTGTTGTTTTTTGTTCAAAGTGTGTTCCAAATTTGATTTTTTGTTCAAATCTTATTTCCGACGAGGTTTCTGTTGTTTCTGTTGTTTAATGTTCTGAATATATAAATTTTTTGTTGTTCTTTATGTACGATTACAGTTTTGGAGGGTAGTAACATTTCTGTTGTTTCTAATCCCTCTGTTGTTTGCCAAATCTCAAGTTCCCAATTCTCTATATCTCGATTTAGGCGAGAGAAATGAGTTGGGGTTCGTGTTGTACGCGCCCAAGTCCGAAATTATCATCCCTGATAAGTACCCTCTACCTCAATTCAGTGATAAAGTCTATTGGCTTGATGAAAAACGAAAGGGTCATGTTAAGATGCTAGGCATTTTGATTCCTGAGATATTGCCTCTGATTTACAGGTGCACGTACTCTGTTGATGTTTAAACTTGCATATGTGTGTAAATGTGGTCTGATTGTTCTTGTGGTTTTGCATATGTTGATGTATTATAGCAACCAATCATGTGTTTGTGATTTAGGATGTTAATTTACATCACTGGGCTTATCCCAATGATGAAATTGTTCTGAGGGTTGAAATTGTGTTTCAAACTTGGTCAAGCTTCGCTTTGAAAACTGAGAAAATTGACCTGACTCCCTAAAATGATGAATAAAATTGGTGTTTCTAGTTGCATATGTGGGTAAATATGGTCTGATTGTTCTGGTGGCATGTGTCTGTTTTTTGTTCAAAGTGTGTTCCAAATCTGATTTTTAGGTTCATTTCAGTGGCTTGTTGTTGTTTTTTGTTCAAAGTGTGTTCCAAATCTGATTTTTAGGTTCATTTCAGTGGCATGTTGCTGTTTTTTGTTCATTTCAGTTGCATGTGTCTGTTTTTTGTTCAAAGTGTGTTCCAAATCTGATTTTTAGGTTCATTTCAGCCGCATGTTGTTTGTTTTTTTTTCATTTTTCAAATGGCATGTGTCTTTTTTGTTCAAAATGTGTTCCAAATCTGATTTTTAGGTTCATTTCAGTGGCCTTATGTTGTTGTTTTTTGTTTAAAGTGTGTTCCAAATCTGATTTATGATCCATTAATGTCACCAATTAGGGGTAATCTTCTAAGTTAAGAGACTTAATGTGATTCTTATGATGAAACTACTCTATGATTATCAAACAATTCAATAGTAATGTCTGAACCTCTAGGATGAGTTTCCTAGATCAGATGCTAAAACCATAACCCAATGATGTGATTATAATCTGAGGGCCTTATGAATTCAATAAATGTTAGATTCAATAAAGTCATTCATTTCATCTTGATTGCCAAAATACAAACCAAAAAGGAACCTTAATGTTTACTGCTTAAACAATGATAGCCCTAGAAGTTTATCTACTTCTATGTTTATGCAATAAACATTCACCAAAATGTACAAAGAGTTTACCTATTACACCACTGCATTCTACACCCCTAATACCTTAAATTCCTCATAAGTTTGGCCATAGAACTGTTTACTCCTACTCCATTATCAAGCTGCATTAAATATTTTATGCATTCTCTTACCAAACTCTCATCAACCTCAAGATTATCAGGTAGTAATCCTTGATAACTCAGTGAGTCTTTGCCCATGTGTGGTATCTTAAAATTGTTGTCTCCTTTTTCCTTCAGCATCTCTATGCAATAACTCTGCAAACTAAGAAACACTTTGTTAAGAGTAATTGCATCTAGTTGTTCAAATGATCTAAATACATTTGCACACATAGTTCGTGAACCTGCTTTTGGCCTTCTTCTTTTGTTGCAATGCTTGAATTGATGCAAAGTATCCTAAATCATTAATGTTAGAATCTGGAGAGTTGGGTGGTTGGCAAATCAGTTTAATTTTGTAGCCATCAGATTGAGTTATAGCTCTGAAATCTGGATCATTGTCTGAAATGTGTGGTTTGGCATTGTCTTGCTGGATGAAAATTTGTTTGCTTGCATTTTTAGGCCACTTCTCTTTAAGTGCTGGTATAATCTGTTAAAAAAATAGAGTAACCAACATATATGTTTAGGATACTTGCTCTATTTAGAACATTTTAATTGCAAGTAACCAACTATGTTGATGATACTCATTTAGAGACTAAATGATGAAATATAATCTGATAGTCTATGGTGTACCTGATTGATAATGCAGTCCTTCATGATTTGCTTGGTTATGGATTCAATATTCTTTGTCTCCATAGTGCCTTTCAATCTGTTCTTACTGTTTCTCATGGCTTCAACTTCTTCAGTGAATGGAAACATCCCTATCTTTCCATCAAACATAAGTGTACCATTATTTGCATATAGGGGTCTCCCAATAGCACAAATGAACATAACCTATGTGATAAATCTCTTGCTTTTGCAACTCCTATGTGCAGTAGGTTCTGTTGGCAGTTTGTACCATCCGTGAGTTATTTTTGTGATATAAAACCATTTTTCATCTATGTGGATGACATTGTGCATGCTGTTAAACTTGATGATGTTGCTTTATCTGTCTACATAGAGTTGATTAAGGTCGTATTGCATCCTTGCAATCTTATTTTCATCTGTCAGTGATGGCTTGATGGCATTTGTATGTGCTTTGATTTGGCCTTCCTTAATCCATCTTCCAACTGTGCTTTTGCTAACTTCCAAGCCTTCAACAAGGTCTCTAATGGTTGACATTTCTGTCCAGTGTATGGCTTTGATCTTCTCTTCATCCAATACAACTGTTTTGCTTATCTTCTTTCCAGTTCTAGATGAAATAATATGAGCTGTCTTACCTTGATCCAATTGTTTTTTTTTTGCGGATCCACACCCTTACCCCGGGATTTATGAGAGAGCCCCCAAATAAATTGCTAAATTTTTACGATCATTCCATACTTAGGTACTCCATTTTCCAAATCCCCAAGTAGATATTGTATAATCTTGTTTTTTTTCTTCATAACTTAAATGGATTCTAGTTTGAGCCATGGTCAATAAATCTGCATTTATGTGTTGTAAGGTGTTTGAAGATGTGATGTATTTATGACATATAAAGACTGAGGTGGTTGGAAGATTTGAAGGTGTAGGAGGGGGTATTTATTGTTAATGATGGTGTAATAGGTTAGAAGTCTGTAATTGGGGGGAAACTTTGGTGTAACAGGAGGGAATTATGTTTTTGGGGGGGAATTTTTCAGAGTTTTTGTGGGAATTCTGTATTTTGGGGGGAATTTTAGAATTTGGTGTAATAGGTGGGAAAATTTGGTGTAATAGGGCGGTTTTGTAATCTGCAGGAATTTTTTGAACTTTTTACTGATCATTGAACAGTAAAATGAGGTTTTTTAATGTATGTTTAATGCTGTCAGATTTTGTGCAGAAATTTGCAGAGTAATTAGCAGTTTTAGAGGGTTTAATTAACCCTCTAATAAAATGAATTTTTATTTTTTCATAAAGTTGATTTATCCATTCTACCCCCAACACTTTATCATTATTCCAATAAATCCTTATGAACAGTCAGAAAACCTTAAAGAACGGGACGGAGGGAGTATCTATCAGGCTGCAACTCAAGTATATTTTTAAAACGTCTAACTTATATTACACTGAATAAATTGAACATTTTAAAAAAATAATTATACGTTTAAAAAATATATTTGAATTACACTATTTTTTTTTAGTAAATAGAGTATGTGGGTCTTCGAGGATGGATTAGCCTTTAATAAAACATTCCAAATTATGAAAAGGCATTCATGTCTTTTCACGTGCATGGATATCCTTCTAGAAAAAATAGGCATTCCCCCTATAATAAATCTACATTTCTCCACGTTGGACCATATCGATTCTCCCAATCCCCTTGACTCAGTATAAAATTTCCACAAAATCTTCACTTGGCAAATTTGATTTATTTCACAGATATCCATCCCTTTAAATTATCACCATTTTGTTTCTTGATTTTCTCTCAAAACCCATTTCTAAATCGCCAAGAATTGAGAGTAAAAACAAAAGAAACAATGAACGATGGGTCGTGGGCTGATCAATGGGGTGCTGAAACAGAGCCCCTGCCGGAGAAGAAGAAGAGCGGCGGCGGCGGGGCGGCGGCGAAGTACGGAAAGAAGGTGGGAGAAGGGCTCGGAATGACCAAGACGGTGGCTACCACCGGCGTGAAGAAGGTTAAACATGGCACCTCTGTTGGGTTTCAGTGGATCAAAGACAAGTGCAAGAAAAATAAAAATTGATAAATTTATCTTGATTTCATATGTTATGTGGATTATACATCTTTTTTTATTTTGAAATAAATGTTGTTTTTCTTTGCAAGGATATTTGATATTATTTCTTGTTTTGGTTTTTGCTAATTTGAATTAATGCTCGATATATGCTAAGTTTCTTGGTGGAATGATTCAGTTTGAACCAGTTCTATGTTTGAATGTTTCTATTCTTCGTTACTTTTTCGGAACTGGTTCACCGAAATTTCTTACACATTTCGAAAATTTATTTGGAAAACCCCTTAAAATGTCGAAAACATGTTCCGAAATCTTTCGAAACTATTTTCAAAATTTTAAGTTATTTTCAAAAATATTTTCGAAACTTACATTCGAAATTTGCAACAAAAATCAAAGGTTGGAAGGAGGAGAGGCGGTGGCTGATGCGCGAGATGTTGCGCGGCAGAGTCAGAGGTGTCGCCAAGCAAATAAAAATCGTAAGCATCATGCATCGGAGTCAGAGGCGTCAAATGCAAAGCAAAAAACATCGGTCGGAGTCGAGGCTTTGCTTTCGGAGGCGAGGGGGCGCGAATCGAGGCGTCGAAAACGGCCGTGAACTCAAGGTTTTTTTTTTTTTTTTTGTAAATTGTTAGTTTGATAATAGAGGTGTATGCGTGTTTTGGGAGGAAAACCGAGAATAAGGAGTAAAGAAGGAGAAGGGTAATTTTGAGAGTTTGTTAATAGTGTATTAATCCAAAGAGTGGTGCACTCATTTGAGTGGTGCAGTTCCTAAAAAGGGGGGTGTTAATAACCTGCGCCATGCTTAAAACTAGCTTTTTCTAGCCCGTATATATCCAAGTTGTTTTGTCTTTCCATTAAGACCAAAGCCCAAACGAGTTAGGACCAACCTTTTCAGCCCGTTTCATAATTTTTTATATTTAATTCTAATATAAATATTTAATCTGTTTACTAATAATTTATTTTGATTGTTATACAGTTAGGGCTTGTTTGATATCTATGTTTAGCCCAAGATAGTGTAGTTATCTTTCTTATTGGGCTGTTTGGTATGTTTAACTGAGGCCCAAGATAATGTGATGGCCCGCCACTAAATACTATTCATCTTTAGGGGAGTTGTCCGATTGGAGAGGGTATAATTGGAACATCATTAATTCATGAGGTTAATTTTGTCTTTTAATTAATCTACAGTAGATTTTCTTTTTTTAGTGAAACACACATTTATCAATATCAGTGTGTGTATATCAAAAACCGATGGAAATAGTCTACCCAATTTCAATCTTGGGCTGTCAAGATATCTATTTAATCGGCCCATAATTAATGATGGCTATCAAACAGGCCCTTTGTAAGATAACATTTTACTCAATCTTTTCCTGAATGCTTGGTTTTTAAATATTTCATCGAAGCAATTGCATTCAATTAGCAACACACAAATTATATTAGTATTACTCAATTTATAAATTTCATATGGTGAATATAAATTTTAAACAAAAACTCAGATGATTGTTTTGAAAGAATGCTTGATTTTTAAATAACGCCCAAATCATCGAAGCAATTGCATTCAATTAGCAACAACACAAATTTTATATGTAGTAAATATACTAATCCTTGGTTCCGCAGCACATCCGCCCTTTAGATTCTATTTTGTTCCAAATGATTTGTTCTTTGAGCTATTTTTGCCCTTTTTCTTCCCAATTTATCTCCACTCAAAACTCGGTAAGAATTTTTTAATATTTATATTTTAGATATTTTCATCAAAAATATATTTTAAAATATTAAAATAGACATTTTTTATCTAAAATTTATTTTAATATCACATTAGCCTTATTAAAACGTGACACCAAATGTTATATGAGATCTTGGCTGATTTTACACGATTTTCCATTTTTGAACGAAATAAGTGTAGTTCCACTCGATCAAATATAAATTTATCTATGTAACAAAAAAAAAAAAAAAAAATTATCTTACTTTTGTTTTTAATTTTTTATATACAATGTGTACATAAAAATAGGACAAAGTGATGAAAAAAGGTTTCACACAGTACACGCATAGTTAGTGATCGCTCAGCAGTGAGTCAACTCAGTGATAATGGCAATCCCCGTTCCAACTCGCCAGCTCTTCATCGACGGCGAATGGAGAGTTCCCATCAATAAGAATCGCATTCCCATCATCAACCCTGCCACTGAAGAAACCATAGGTCATATCTCTATTTTCAGTTTCGCTCTTCATTTCTCGTTTTAATGCTCTGGTTATGGTTATGTTCAAGTGCTGGAGTTAGTTTAATAGACTTGATCGAATATACTTAGGAAGATTCTGATTTTCCTTTTGCTGTTTTAGTTGAATTTCTTAGTTCTATTGATGATTGGATGCAAATGAAATAGTAGTGAGTAAGTAATTGCCTAGAGTCTCTGAATCTGATGCATAGGATCTTTGCTTTTGAAATCTGTGTTATTCAGGGGATATTCCGGCAGCTACTGCAGAAGATGTAAATATTGCTGTGGAAGCTGCTCGGACTGCACTCTTTAGGAATGGGGGCAAAGAATGGGCGAATGCAACAGGTGCACACCGGGCCAAGTATCTGCGAGCAATTGCAGCTAAGGTTTGGGGATTTCTAACTCAATGACTTTAATTTTGCTAAATTCCCGAGCATGTTTATGATTTGCCATTTATGGAGTTGTATAGTTTTATTTCTCTTCTGAAGTTCATTTGAGATTTAGTCTTTCGCTGTATCTAGTTTAGACACACTGGTTTGAGATTCTTCTGTTCGGGATTGCATTGTTATGTTTTGTTGAGGTTAACTTGCAGTTTAGATGTTCGGTTTTTATGCTTTCGAATTTCGTGTAGATAACAGAGAAGAAACCAGAACTAGCAAAACTTGAAGCGGTTGATTGTGGGAAGCCATTGGAAGAAGCAGCTTGGGATATAGTATGTTTTCTAATATGTATATATACTTACTACTGACTCTCTGCATCAACTAAATCATTATAATGTTATTCTGTCTCATCCAGGATGATGTTGCTGGATGTTTTGAATACTATGCGGATATTGCTGAATCATTTGATTCAAAGAAAAAAACTCCTGTTTCTGTTCCAATGGAGACGTTTAAGAGTTATGTTTTGAAAGAACCACTTGGGGTGGTTGGCTTGATTACTCCATGGTGTGTACTGCTGTGTTCAGTTTGTTAAACATGATCTTTCTCTTGCAAAAAAGAACTGAAATGGAAAAAATATTTCATTTTTGTGTGGCATTTGAAAGTTGTCACTTTTTGGTATTATATTACTCATTTTTGTTTGCTCTTTGCATTTGTTGTTGATAATCACATTTCTTAAATTCCCTGTTTCCCACTTATAGGAATTACCCCCTATTGATGGCAACCTGGAAAGTTGCCCCAGCTTTGGCAGCTGGATGTACAGCAATACTTAAACCATCTGAATTATCATCTGTGTAAGTCTTTTTCTCATTTCAGTTATTTTCATGCTTATTGCTGATTCTGTATACTGTATGTTTACACTTTACACTTTTACCCCTACTATTTAAATTTCAGAACGTGCTTAGAGTTGGCTGAAGTTTGTCGAGAGGTCGGTCTTCCACCTGGTGTTCTCAACATTTTGACTGGATTGGGTCCAGAAGCTGGTGCTCCTATAGTTACTCATCCTCATGTTGATAAGGTCCACTTTTCTGGTTTTTCGTTTTGTTTATTATTTATTTATTTTTTGTTTAAGTTGGATATTTTTCAGTATTGTGAAACTCATTTCATGGTTTCAACAGATAGCATTTACAGGGAGTAGTGCTACAGGAACTAAAGTTATGACCTCTGCAGCCTCACTTGTAAAAGTATGATTTTTTTGCTATTCTATGATTATGCAAGTGTTTTAATTCCAGTTTTTATCACTTTTATTTGAACTTTTTAAATTCTCCTAATCCTGCAGCCAGTTACCCTGGAACTTGGTGGAAAAAGTCCAATCGTCGTGTTTGAAGATGTTGACCTTGATAAAGGTGTGAGCCTTCTAAGCAATGAGTTACTTTTACATTTTCTATTTACATCTTTTATAAAAAGTGAGGGTAACCAAAAACCATGAGATCTATTTATGGTAAAAATTGACTTTTAAGAATCTTTCTCATAGTCCAACGCTTCATGCTTGAATCTACACACAGCTGCTGAATGGGCTCTCTTCGGTTGCTTTTGGACGAATGGTCAGATATGCAGTGCTACTTCTCGACTCATAGTCCATGTAAGTATGCAGATCACATCTGTAATTATGGTTTGTGAAAGCAGTTTCAAACAGAGTGAAGGAGTTTCCTTTCTTATTAAAAATCAAAAGTAGATAAATTTTTTATCTGAGTTCTTGCTATTATAGGGTGCTTATTTTTTTTATTTCAAGGTCATCAAATTATCGTTGACAGATTCAAGCTGTGTAACATAATTGATGAAGAATATGGCTAAGAATGAACAGTGATTAGTGAGCATACTTGATACTTTCACAAACCATTCATTAATTTATTCATGTGTAATCTTAGCTTGATGAAAACAGTGTGTTATGCTTATGCACAAAATTCTGAAACCATAGGAGACATGTTGAAGCATACTTATTACAAAGATTTGTCTTCTAGTTATTGCTGTAAAATAGTTCATTTGAGAAGTTCATGCTTCAACTTATGCAAATGTTTCAGGAAAGCATTGCAGAAGCTTTCTTGGAGAAGCTCGTAAAATGGTGCGAAAACATTAAAATTTCAGACCCCCTAGAGGAAGGCTGCAGACTTGGCCCTATAGTTAGCGGTGGACAGGTAAATCCTTAAATAAATTCTTAGATTATAATAAGGGTATATAACTCATTGTGCTGTAGTGATAATGTTACAGTATGAGAAGGTGATGAAGTTCATCTCAACGGCTAAGGATGAAGGTGCCACCATCTTGTGTGGGGGTAAACGGCCTCAGGTAAAACTGCCCCCTTACCACAGCCTTTTGCTGTACGATGTTGTTGCCCTAACTTTATAACTCTTATTCCAGCATTTGAAGAAAGGCTTCTTCATTGAACCTACCATAATAACAGATGTAAAAACTTCCATGCAAATATGGAGAGAAGAAGTATTCGGACCAGTTCTTTGTGTTAAAACATTTGCAACAGAAGATGAAGCCATTGAACTGGCAAACGACACTCAGTGAGTCACCTCTCGAACATAATATATATGTGTGTGTGTGATGATATGAAGCTGGATGATGAGTTTCTTATGGAGCCCAACACCAGCATAAAACACTTGTACCATGCTACAATGCACAAATGTTTTATGCTGGTGTTGGGCTCCATATCAAAACCGTGTGTGTGTGCGTGTATATCTTTCATTGCAATGTCATTTTTTGAATCTGGGATGGAATTCCACATTCAGTTATGGTCTGGCTGCTGCTGTGTTGTCACAAGATCTTGAAAGATGCGAACGCTTGACCAAGGTGAGAATGCTCAAGCACTATACGAACTGGAGCAAGCAAATACATCACCTTAAAGTCTGTCACTCAAAAAAATTGGTCACTTTTTTCTCGCAGGCTTTTCAAGCAGGCATTGTTTGGGTCAACTGTTCGCAGCCATGCTTCGCCCAAGCGCCTTGGGGAGGCAAGAAACGTAGTGGTTTTGGGCGCGAACTTGGAGAAGGGTAAGTAAAACTATATTTACTTATTTGGGCTAATTGCAAAATAAATCATGACTAGTGATTAAATTGAAACAATAACAAAATATCGTGAATTTATTTGCACCTTTTCGAAGATTTTCACACCTGCCATGTCAACATAAGTTACCGGAAAATAGACTATATGATATAATTTTAAAACTTAAAAAGTCTATGTATCGAACTTCGACTTTTTAAAACATAATGTTGTAATTGAACAAACATGAAGAGATTTTTATGCAATTTACCCTATTTACTTTAAAGCTAAATGAAGAGAAGCAAAAGCAGAATAACCTGAGTTTGTGTGTGCTTCTTAGGGGACTCGACAACTACTTGAACGTGAAGCAGGTGACGCATTATGTCTCAGACGATCCCTGGGGTTGGTACAAGCCTCCTACGAAGCCATGAAGAATCTTCAGACCTTGGTCGATTGGGTACTATTGAGCAGGACTATAGTCTGAATAAGTTGTGATTCTATATAGTTATGATTCACCTTATATCAATTGGAAGATCTTATTTTCAGTCGGAATTTTCTATTGCAATTCGTGTTTTAATGTACGGCACACAATTTCTCTATCATTTTACATTGTGAGGGATTCTTGTATGAGACAATTTTCAACAACATAAGTATAGCGTGATACCCTCCTTTCATTTCAAACATAGTTGAGTGGGACGTTTTATAAGTCAAATAATATAATAAAGATGCACACTTGTTTAAGATAATCTTACGATGAGATAGAGTATAATTTGGACATCGACGCTTTAGCACTTTAGGAGGGATGTGTGTAATTTGTATTAGTTTGTACCTTTATGTATGAGATTTTATCTATAATAAATATGATTTGTTTTTTATGAAGTCGGTTTATAATATTTTTGTTATATTAAAAATATGAATTAGTATTTCTGTTGAAATAAATGTTAAATTCATCATCTAAATGAAAATAAATTATTAAATTTTTTCTCTTTGTAATTACTAGTATCCAAGTATGCATCCACTCCATAATTTTTTCTGTGTAAAACTTTTTATAAGTTTGAAGAAAAAAATATACATAAAAAATTATGAATATTCCACTTTTTTTTATTCATTACTTGTTTTATTGTCATCTTTCTCCAATTCTCTCTTGTAATCTACTTCATCCGTCCCACATTAAATTGAACATTTCATTTTTTGGTTCATGTTTTATTGATTGAGTTTTTTATAGTATATGAAATAATAAAGTGATTTTTAAGACATGGTAGAATAGATGAAGGGTAACACTATTATACCATACCTTAAAAATTTCTTTATCATTTCAAATATTAATAAATAACTTGATCGTTAAAATACGAGTCAAATATTAAATGTTCAATTGAGGTGGGGGAGTATATAAAAAAGTGCAAATAATAGAAACTCTTGGTTCTATCCAATCCATCCACATGTTTATTTCCAAAATTAGTTATTTTAAATATGCTGCAGCAATTGGTGCGCAAAAGCAAGAACATGAAATGCCTCCTTGCCCAATTCTCTCCGCTCAATTTTTCCAATTTTAACTGCCCTAATCAAATCCTGAAGCCCAGTTTCCTTCTTCCTTCCCCAACAGTAAGCCGAATTCCATTTCCCGCCCGCTGGTGAGATTACTTTGCTACTTTGCAGAACCATGAGCTGATTGCTCGTTGTTTTTGGTTGTGAATCAGGGTTTCTGGAATTGGAGTTCAGCGATCAATAGGCGCGAGTATTGTTCGAGTTCGTTTACTGGAGTGAAGTCCATGGCGTCGGCCAAAATTGTGAATGACCCGGATTCTGTATCCTACGTAAATCAGCGAGAAGCTGCGGAAATTGATGAAATTCTCATGGGTCCCCTTGGCTTCAGCGTCGATCAGTTGATGGTCTGGTTTTCTGTTTTTGAATAATTTTTTGTTTCTTTGTTTTTAGGTTAGGATTGTTGAGCTCGTGTGGTTTGAAATTTTGATTATTATTGATTTTCCTGAATGCAGGAATTGGCTGGTCTGAGCGTAGCTACCTCGATAGCGGAGGTTAGTTTTTATTGTGTATTTAATTGCTCTTATGATTTCAACTGTTGCTTTTAAGTTTTAATGGTTTTGAATTGGGGGACTAACGTTCTTCTATCATATTAGTTGCTTAAAGAAGGATTAATAGAAGAGCACTTTCACCAACTGAAATAATTTATAACAGAGTGGCTTGTGAGGCTGTGTCGCATCTTTAACTGCATTGTGTAATTTCCTCGATGAGTGCATTGCTCCATCTATCATATGCTTATAAACTATGTTGGCATGATTTGCCTTATAGTTTTATTGTTTGATTTTACTAAATAAAAATATACATCTTTTTGTAGGAAGACGCTATACTTGCTCATGATATTTAAAATGAGTTTTGAATGGTTTTCTGGTGCAGGTCTATAAGCCAGCTGAACATAGTCGTGTTCTTGCTCTATGCGGCCCAGGGAATAATGGTGGTGATGGTCTCGTAGCTGCTCGCCATTTGCATCACTTTGGATATAAACCATTTATTTGTTACCCGAAGCGTACTGCTAAGGCTCTCTACAGTGGGCTGGTAACACAGGTATAGGGCATCACTCAAGTTTACCAGTAAAAAATAACAGAATCTTGCAGCACTAATTATGTGTGAGCTTTTTTATAGTTAGAATCGCTGTTGATTCCTTTCCTGTCGGTGGAAGAACTGCCAGTGGATTTTTCATCAAGTTTTGACATTGTAGTGGATGCAATGTTTGGGTTCTCATTTCATGGTACTGTTACTCCGGTTTGATTTATTTTTTTCAAGTCAAATTTGAGCATGAATATATTTCGATAGATATTGGTACCAATTAGATTATCTTCTAGGTTATGCTATAGAGGTGAATTTGGTTTGACTTGTTTGATTACTTTTGTTATATATATAAAAAATTAACTATTCCCTGTGCCTACTCTCTTTTCCTTCAATTCAAACTTTCATAAGAATTTTTTATTGGGTGTATAGGGGGAAATAATTGTTTCACTTCATTATTGGGGTGGAATTCGGGTCTTAAATGTAACATAGATAACTCTGTCAAAGATTTAGGTAAGACAACGCCTGACCATTTCATCCACGATCACGGATTTTATCATACCTTCATGGCCTAAAAACCAAATAGATAAAGCCATTCCCAAAAGAAATGATCATTTGCATTTCATCTCCGTGCATGAATCATCAAATTCAAACAGATGCAGCCCCATAAGTGTTGAATTATGTTAATTATTTTCTTGTCCCATTTAAATAGCTTTCCGTATAAGAAACCTTTGCTTCCTGAAAGGACTTGCAGCTTGACATATTATACTCTGCAGAAGCATTTCGTCAGTGCCAAATGCATTTTTGCGTTCATAGGTCATCTCTCGTCTGGCAATAAGTTCAAAATAAAAGATACTATGATGTATCTATGATAAATTCTGCTGCTCTAGCTTCTATGATGTTTGTTAAAATTTCTCTTCGACTCCTCTAGGCAGCCCAAGACCTCCTTTTGATGATCTTATACAGAGGTTGGTAGCTTTAGGAAATGCCAACCAAAAGAATCAGAAATCACCTGTTATAGTCTCAGTTGATATTCCATCTGGATGGCATGTTGAAGAAGGTGATCTCAGTGGTGAAGGCATTAAACCAGACATGCTTGTATGTATCTATAATATGAAATTCAGCTTTCTTTGTGGATATATTGAAGTTGGTATTTTTCTTTTCTTCTCTCTCTTCATCAAAATACTAAATTGTTGAACTTCTGTGTAGGTTTCTTTAACTTCTCCCAAGTTATGCGCCAAGAAATTTTCTGGTCCACATCACTTCCTTGGAGGCAGATTTGTTCCTCCTGCCATAGCTGAAAAATTCAAGCTTCACCTTCCAGCATATTCTGGAACTTCTATGTGTGTTCGTATTGGAAAGCCTCCACGAGTTGATATATCAGCACTTAGAGAGAACTACATATCTCCTGTGTTATCTAAGGATCAAGCTGAAACTGATCCCTTTGTTCAGGTATCACTGAATGTGTAACAGAGTGGCTTGTTCATTTTAAGTTTACTGGTGGTGTAGAACTTGAGTCGTATATAATCATCAATTAAGCTTATGTTGAGTTGCATATATCTTTACGATTTCCTGTTGTACTTTTAATCTAAATAATTCTCATATTGTAGTTCCAAAAATGGTTTGATGATGCCATGGCGGCAGGCTTGAAGGAACCAAATGCAATGGCCCTTTCCACAACTGGGAAGGATGGGAAACCGTAAGATATATTTGTCCATGATGCTTCTCTTGCAACTGAATAATGTGATTGATGTTTACTGATTTTGTACTCCTGCCTTGCAAGTTTTTCTTTTAGCTTCCAGGGCATGTTTGTTTTTTCATCAATAGCGTGAATAAAGCCTTGATGTCATTGGTCACATGCAAAATGACCATATTCAGTTTCCACATCACCATCTCTTAAAAAATCAAATCATGCTGTGGTTCTTCTTTATGTTATGATGTGATCATTATGGCAAATTGATGCTTGAACTTTCTAGCACATGAAGTTCTTTTACTCTTGAAACATGACTCTTTTCGATTTGTTGTGCTAGTGAACCCACTGTTCTGTTTTTGAAGCATGGCATTCAGATGTAATTAAGCAAGTCCATTTTAATTGTATTAGGCATTTCCAAGACAAATATGAGATCAAATTTCGAAGAGATTACATGAGATTATGCCTGGTTAAACTTTAGTTCACATTACCTTGGCAATATTATAAACTCAGCTCTGATATATTTCACATTGCTTTTTTGCCACAGCTCATCAAGAATGGTATTGCTGAAAGGGCTTGACAAAGATAGTTTTGTCTGGTAAACTCTGCTTTTCTACACTCAAGTAGGTGACATTGCACAATTTTGAAGATTTCTAATGGTCTTTCCAGAAGTCCTGAACCTCTTCACTTCTGATTAGGTACACAAATTATGGAAGTCAAAAAGCTCGTCAATTATCAGAAAATCCTCAAGCTGCTCTCCTGTTTTATTGGGATGGTTTGAATCGTCAGGTATGACTTATATTTCATCAAATTCTATCAAGTGTCAGGAAGCAGTGAATCCATACGTACCTGTCTCCATTTCTTCATTTCTTTTCTTTTTCTTTAAATGGGTAGGGGATGAGGACCAAGGGTTCAATTGATGACTTGATCATTATCTCAAAGGATGGTGTATAAAACACTTTGTTAAAATGTATTTCCTTTCAGTTAAATCCTAGGCTAGGTTGGACCTGGAGGCTTGACTTTACCTATTCTAGCTTGTACTTTCAAAGTCATTAAAATTCTTCAAATAGGATACAAAGTTGTATGAAGTAAAATTCAGCAACATGATACACTCCTTCTCTAGAGCTTCATGGATGAATTAAGGTTCTTTGTCAACTCTGGCTTTTAGGTAAGAATTGAAGGGTCCGTTGAAAAGGTGTCTGATGAAGAGTCTGAGGAGTACTTCCACAGCCGTCCCAGAGGAAGCCAAATTGGGGCAATTGTTAGCAAGCAGGTCTCATTTATGTACATTCTCTGAATATATTCTCACGTATATACATTTTTAAATTCTTTTATTACCTGAGGTATTTGTGAAGATCACCAAGATGTATTTCTTGTTCTCTAGAGCACTGTAATTCCTGGAAGAGAGTTTCTTTACCAGCAACAGAAAGAGCTGGAGGCTCAATACTCTGATGGGTTAGTTACACCTTGCATATATTCTAATATTACCACAGCAGTTTGTTTAATTATTTTTAGTCTGGTACTCCAATCTGCAATTTTTTATATCTCAATTTATCCTTGTATGCCAATCCCTTTGAATTGATTTTTCCTGTTTGCATTACTGATTTGAGGATATCAAGTCAGTTATTGTCATACCCAAATTTACTCACACTAACAATTTTATAAGAGCTTTAGAAAGTAGACATTGCAAACCAAGCTCAAGCTGGGTGATTATTGTTAGGATTTTAAGCAGCAATTATAGGAGAAAATAATGGAACAACGAATTAAGGAACAAACAATTTGGTTACCCAGTTCGTCAGGAATGACTACGTCTGGGGGCACTACCAAGCCAGGAGAGATCTATTAGTTTTCTTGTATGACCATACAAGATAGTGCAAGATACAATGAGTGAGTCAGGGGGTTATTTATACAAAAAAACTAGACTGCACGAAACTGGGCCAAAACCCTAGATTTGGCCCATCCTGGCCGAAACCCTAAATCCGCCCACAGGCCTCGGAACTGCTCGACCTCGGGCTTTGGTCGAGCAGAACCGCTCGAGCTCACCTACTGGTCGAGCGCCTTGCGGGCGCTGCATGAGGGGGCGCTCGACCACGAGCACAGGTCGAGCGCCTCCCGCGTCCTGCATTCCGGTTTCGATCAGGCTCCAACAATCCCAACAATTATCAGTTGAGAAACTACATTCATAGCCTCTATCTAGAATCAGTGTTGCAACTGGGAAGATAGGTCCAGCTTCCACTGAATCTAATCTTTTATATGACATGACATCGCATGTTCCATCTTAAACCAATTGATCCCGGTGTAATAAAAAAATCAATCCCTTTTTTCGTTTAGTTATTCAGAGGCTAATTGCAATCAATAATGCATGTGTCTTGCAGAAGCGTGATTCCAAAACCCAAATATTGGGGAGGATACAGACTGAAGCCAGAGGCATTTGAATTTTGGCAAGGACAACCATCTCGTCTCCATGATAGGTAACATGTCATTAACCTTTTACGTGGCACATAATCACCTTTGTCCACTGATTAACTTATTTTGAATGAGGAAACATGGCCTAAATATGTGTTTTAACTCATTATCTCATCTCAACTAACAATATGGTGGACGACTAAATCCCTGCATTAAAGCACTGAACGCTGAACTTTTATTTGGTTTAGAATTCTGTTGGCTCAGTTTATATAACGAATATGATATCATTCCCCCCATTAATGAAAGTATCGTTTTGTGATGTGTTACCTCGTTGACAGGTTACGCTACACTCCGGAGGATGTCCAAGGAAAGAGAGTATGGAAAATTGACACATTGTCTCCATGACTAGTAGCATATGCAGCATCCTCATTATGATTTGTAGTTCCTGCGTGCTTCTTGTTTTGGGTAGAACAAGTGGCATTCTAGAGATGATTTGCTGCATTACCCCTGCAACCTGGCCCCAATAATATAGGCATTACATATGTTTTTTTACACATTTCTTTTTTAGTACAACAATGAGACCCATATTGTATTGGTGTGGTAACTAGCGTTCTTATTGCATGGAACCTGGTGATTATTACTCCAAAAAACTTGTTCATGTGGTTTACATTATAATTCAATGTTTTCTCGTCTTTTTTTGGAGTAAAGCAATTATAATTAAAACCTCGATGTTTCTTTTGATACATTAATTAAAATGAGAATTTATATACCCTTGTTAAATAAATAACTGTTTGGTAAATACTTTCAGTTTTCTAAATTGAAATCGAAAACATTTTATTTTCAATATGCATGCTTCTGATTTTTTATTTTAACGAAAGGGAAAATTAGTCATCAAATTCGACCAAGGAAATTATACAATATGATACTTGTAATCTTCCAATAATTTAACTTTAAAAGAAAAGTTAAAACCTCCTCAAGACTTAAAAATTAGATGATTTTTTTTTTTTATAATATCCTTGATTATATTATTCTCTTAAAAAATGTATATTCACCATTTTTTTATTCCGTACAGAAGATTAATAAGATATTTGCAAGATAAGTATGTAAACGGCTAAACTCACCAACTTTTCTCAGAACCCACTACACAATTCTCTTCTTCTTTAAACAGTCAAATTTTGGAGCGAGTTGAAGAGAAAATGGAGGACCCAGAATCTATATCCTATCTCACACATCAACAAGCTGCTGAGATTGATGAATTGCTAATGGGCCAAATTGGTTTCAGCACCGATCATATCATGGTTTGTTTGATACTAAACTAGTAGCAGAAATTCTGTTTTCAAGACTTGTGTTTTTCATTTAAATTTATAATTTGGGTGATTAAAGATGAAACTATTTCATTTTTCTGAATTATCTTTGCTCTATGTGGGTTTTTCAGGAACTGGCTGGTTTAAGTGTTGCATCCGCAATAGCTGAGGTTAGTGCTCTCTTTTTTTTTTCTTTTTTTGGTGTATTATTTACTCTGCTTCCATACATTTTACTCCTTCATGGAGTGAATGAACAATAAATTTTAGAAATAATTTAGTTTTATTTCATTTATGGAACCAGTGGATTTTAACATTTTGTTGCTTGCTTAATGTTTGTCTTTATCCAGGTTTTGCTTCCTTCTTCCATAATCATAATTTATGAATTTGTATCAAAAGGTATTGGACTTGGAGGGACCTGTGCATATTCTAAATTACTTTCATGATTTTCGAGTTTCAGTTAAGTTTTAACTCATGATAAGACTGAGGCGAAGACTTCGGATTAGGGAAATAATCATCTTAATTTGAGAGGATATGCATATATAGATAAGCCACTCTGGAGATATTAATTCAATGATGGCAGTGGGTTGTCAAATTCTTTCACTTTGGGAAGATTAAACTTTGCTTATAGAAACTTTAGTCTCATGTTTAATACGGTGGGATTGAGCAAGAATCGTATCGTAGTCGTGGGATAGGTTTCTCTAGATAGTTCAGTGTCCTTTTTATTTTTATGCTGGCAGATGTTACATATTTTTGCTACCCTTGTTTTCTCTTCATCAAGCATGATATACAAAATTCACGAGGGATGTTCGTTTTTCGTGTATCTTTCTTCCTTATGTTGGCAATGTTGAAATATGAGCTTACTTTTCAAAGATTATATCTCGAATGCGTAGAAGCTTTAGTATGTTAGTTCTTAAATGATTTGTCTATAGTGTACTGATCCAATGAGTGACTCAAGATTTGCTCATTCTGTTTGCATTTGATTACACTGATCCAAACTACAACCAACTTAAGTGTAATTAAATAAAACTGAAACAAGTCTAATGATGTTGCCAGTGACTCTTCTCGTAAACCAACAGCCAAGATGTTGCAATAATGCAGATTATCTCAGTATGTTGTTTGGCTAACTTTTCCAAAATAAGACAGGTCTATGATCCAAGCAAATACAACAGTGTACTTATAATATGTGGTCCTGGAAATAATGGTGGTGATGGCCTTGTCGCTGCTCGTCACTTGCATCACTTCAGATATAAGCCATGCATTTATTATCCCAAACGTACTCCTAAACCCGTTTATGAGGGTCTTGTCACTCAGGTATTTAGTTTATCAAGTTCGAGGTCCCTAACTTTACTCATATCACTACAAATGCTCATTCATCATTACTCTTGTAGCTTGAGTCATTATCAGTTCCTTTCCTTTCCATGGAAAGCCTTTCTGAGCAGTTGCTAAACTTCGACATTTTAGTGGATGCCATATTCGGCTTTTCTTTCCAGGGTAACTTTTCTTTTCAGTACACAGGGTGGGGGAAATAACGAAATCTCGGTATACCACACTTAACAAACTGAAAATACTGATTTTTTTTCGGTATACTTGGTATACTGAGATTTTCGGTACGAGAACAGTAAGTACATTCAAATTTTTTGGTACTTCAGTGAAAAACATGTATACCATTTCAAAATGCTGACAAATATCCTAGTATACCGAAATTTCGGTATGTAAGGATATATACCGATAGCATCCAAAATTCGGTATATGAAAATTTTGTTATGGTAATGGTAAGTACTTTTCATACCGAATTTCGTTATATACCCATAGCTTCTGTTCGGTATCAGTATGAAATTTTACATACCAAAATTTTTGGTACGGTAATTATGGTATAAAAGGGTATTTACGGTATACCATACCGAACCACCCCAGAACATGTACACACTGATTTTTTACGCTTATCGATTCTTGTATCTGATCATGGGGCATGTCTACCACTCTGATAGGGAATCCTATGATGATCTGATCCATAGCATCTCGTCTTTCCGAGAGCATTTTCAGGGACATCAGAAGTACCCTGTTGTTGTTTCGGTGGATATTCCTTCTGGTTGGAATGTGGAAGATGGTGATATAAGTGGCAAAGGCATTAAACCTGACATGCTTGTAAAGTTTTTCTTTTTTCTATTGATGGATCTTTTCGATATTTTTACAGTTGCTCGTTATCGGAATGTACTGCTAAATATTCGTCCATTTTGAGCAGACTGAAGCTTAAGCACCTTATATGTAGGTTTCTTTATCAGCTCCGAAGCTTTGTGCTAAAAGATTTGATGGTCCTTATCACTTCTTGGGTGGAAGATTTATACCTCCTTCTATTATTAGCAAATATAAGCTACAACTACCACCTTATCCTGCCACTTCTATGTGTGTCGAAATTGGAAAGCCATCTCAAATTAACATAGAGAATCCGGTTTCTCAAAAGTTGGTTGAGAAGAGCGTGGAGGATGATCCTTTTGCTCAGGTGCTGAACTTTGGCAGTTGTATTTGTTTTGTTTGTTGATCATTAGAAAAGGGGTGAGTTTATTACAGTTGCTAATGTAATGCAATGTGGATATTGTTTAAATTACAGTTCCAGAAGTGGTTAGACGACGCCATGGAAGCAGGTTTGAAGGAACCAAAAATTATGTCCTTGTCAACTGCCAGCAAAGATGGTAAACCGTATGTCTCGTTCCTTTTGCTTTCCTTCTTTACCAAAAACAACAGTTGGACTAAACTGAAGTAATTAAACTACATTTGAAGGATTCCCATTTCCTTTCGATTACTGAATATTAAGTTTACTATACTGGCATGCTTCGAAATTCAACATTGAGGATAATGTCGTATGCATAAGTTTGCACAATCTAGAGGATAAGTGCTCCAAGGCTGTAATTATAGTGATGCAATGCAACACAAACTACGGGTTCTTTTTCTGCTGTGTATACCAAATATGTAATGATGTATCTTTAAAGAAAATTAACATTTTAAAAAAAATCCGAATTGTTTTAATGCTTTTCTTGTTGCTTTGCATCATGTATGATCTCTATTTAGTATTTACTATATACAATGCATGTTGCTCCTGCAGTTCCTCGCGAATGGTCTTACTAAAGAAGGTTGACAAGGGAGGATTTGTCTGGTTAGTATTTTAAACTTTCCCTAAACACTTTTCACTGAGAATGGGAATGGAAAAGATTTCCCGATTATTCTAGAAAAAGATGACTAAAAGCATTCAAGCATCTATATACTTTGTATAACTAATATTCCTCTATGAAATTTTTTCAGGTGCAGTAACTATGGAAGTCGAAAAGGGCATGAAATATCTGAAAATCCTCATGCAGCACTTCTTTTCTACTGGAATGCCTTAAACCGCCAGGCAATAGTTACTTCTTTTCTACTTTTGTATCTTGCGATGAAAAGGTTGCCAGGTGTGCTTATATGTTATTCGATTAGGAAAACGTCATTGAATATAAGAAATGGACTTCTTTTTTATGCTTGATGATAGAGATTCTTGTGCATTCACATGTTAATGTAACATATGCATGATACGTCTTCTTTTATAAGAGTTCACCATGATGTGCCAGTCAATGTAGTTCTTGACAATTCTTTACTTTTGCAGATAAGAGTGGAAGGATTCGTGGAGAAAGTTTCAGAAGAAGAGTCTGAGGAGTACTTCTGCAGTATTCCACGGGAAATTCAGATTGCTCCTGCTGTTAGCAATCAGGTATACATTTAGCTCTTTAGACCACTGCCCATCTTTTTAATTATGCCAGAATATAAAATTAATTCGATCTCATTATATAATTATTTCAGAGCAGTGTAGTTCCTGGACGCGATTTTCTTCATCAACAGTGTAAAGAATTGGAGGAAAAATACCCTGAGGGGTAGGTGATTTTGTTTATTTAACTAGAATAAGTCCAAACTTGCTATTTCTCTTCAAAATTGTGTTGCTTGCAGGACATTGGCTTTTGAGATTGTAGATGTGCAAAATTAATGTCAATCTGCACACCGCTCTAATCATCAATTAACCATAATTTGTGATTATATAATTTATTGTTTTCTACTCCATAATTCGCACAAACCCTTAATGTCATCTCGTTTCTGCCATGTTCAGAAGTATGATTCCCAGGCCCCAAAGTTGGGGAGGATACAGACTCATACCAGAGCGTTTCGAGTTTTGGCAAGGAGACGAATCATCTGTGCACATCAGGTACTTCCTTTTGTTCTAACATATCAGAATACCGTTTTGATAATATCAATACCTCGACTGCTTCATCAATATTTTTTAGGTTCATCATGCTAGTATCTATTTGATATGTAGTTTTGTAACACTTAATATGTAAATTTTTTTCTCTAATAGCATATCACAATTGTGGGAACTAGTTTACCACCTATGAAGTTCCAGTAGAAAACCAAGTATCTTGAAATTCTATTATTATCTTGGAAACTGAATATAGATTTATAGATATCATCATAGTACCAAAACATGATCAAATTCATATTCTATCTCATACTTCATCTTGTATCAGTCTATCATTGTCCTGTTTGTACAGGTCGATTTGCATATTTCCAATAAATAGTTTTTTGTTATGGTAATATTTGTGTTTCTTGCTTAGCAGGTTACAATATTTCTCCCAAGATACTGATGGAAACAAGGCATGGAGAATCATCGAATAGCCCATTCACTGTCATTCTTTCTGTCACTGAAACTTTTATGGGCTGTAACTTAGTAGTACTTTGTGCTTGGATTGTTGTAATGTTGACAATACTTTAGCTGGTTCAAAGATGTAACTTTCAGACTTTTAGCTCACTGTTAATATAGCTACTCCACATTCAACATGTACCTGCAATTTAGGGCCTTTTATTTCAGCGTGCAATCAATTTCACCTCTTTAGACACCATTGATGGTCATTGGATTGTAAAGGATGGTTGTTATAAATTGAAAATCGTGTATCATGATAACTGAGTTTACATACAGGCAGGCAAAGAAAGTGCTGCATTTCAAGGATATAAACTTCCTGTTTTCGTTGATCCTAAGCGAAAAAGGGATTAAAGATGCAAATGTACATCATGTAGAAACATATGTAAAAGGGGAAAGTTTTTAAGAAAAATAAAAAATGAGAAACAACGAAGCTAAATTAAACAATACTACAAATTATGGTTTCCTGTAAGTATGTAAATTGATGCACTGAGAATATGCATTCATCACCAAGCTATCGGCTACAGTAAACTAGAATCGCTCAATGCCTCGATTATTAACAGTGACAGAATGACATCTTCAGGACATGAGTTGTATGCTCTTCCCAGCAACTTCAGAGTACCATGATTTCCATGCTTCAACATAGTGTGAGAACAGATCCTTCAGAGCTGCACAAAAGTATTCAAGAAATGAGTTTCTAGTGAGTTCAACTTGTCATAGTATCAGGGCAAGTTCATACTACAATAGTATCCATCTGAGATTTCTAATGATCCCTTTTATTTTTATGATGAGTTTTGAGAACATATGCAGTAATGTGTCAGAATTATTCAATGAACACTCGTTTTGCTTGGACATTTGAAATTGAGGTGGAACTGGTTATTGTTTGCTAATATAAATGAATTGAAGCCACAGGCTTTAAGTGTTCATACATTTGCAAGAACCACGTGTAGAAATTGGCAATCAGGGAGCTTGAATGCAAGTCTTGAAAGAAATGCAGCCAGATTGAACAAAATAGTTGTTCCTTACCAAATCAATAAGGGTGCATATATACTGAGTCATTTCCCTTATCTACCTACTGAAAATACATAAAGTTGATGAGTGAAAATCATTTGAATTCTTCTGAAGAACATCCCTAATTGTAAGATAACTTATTATTATGGCCTTCCTAAAAATGATGCTTAGTTTTGACAAATCGTCATGAAACATCGAATTCAAGACTAGGAGGAATGGATGTATAAGCCGATAGACATCTACTGTTAGCATGTATCAATCAATTTGTTTATCTCTTGATAGGGTGCCATTTGTAAAGCCCAAATAAATGCCAGAGAGAGTAAAAGAAACAGTCCAAATTAGCCTCGAGAGGATGTACCTTGGTTGTGATATTGTGGTCTGTAAGTAGAGGCTAGACTTTCCCAATCAACAACCTGTTTTCCATTATCATCTTGAGAGTCTCCTGCCTTGGGAGGATTTGCAGGTGCAAAAGGGCCAAACTCGTAACTCTTTGCCGCCATTCTTGTTCTTTCATCCTCGTTTTCATTCTCTTGTTTAACACGCACTACACTGTGCGGCTTCAGGACATGGAGAGTATCATCATCCACCTTAAACCTCTTCGAACTAGTATTAGTGAGATCAGTCCCAAACATCCTCTTCTTTGACTCGCTTACGGTCACAGAATCAGCAATTCTGTTATCTGGTTTCCCATTCAGCCCCAACCATCTAAAAGCAGGTTTCCTTGTGTCAGGATGATGAGTCTGCATATCATCGGAAGAAAGTTAGATTCAAGATCACGTGCAATTTAAAAATTGGAGCACCATTGGATATAACAAATTACCTTTTCGATAAATTTCATGGATGACAAGACGTTGGCAATGTCATAGAGTCTTCTGACTTTTGCTGCAGAGTTATACAAAATTAGAGTCAATAAATGTGTTTCATTTCAGCAATCTAGATAGGTAATTGAAGCCAAATACAGATGCATTACTTCTTGTAGTCATCGATGTGTGCCTTCCATCCCCAAGCAAAAGCTTTGCAGCATCATCAAGAGAGATCATTTCCATCTGAAGAGGAAAACAATGTATATTCCTCAGTTGTGAAGCACATAAATTTTGAATAATATCACATCATATACCAAATTTATAATCTCATCTATACTTACATCTGTGCAAAGGAATAGCTTAACAAAATTCTGGGTAAGAAGCCCAAGTGACTTCTCCTTCCTGCTGTCACGTTTCGGAACTGAAGAAGATTCTGATTTGTCATTTTGGCTCAAGCTGTTCATATCTGAACACATCTCATCTTCTTCATCATCTGAAATCTGAGGAAAGAACACATGTTAAAAGAAATCAATCACCAGTTATATTAAGAAGAATCATTTCAATTTCAATTTTAAATGTTAAATCAGTTGAATTCTTTAATTATTCTAAAGTTGAAAAGGAAATGAGAAAATGGAAATCTGCAGAAACATACCTTCTCAGAGCAGCTTGTATCAGGTGCAGGCACATTCTCCCTTAAACCCTCTCTCTGCAACATCAATTTAAGATCAAAAGGGGAAAAGGGGAAAATTTAATAAACAAATAAGCACTCAATTCAATCGATTCCTTCAGCTACTAAAGAAATTCAGGATGAAAAAGATAATTAATTACCTTTAGGGCTTCCAGAGCCTCAGGGATCGCCCCAAATCCTTTCCAAGTGTACTGATTTTTCGCCTTCCTAACAAGAATCTGCAATCAAAAAATTCAAACCAAACATACATCTCAAAACCCGAACTTTTACAAGAAACCCCCAAAAAAAAGCTCAATTTTTTTTAAAACCCTTACACCAACGCTCTCCAAAACATTGACTATGTCATAGATGCGCCTCCTTTCCACCCCTACAAATCGAGTCCATTCATAAAATTAACAACGAGCCATAGGAATTATAAATTCAACAAACATAAACCGAAAACAAATCAAACTAATCAATCACCTAATTTTGAGGCTGCATCGTCGAGCCCAACCGTCTCAACTCCATCTCGATTGTACAAGCTAAAAAAACTAAAAAAATCCAAAATCAAATCACCATAAAACACACACCAACATATACATAAAATTAACATAAGGGTTCTTTCAAAAAACACTTACTTGGAGCACAACAGGCCAAGAGATTTCTGTTTTCGACAATAGGGCAAATCCTTAGATCCAGAATCCGTAGCTGCGGCAAATGTAGAAGGCAAAGCCATTTTCGTAAATCTCTCTTCGAAACACAGAATTTCACGAAGCTGAAGAACACGCACAAAAAGGTGTATCTGTGTGTGTCTGCGGAGAGACCGTTAAGAAGGGTATTTTGACGTTGGCGCGGGGACGAGGGTTTCAGTGAATTGAGAGGGATTTTGAAAGTTTGAAAATCCGCCATGCAAATAAAGCGGGAGTTTAAAACTCCATCAACGGTGAATTGGGGGACGCGCCTGTGGGGTATTGATTTACTGAACTAGACCTGGAATGAGGTGGGTGGGTGTGTTTATGGAAGGGTGTTAGTGGGAAATCGCATGGGGATCAGAATTTGCAGGAAATCTGACGTGATTAACTAATCACGTGGCTGGATTTTCTTTTTGTCATTTTTTTATGATGCTTTTAATTTCTTGCACTTACCATTTGAAATTAGGGGATTTTTAGGATTGTGTTTGTAATTTATTTTGATTTTAAGTGAAGGAGTTTTATTAATTAAAATGGGCAAAGAAATTCTAGTCAAACCAATGTGCTACATTGTTTGTCAAATAAGATTGTCTTCACTTTCAGAAGAAAAAGCGCTCGCCTCTGCCTCGCCCTCACCCCCTACCGAAAAAAGGAATGGTGGAGGTGAATCAATATTCATGGTATGACATTAGGTGGGAGGACCAGGTGTTTGATGCCCATGATCCCTTATAAAGAATCTGCACCCGTAAATTAATCGAAATACGCCCATGCGGACAAGATTGTGTTTACTACTTTACTTGGATGAGATGAATAAAAAGTTGGATTGCGTATGAGATTGAGATGATATTTTGTTTGTTAACCATTGCCGGTTGAAAATTCAAAGGAATTAATTGTCTCAATGAATAATATGAATTATTAAAATATCATAATAGTCATAGAAAACTAAAGAAAAATAAGAACATGTCCAAAAAAAAATTCTCAATTTTGAAATTTCTTATTTTTCGATAAGATGATAAAAACATCCGTAATATCCCTTCCCCCATTTTACTCCTCAATTTTCTAAGAATATATTTGTTTTGAGCTTCAGGTGGATGAGACAAATTCGAAGGGAAAAAGATGGATGGGGGAAATCCTGTGAATAACAATCTCTTATTTATTTTTTATTGGAGGTAGTAGGGATAGATGGAGCTTTATGTCAAATCAATATTTTTTAATTGGCTAAGTCTTGTATACACTTGGGTGCACCGTGCACTCATAATGCATTTTAGAAGCGTACAACTTGTTATGCTAAAAAATGCGACTTATTTACACAGAAAAGTGCAACTGTTAATATGGGAACATAGTTGCATGCTTCTGTTTGGAATAGTTGCATGTTTCTATTTTGTATAGTTGCACGTTTCTAAAATGCATTATGAGTGCACGGTGCACCCGGGTGCACATGAGACCCACTCTTTTTAATTATGATGATATATTATTTTATTATTGTTAGTTAGTATGATAATGATTGTATGAAAGAAAAGTGTAAGAAAAGTATGAGAGATAATGAATTGTTGTAAGAAAAGTATGAAAAAGAATGTGTTGGTGTAAAAAAAATAGTGATGTGATAATTTTAGGGTATAAATATATAATAGGAGTGAATGTGTATTTAAATGGAGGATGAGATATGAAAATTCGAAAAATGAACGGAACGGGGGAAGACTCATCCCCCATCCGGACCTTCCCTGTTGAAAACAAACACCACCTAAGTGTCTCACTGGAAACTTACAAACCATGACTCGTGGGCACGTTTTTCTTTCTAAACTTTTAACTTATACACGCGAAGGAGCATACGACATCGTTTATTTACTAATTGACGGTTATAATATTGTTGGGCAATAACCTTCAATTGCATACTATAATTAGGAGTTTGGTAGGGGATTTTAGTTAGAGAAAAATGGCTATGGAGCGAGAAATGATGTTTAGTGCAAGATAAAGTATAGGGTGAACAAGTTTCACGGTAAAATTGGTTTATGAGTGTGACTTATATTACTAAATGGTATTAATTATATAACTGAAGAGTGTGACTTTTTACTATAAAGAGTATTACTCATAAAAATAAAGGGTGTGACTTATATTGCAGCAGAGAGTGTAATCGTGATAACTGAAGAGTGCGACTTATATTACTAAAGGGTGTAGTCGTGATAACTGAAGTGTAAAAATGAATCAGTTTCACGGTGAACAAGTTTCACAGCATACCAACTCTTAGTGCAATACTTTGATTATATTGCTACATTGATTTCATATCCCAAATAAGAAAATTATGATGAGAGCCACTAAACATACCCCATAATCCTCCATTCACACCCCATAATATTTAAGATTAAAATAGGCATACAAAAAATGACTATAATACCCTCATATAAATTGATATAAAATTAGATTTTATTTACATAAGTAAACTGTAAATTATAAACGCTAAAACATTTATTTATTGGAATTCACGCTCATAAACCCTCTATCTTTTTATTCAATTTCAATCATCATAGTCATGGAACGTGAAAGTTCAAACGAGCACATTAAGGTTTTTTTTTCTATTTTTTTTATCAATTTTTATGCAAGAACTTTGGTATTTTTAGGATTTAATCGTGCCACTGTTCGGTCAAAATCGCGACTGAACGTAGGTGAGATTACTCAGCGTAAACTACCGTGCAAAAAAAAATGAAAAAAATTTGGTAGTGTTAGGTCCAAGGGACCGAACGGTAATGAATCCGTGCATGATTAGTCGGACGAACACCAGTGAGTCTGTACATAACCTTACGGCCAAACACACATGAATTTGTATGAATTTGTTACATTTGAATGGTCGATTTCTAGCCATTGTTCATGAGTTCACCTTCGATTTTGTTCCATGAGAATCAAAGCGGAAGACCTTTTTTTTTTTTTCGCACGCACACTGCTGTTGGAAAGGGGAAGAAATGATTTTATTTTTTGGGGAGAAGGGTATAGTGGTATTGATTTGGGGTGTGTTTAGTAATACAAATTAATTTTAAATTTTTAATGGGGTGAGTTTAGTAGGTGGGTTGTGAATGGATGATTATGGGGTGTGTTTAGTGGCTTCCAATTATGATTCCTCAATATTTAATATTTAGGGTGGAATGACTATTATTTCACCCGCGAAATTTCACTTAAAACCCTTTCCAATTTATTCCTTTAAATAAAAATAAATTAAAATATTTGTTTTTTGGTTTAAATAAAAAAATGTCCAAGAAATGTTGTTTTCTAAAAATAAAAGGAAAGACAAATTTGTTTCATCCCTGAACAATTTACAAATCAGTGATAATCAGTGTCATTATGTAATTAACGCGTGGCGTTCTCATTCGAAGTTCCGAGACTTTGTTAAAGAAAAATGGAGGAGCTACGAGGTGGAGGGGTGGGGTAGTTTCATATTAAAGGAAAAATTTAAGAAACTCAATGCAGATTTGAAGGTGTGGAACATGGAGGTATTCAACACTCTTGATAAGAGAATCGAGAAGCGTAGACAGGAAATTCAGGAATTGGATATCATAGATGAAGTCTTTGGGCTAGAAGGGCATGAGGTCATGAAGAGAAACAAGCAAAGCGCTTTTCTATATTGTGATTTAAAACTACAAGCGGGCATTTTAAAACAAAAGGCTAGGATTCGATGGCTTAAAAGGGGGGATGTCAACACAAGCTTCTTCCACAAATTTATCAATAGAAGGAGAAAGTGTAACGAGATCACTGGGGTATCGATTAATGGTCAGTGGAAAGAAGAAGTGGCAGAAGTTAAAAAAGGAGTCTTCGACTACTTTTTGAATCATTTCAAGGCAGCAAGGGGCCCCAAACCAACTTTGAGGGCTGATTTCTGTGATAAGATAATTTCGGAGGGGGACAACCAGTTCCTTGTGGCGGAATTTACGGAAGATGAAGTCAAATCAGCCCTAGCCTCCTGTGGAAGTTCGAAGAGCCCTGGTCCGGATGGTTTCAATTTCGGATTCCTCAAGGAAAATTGGGACCTATTCAAGGAAGATTTTATGTTAATGTTCAAGGAGTTCCATCTACACGGCAAACTGGTGAAAGGCCTCAACCCCACTTTCATAGTCTTGATCCTGAAAAAATATGATATGATCAATCTCTCAGATTTCAGGCCTATATCGCTCATCGGAGGGATTTACAAGATCATTGCTAAGGTTTTATCAATTAGACTAAGCAAGATTTTGGGTTCTATTATTTCGGAGCAGCAAAGCGCTTTCATTGAAGGGAGACAGATCCTGGACAGTGTGGCAATTCTGAACGAAGTCATTAATGAAGTCAAATCCAAAAAGAAGGCATGCTTTCTATACAAAATCGACTTCGCAAAAGCTTATGACTCAGTTGACTGGGACTACTTGGGAAGTCTTATGATGATGTTCAAGTTTAATGAAAAATGGATTAGATGGATTATGGAGTGTGTGACGATGGCTCAAACATCAATTCTTCTTAATGGCAGCCCCACGGATCAGTTTAGCCTGGAGAGAGGAATTCGCCAAGGAGACCCCCTGTCCTCTTTCTTATTCCTGCTTGCAGCGGAAGGGATAAGCCTAATGCTCAAGAAAGCAATCCAGAACGACCTTTTTAAACCAATTTTGGTGGGAAGAGACAATGTAGAGATTTCACACCTTCAATTCGCAGATGATACTATTTTTGTGGGGGAAGTATCCTGGGAGAATGTTTGATTCATCAAGCATTTTCTTGTAAACTTGGAGTTGATTTCGGGGCTGAAGGTAAATCGGGACAAATGGAACTTTTTCGGGCTGAACTTGGAAGGATCCCAACTTGCAGATTATGCTTCTTGGCTGGGGTGTACAGCAAGTTCGATTCCATTCAAATATTTGAGTGTTCGGGTCGGTAGTTCCAACAGGAAAGCGGAAAACTGGGATGATGTGGTGAAAAAGATCCGAAACAAGTTGCAGAAATGAGAGGGTTTAAGTCTCTCCATCGGCGGAAGACTCACTCTGATTAATGCGGTACTATCCTCCATTCCGGTATACTATATGTCCATCTATCGTGCTCCTATTAAAACCTTGAGTGAAATTTCTAGTCTCCAGAGAAAAATCTTAGGGGGAATGAGAGTGAAAATAAATTTTCTTGGGTGAAATGGGATACTATATGTTGCTCTAAATCTTGTGGGGGTCTGGGGGTAAAAATTCTTGAGTGGTTTAACAGGGCGCTTCTAGGAAAATGGGTGTGGAGATTTTTAAACGAGCAGTGTAACCTTTGGGTGAGAGTCATCAAGTCGAGATGGGGGGATCCTTGGGGGGTAGGGTCGAGTGGATGGAGTAGGGGGAGAGTGAGGAAGCCCTCGGGCTGGTGGGGGGAGATTGTAAAAGCTGTGAGTGAGGAATGTGGGAGGCGGGTGGGGAGCGAGAGATGGTTCTTTACTGTGCTAGGGAAGAAAATTGGGGATGGGAACCTTACTTTATTTTGGGATGATTTGTGGGCAGGTAGTACACCCTTGAAAATGTTATTTCCAAGGCTGTATAATCTCTGCACAAATAAATTAGTGAGGGTGAATGAGATGGGGGAGTGGAGGGAGGGAAAATGGTGTTGGGTATGGCAGTGGAGACATACTGTCTTTGAGAGAGAGCAACCTTTACTTGACGAATTGATTGATGTTTTAAACAGGTACCCTCTCAAACTCGGTGTGGCTGATTGGTAGAGATGGAGTGTAGCTCCAAGCGGCATCTATTCAACCAAAGAAGCCTACTCAAGAATTGCTAGGCTGTCCGCGAGAGAGATTCTCGAAGAAAAGGCAGAATTCAAACTTCTATGGAACAAGGCGATACCCTCTAAAGTAAGTGTTCATGCATGGAGAACTATTTGGGAGCGCATCCCGACAATGACGAACCTTCTAAGACGTCATGCTTACCAAATCATGTCAATCCCCAATGCAGCTTCTGCAATTCCGTTCATGAAACGGTAAGACATGTGTTATTCGAATGTACACTTTCTTATCTTTTTTGGATGGACTTCTTGAAGTGGATTGGGGTGGCTACCGTCCTAAATTCTGAACCTGCGAGAAGTTTCACCCATTTTTGCAAACTTCTCAAAGGTAAAGGGGTAAAAACATTCTTGGTGGCCTCTTGGCAATGTATTGTTTGGCTCCTATGGCAGAAAAGGAACGCAATGGTCTTCTAGAACAAGAACTTTTCAGCGGAAACTTTATTGGACACTTGAAGCAACGACTATGGAACTGGCTCGTAGGGACAAAAGGTTGGATGAATTCAAAATCATACTCGGAGTGGTTAGTGAACCCATTAACATTTTTTGATTCATAATTACCCTGGAACATTTTTTGCTCCTACTGATAGTTTTCCTGGGTGATTGCTTGTCATGATGTAGTTGAAACATTTGAGGTATGTCTTATGCCCAAAGTAATAAAAAAAAAATTGCTGATAAAAAAAATAAATAATAAGAATAGTAGGTTTCTTGTGAATTCAAATTCACGTTATGATAATTCAATATCTTCAATTTGGCATTATTCAATGGATTCTTTGTGTTATTCGTTCACAACGGAGGAAAATAAAAATCATAGCCTTCACAATTGGAGAGAATTGATTAAAGGTGAAATTGAGTGAGTTACGAGCGAGTTTTGGCCATGTTTTGAGTTTTTTTAGTGATATTCTTGTGGTGATTGAGCATAATCTGTATAAAATCACTAATTTTCTTCTTTGGTTTGTATAACAGGAAAGAGGGCTGAAAATGGAGCTCGTGAGACTTTGCGGTGCATGAATCAGACTCCCGGTTGAAAAGATATCAAAGAAATACTGAAAAGTATTAGTTGGAGTGAAGAAAGGTGATAGAAGGATGAGGTCGAGCACCTAGAGCTAGACCAATGCGGTCGAGCGGGCACAAGTTCAGGGACCAATAGGCGCTCGACCAGGTGTGGTCGAGCGAAACCGCTCGACCAAGGAAGGTGCTCGAGCGCAAGAGAGTCCGATGTAGAAGCGCTCGACCAAACTAAGTGGTCGAGCGATAATGCTCGACCAAAGGCCATGATCGAGCGGGATATATAAGGCAGACGGGAAAAATTAGAAGGGACGACATTTTTGGAGAAGAAAAAAAGACGAGAATTAGATAGGAAAAAGAGAAGAACAAGCATCCTAGGGTTCTAAATAGAAGGAAATAAATTCATCCACGAGAAACACGATTTGATTCACAAATTTACTGGTTTACATTCTAGTTTTCTGAATTTGCTTTATATAATTTATCAGTTTTTCTGATTTCCTGAGCAAGAATTCTAGGGTTTATGTTATTATTTGATTCAATACTTGTTTTTGCTATTTGAATTCCATTGAATAATCATAGTTGAATTGGTTTATGCATTCTTGCCTAATGAGTTTTATTCGTAAATTGGTTATTTGTGATTTGACAATCAATATGGTAGGCTAAACCTTTGATTGCTTTGGATAGGATGATCTCGTAGAAATAGTGAAGTGGTGAGGCGATTAGGATGATTCGAGGAGTAAATTAGATAATTTTCTTAATTTGCTAATTTGAATAACTAATCCAATAAAAACCATTGAGTTGAGTACGAAAGTTGTTAAAGAGAGGACAGTCGAATCATTCTTTTCAATGAATAGGCTTAAGGAGAGGGTTTGTGAAGGGGTTGGTAATATACCGGTTCATTTAGGGAGGACAACCGCATCACCCAACTTGAATAAGGGCAATAGTAATTAAGCACAATCTTAATAACTTGGTTATTTGGTATGTGAGGTAAAGACGATATTAGTTGAGTAGTCGGGAATAAAAACCGAGCTTTTGTTGTACCTGATTTAGTGCGGGATTAGGGAAGTTGATTGCCTAGTTTCAGTACACTTAAGATTACTCTTTTGTACACCAAGATAGTCCTCGTCGCCAAACCAATTCCGAAAGTATACGTAGGGATTCCTGTCCAAAGCAACATTCTCCAATATTTGCACTTCATCTGAAGTTAGAATTATAGTTGTTATCTGTTTACTTTCATTAATTCCATAGTAGTGAAATAGAACTATAAAATCGCATTCATATTAGTTACGAAGCAAAGATTTCCAGGGATTTACACGCATACAAAACTTCCTTTGGGTTCGATACTACTTGGTCCAAATACTTACCCTTGCTACAGTGATCACATACTCTTGTGGGGTAACTGCTAGTTAAGAATATAACATTTTACGACCAAGTCAATGGCGCCGTTGCCGGGGATGTGACGTATGCGTCTTGTGTAAAACTTGGAAATAGATTAGTAGCTAGTAGTGGGTGTTTTCTTTTCTGTTTTTACTATATTCTTGTGCTAGTTGCATTTGATTTATTTGCTTGAGTTTTCAGGTTTATGAGAACACGCTCAAAAGGAGAAACGAGCTTTGATTGAACTGAACTAGACCCTGAAGCTATAGCAAGAAGGAATCGAGCTTTTCAGAGGAGAATGGCTGCGGTAGGGAATGACAGGTTGAATGTGGATGGAAATTGAGGGAACGAAGAGAATCAGTTGCAACCAGAAGGGATTAATAACCCGAACCCTCAGCCAAACCAACCATACCCCCAAAACCAACCGCAGTATCCCAACCAACCAAACCCACAAAACCAATTCCCAAACCAAAATCAAAACTTCCAAAACCTTAATCATCCATACAACAACCAACCGTACCAAAATCCACCTTACCAAAACCAACCGAACCAAAACTACCAACCTAACCCGAACTACAATCCACACTACAACCCTCTCTACCAAAACTAACAAAACCACCCGAGGGGAGGGAATCCTGAGATGGCTACCCGGGGGATGTTTGAGGCTCAACCTCAAAGACATTATGATGGAGTGGCTTTGTCAAGGGTGAAAACTAACAACTTCTCTATTTCACCGGGGATCCTTAAGATGCTCCTTGATTCCCAGTTTCGAGGAGAGGTTGGGAGAGACAATCCAAACATTCATCTACGGAACTTTTTGATGATTGCTTCGACATTTGACTACAATGGGATGTCGGAGGATGCAAAGAAGCTCGGGTTGTTTCCGTTCTCACTGACCGGGATAGTTAAGGATTGGTTCAATAATACAATTCCCCGAGGAAGTATCACCACTTGGGCTCAAATGGAGCGAGCATTTTTAGAGCGTTTTTATCCTCCATCCAGAACAATAAAGGCAAGAACCGAGATATCTACATTCCGTCAAAAACCGAATGATGGTCTCAGTCAAGTATGGGAGAGATACTGTAACTTGTTAATTGAGTGTCCACAGCATGGGTTCAGTGAGAAAGATTGTTATAGGGGGAAATAACTCGGTGTAACGGAGGCTTGAGATTGGACAGTCTCATGTTTAGCTTGTTATCCGACTTCATCCAGCTGGAGCAGGACGGGAAGTGACTTTGAAATCTCGAAAGGTCGCTAGCGGCTTGACGTAGCAAAGAAGTCGCGGAGCAACTTGAGAGAATCGGACATCGCGGTCGAAGAAGTCGCGACTTCGGTTAGAGATAAATTTGGACAAGATTCGGGCAGTTATGGTGAGGCGGATTCCTCGGGATATAACCAGGGAAAGCATATCTACAAGCGTGACTTGCGGAGCAAGGAAGGAAACCCTAGTTGGTCCACGAGGGAAAAGCCCACGAAGACCGTAGCCCTAGTTCTGTGTCTATAAATATCACTTGTAATGTACATTGTAGGGGATCGAACTCTTAGTATCCTAGGCAGAGATAATACAGAAAATATCCTTGTTTGGTGCCCCCAGACGTAGTCTATTCCAAAGACGAACTGGGTAATCAAATCGTGTGTCATATTTATTGCTTTCGCCATTATCTTGATCGGAGCTTAACAAATTCACTTGTTTGTTCGCCTGTGATCAAACCGGGTGCAACATTTGGCGCCGTCTGTGGGAAAACATTCCTGAGATATAACTTTTTTCGAAGGAAAACCTATCTCATTTCCGATCAGTATCAATGGCAGGCAATCAAGGTAATCCTGAAGGGCAAGAGCTGGACGCTCGCGATGGGCGCGAGGCCTCTATGAGCTCTCATCACACTGGCTCACATCCCGCTCGCCATCCAAGCCCGGTGAAGACTCCTGACTGGTGGAACATGGTACGGACCCCAGAGGACGCAAAGGCCGTAATGGTCGTCCTCAACAAAAAAACGCCTCGCGTTCGAAGATGAGAATGTGGAGCCCCTTCCAAAGAGGGCTGCCCAGGGGACCGAACCACCACCGAACTAGGAACAACAGACTCGGAGGGGACATTCAGTAGGCCAACTGGCCTATGATCCGGCAAGGAATGCCTTGGTCCGCAATCGCCAACTCCTCAGAAAACCGGCGGGGTCGAACAACGTGTTCGACCGACTAGGCGACCTGGGAGCCCAAAAAGCCCCAAGGATTGTCAAAGATGAGGCGCAATCCGAGCCTCGGTGAGCTGATCATATAGAGCGCGACCTGGCCCTGGCGCTGAATCTCCACCACAACGACATGCTGAGGGGATCGACCGTGAACCACGGCGACCCCCCGGCCATGAAAGCAACAACAGATAGTCGCGACGCACAGGTCGCAGCACTGACCAGCACGGTCCAACAACTGATGGAGCGTATGGAGAGTCGGAGTGGGCCAATGGGGTCGGACCCTTTCCTTGCCATCCCAGACTCCCCGCTCGGAACTCTGGTCACCTTAGAGGCCACCAAGAGGAAGATTAACGTCGCAACCTTGGGATCGCTACAGTGGAAACACGGACCCGAGGGTCCATGTAGTGAAATACAACTCGTACATGGCCTCCATGGGCGCCACTGATGCGGCCAAGTGTCGACTTTTTTCTTTGACCCTGAGCGACCAAGCTCACCAATGGTTCACCTCTCTGCCAGCCCTATCGGTGGACACCTTTGAGCAGCTCGCTCGCCTATTTCTAACACACTTTACTGCTCTGGCACCCCGACCCGCGATCAAGCAGCGTCTGATGAACACCCAGCAGGGGGATACTGAATCTGATCGGTCCTATATTGAGAGGATCGACAAGCTGATTTTGGAAGGAGACCCCATTGGGGATGAAGCGAAACTGATGGGGGCTGTCTCCGGCCTCAAGAAGGGGACCAAATTGTGGCGGCGCATGACGACTGATTACCCGACTAGTTACGCCAACTTCCGGAGGCGGGCTAGCGATTTGATACATACAGCGGAGCTCCTGGAATCCCGACTCTCTGAGGCTAAGGAGGTCACAGAGGCCAAGAAAAGCTCCAAGAGGACCGCCTCACAGTACAAGCCACCGGGAAGTTTCAAGCCCTTCGAGGAGAGCATTCCGATGAAGTTGATGGACGCACTGGGCATGACCCCCGGACACATCTTCACTCAGATCCGAGAGCGGGAATTACTCCTCCCGCCACGCCCGGTAAAGAATAATGGCAAACAGAACCCCAATAAGTATTGCCACTTTCACGAGCAGACCGGACATTATACCAGCGAGTGCAAAGACCTGTTGCCCCAACTCTGGAGGTTGTACGAGGACGACCTGCTTGACGAATTCATCAAACGGCCTCAGAAGAATGGCGATCAGGCACCGAGAGGTCGTCAGCAAGGAGAGCGCAACCACAGAAATGACAACCAGGGAGCGGGGCAGGGGGAGCGACCCATCCCTCCCATGCCTGAAAATGCGGGAGATCGCATGATACACACCCTCTCTCCCCTAGGGACATTCAGGGGACTGACCTCCAGCTCCTCCTCCAAGCGGAAGATGAAGGCTGAAGTGAGGGAAATGGAGAACGCCCGGAAGATGGTGTCACCCGTCCTCGCCTTGGGGGAGGAGTCCAGCAAGATCGAGTTCGAAGAAAAGGACAAGGCTGGAGTGGTTTATCCCAACGTCGACCCCCTGGTGATCCGGGCCAACATCATGGGAACTACAGTGTGCCGACTTCTGGTCGATGGGGGTGCCTTCTGCAACATCCTCTTCAAGAAAACCCTGGACCAGCTCGGGGACTACGATGCCTATATCACCCCGTGCGACCACGTCGTGAAGGGGTTTGGTGATGCTACTGTAAGGCCCACCGGGATGATCCGACTGGCCGTCGAGCTGGTCTCCACCCTGAATAGCGAAGTTAGGGCGACTAGGCTGTTAGATTTTCTGGTAGTCGACCTCCCCAGCTCCTATAATGGTTTCCTGGGGAGGCCTTTTGAACATGAATTCGAGGATGTGTCCTCTACTTTCTATTTCTGTGTTAAATTCCCCACCAAGAGTGGGTTGGTCGGCACCGTTAAGGGCGACCAAGTCGATGCTAGAGGTTGTTTGATTTACTCTTCGTATCTTTTCAATTCTGCATCAATACCTATCAAACAAAGATTTGTAATAGATAGCAATGAACAAGGTGAGGAACTAAATAAGGAAAGAGCAAGCAAAAAAAGAACCTACTGCGACCTCGATCCAAGAATGGGGCACGAGCCCGATGAATTCCTAATCGAGGTCGAGATCGATGACCCCCGACAAGGGGGCCCAAGGGCCATCCCGGGGGAAGAACTCGAGAAAGTCAAGATAGATCCAACTCGCCTGGATCTGGAAGTCATTATCGGCTCCAAAATACCGAACGACCTGAAGGGGGAAGTGATCGACTTTCTCAAAAAGAACTTGGATGTCTTTGCCTGGTCGCACAAGGACATGGTGGGAATAGATCCAGAGGTCGCATGTCACCGACTTCACATTGACCCATCTCGGAGACCGGTCGCCCAGAAAAGGCGGAAATTCAGCCCCAAGAAATACGCCGCTTTGGCCGAAGAGGTAAAGAAGTTGTTGGATAACGACCTGATCATGCAGGCCTACCAGCCGCAGTGGGTGGCCAATGCAGTACTGGTAAAAAAGTCCAACGGAACCTGGCGGTTGTGTATCGACTTCACCGACCTCAATGAGGCCTGCCCAAAGGATTTCTTTCCCATGCCACACATCGACCACCTGATAGATAACACGGCGGGGCACGAGATGATGTCGTTCATGGACGCTTTCACGAGTTATCACCAAATAGCCATGCACGAACCAGATCGACAACACACCTCTTTTATGACCGAGAAAAACCTATATTGCTGGAAGAGAATGTCGTTCGGTTTGAAGAACGACAGGGGCAACCTACCAAAGGCTTGTCAACCATATGTTTGCAGATCAAATCGGGAAATCAGTAGAAGTGTATGTCGATGACATTGTCGTCAAGAGTTTAATAAAGGAGGATCACCTATCTCATCTCGCACAGACCTTCGATATCCTCAGGAAGTTCAACATGAGACTTAACCCCAAGAAGTGTAACTTCGGAGTGGAGTCGGGGAAGTTCTTAGGACATCTGGTTAGTAAGCGGGGGATCGAGGCAAATCCTGGGAAGGTCAAGGCTGTATTGGATATGGGGGCACCCCGAAATATGAGGGAAGTTCATAGACTCACGGGATGTCTGGCCGCACTAAGCAGGTTCATCTCCCGAATGGGGGACAAATGCAAGCCGATGTTTGACACGATCCGTAAGAAAGCAAAGTTCGAATGGACATCCGAAAGCCAGGATGCATTCAAAACAATCAAAGCCTACCTGGCGGATGTGAGCATACTGTCCAAACCTGTCCCGGGAGAGAAGCTATTCCTGTATCTCGCGGCCTCGGAGACCGCCTTGAGCGCAGTATTAGTCCGAGCCGAGGGCCAGATCCACCTGCCCATTTACTTTATCAGCCAGACATTGAACGAGACGGAGCAACGCTACCCCTCGCTAGAGAAGCTGGCATACGCATTAGTTATGAGTGTGAGGAAATTGAAGCCTTACTTTTTCGATCACTAGGTCGAGGTCCTCACTTCCCTGCCGCTGCGGAACGTGCTCCACCGACCAGACACTTCAGGCCGATGTCTCAAATGGGCCATTGAGGTCGGGCAATATGGTGTGACTTATGCGCTACGACCTGCAGTTAAGACCCAAGCCCTGGCCGATTTCCTAGTGGAGCTTACATTCCCTTCTAAAGCAGAGAATTAGAGCGGTTCGCCGTGGGAGCTGTTCGTAGATGGGTTGGCGACCTCTCTAAAGTCGGGTGCTGGCCTAGTCTTAATGAGCCCTGAGGGGATCTCATTCAAGAACGCCATTACCTTTGATTTTCCCGCAACGAATAATGATGCCGAATATGAGGCGCTCATCAGCGGCTTAGAAATGGCAACTGCCATGGGCATCAAGAGAATGCAGGTCCACACCGACTCCCAACTCGTGGCCTGCCAAGTTTCGGGGGAGTACGAGGCTAGGGATGATAGGATGGCAGCCTATCAGGAAATTGTAAAGACATTGTGCCTGAAGTTCGCACTGATCCATGTCAAGCTGATACCGAGAGAGCAGAACTCGCGAGCTGATGCTCTGGCCCGGCTGGCGACCTCTGAGGGATCACCGGATATGAGGGATGTCACCAACACAACACTTTCCCACCCCACCACCGCACAAACGATCGTAACAACATTAGAAACCCCGGTGTCGAACTGGATGACACCCATCATGGAATACTTGATAAGCGGCCTACTGCCACCTGATCGCGTCCAAGCTCGACAGTTGCAATTACGGGCCACCCATTACACAATGATCGACGGGGAGTTATACAAGCGAGGCTTCGGCATACCCCTACTTTGATGTATAACACCCGAACAAGGTCAAGTCATCCTACGAGAAATACACGAAGGGGCATGCAGAAACCACACTGGGGGGGAGTCGTTGGCCCATAAAACCACAAGGCAAGGATATTTTTGGCCAACCTTAAGGGCCGATGCTATCATCTTCGCCCGCAAATGCCACAAATGTCAAATTTATGCTCCCTCCATCAAGGTCGCACCAGAAGAGCTCACAAGTATCCTCAGTCCTTGGCCTTTGCAAAGTTGGGGATAGACATCATTGGGCCACTCCCAACGGCCCCAGGATCGGTCAAGTATGCCTTGGTAGCGGTGGATTACTTCACAAAATGGGCCGAGGCTGAGGCGCTGGCAACCATCGACCAAGATCATGTCATCAGATTCATTTGGCGCAACATTATCTGCAGGTTCGGACTGCCTCAGACGATAATATCAGACAATGGGAAGCAGTTCGACGGTACAAAGGTCGATGCCTTCTTCAAGAAATGGAAGATCACAAAGCTATTCTCCACCCCATACCACCCCCAATCGAACGGACAGGTCGAGACCGTGAACAAAATCATAAAGCACACGCTCAAGGCCAAGATCGAAGGGGGGAAAGGGAAATGGGCTAGCGAGCTCCCAGATGTGCTATGGGAGTACAGAACAACCTGCAGAAATTCATCAGGCGAAACCCCTTATTCGTTAGCCTTTGGAATTGAGGCAGTGGTGCCCGCAGAGGTCGATGTCTTAACTTTCCGGACTAGCCAAGTCGCTTTCGGTCACAATGATGAGGCCCTAGAGAGGAACCTCGACCTACTCGAAGAAAAGCGATTAGAGGCTAATATGAGAAATGCCAGATACAAATAGAGGTCTGAGAAATATTACAACTCTAAAGTGCAACTTCGACGTTTCAAGGTCGGGGACCTAGTACTGAAAAAGATACTCGGAGATTCAAAAGGTGCCCTCGGTCCCAATTGGGATGGTCCGTTCCAGATATCGAAGGTCCTACCAAATGGAGCATACGAGCTCGAGAAAGCAGATGGGACCAAGGCCCAATATCCGTGGAATGCAACTCATTTGAAAAAATACTACCAGTAGGTTTATATCCTTGTATCGATCAAGACGATGTAAACAAATATTTGTAGAAACAATAATTCTCTATTCTTTTTGAAATGTAAGATTCTTATGTAAACCAAGCGGGTCGCTCGAAAAACATATGATCGATGAAATGCATACCACATGGAAGACATGATCGATAACATGCAAGTCGCATGTAAGACATGATCGATAACATATAGGTCGCATAAAAGACATGATTGATAACGTGTGAACCCGAGGTCCAACTTTAGAGATACTGGAGGCGAGATCGCCACCCTAGCGGTGCGGTCATCCCCTGACTTTATAAAACGGCTACGCAAATGTCCAAGAAACAAGTCGCATAGAAAATAAGACGACAAGGACTAAGCAAAAGTCGCATAAGGAAATCAAGTCAACACAATGAAGGAATTAAAAATGAGAATTTCATTAATAAAGACCCCGAGGTCGGGAAAAACCCCATTACAATAGACCCGAAGGTCGGTAAAAAGAGCATTCCAATACAATACATTTTTCGGAATCGAACTAGCGACTTGGTCTATACTATGGAGCCACTCGAACTAGCGACTTGGTCTATACTATGGAGACACTCGAACTAGCGACTTGGTCTGTACTACATTGCTACTAGGGTAGCACCTCTCGGACGCGGAGGTCGCTGGGGAAGATGCTGCAAAACTATCAGAAAAGGATGTTACAACATCCTTGGAGTGTCAGATGCTGCAATGGGGCTTCTCGTGTGAGCAAGCACGAGTGCCATCTTTACGGCGCAAAAAAACTCAAGGGATTGTGAAGGGCATTTTGGCATGATCGGACTCGCATTAAATCCGTATTGCATATCAGGAGAAGCCCGTCACCACTAATCCCATCCTCCTGATCGGAGCCCGAGACACAGTGAGCATGGGGCTCCACCGTCACGGCGGCGGCGGGTCTACCGCCCGGGTAGCAACAAAACTTGGCAATGGCCGTATGGTCACCCTCCGGTGAAAGCAGAATCCGAGATGGGGGAGCCGCAAGGAGGGTCCGAGTGCTGGAAGTAATGAGTACAGGGCTAGAGAGGCTTACTGCCAGAAAGGGTTTTGAAACTAGAAGATCGCCGGAATCGCCCATAGCCGGAGCTTGGAGGTGAAACGTGGGGAGATCAGAGGGGGACAATGTGAGTCTTCAAGTGTGAAATACCCGCCCTATTTATAGATGGAAGACGGGGGTCAAGTTGCAAATCCCAACTCTCGAGTGTTGGAGAATTAATTACCCGGATCTATTCGGGATGAATATTTAAATACAAATTTAATTCTAACAATTATTACTAGCATGAATTAATTATATTAATTCAAATAATAATTCAACAACAAATCATGCATATAAACAGTTCACATAAATCCTACGCATGCGGAATTGCTACGGGTTTATGTGAACTAACCTCTCGGAGTGACAACCGTTGAGAAGATGGATCCCGTTCACACGAACACACCAAAAAGCATTCTCAAGTATTCCCTTGCCCTTTTTCAACAATCCGGTGGAAGGAACTCGCGAACAATTTAACAAAATGAAAAATAAAATTATGTTGCAACACCTTTGTGGATTTCTAATTTTTCCAACACATGGAATTGCACACTCACAATTGAGGTTTTTCGAAAATACACAATCTGTCGACGTTTCAAAATATTTGATATTTTATCGACGCTGATATTTTTCCGAAAAATCAATTTTCGTGTTCTCCTGGGGATGAAACATTCATCCCCTATTTATAATGAGGGGTTGATCGAAATTTTAGGTGGAAATAAGGATGGGAAAATCTTTTTCTTGATCTCCAAGAAATCTTGAATATATCCCATATATTCTTTTCTCCATAATTAAATATTCCACAAAAATCCCAACTCCTCTTGTTATGGTATTTTTCGAAAAATACGGAGTAGGAATCCAAGATTTGGATCTTCTTGAATTTATGAGATATTGTTGTATTCCAAGAATACATATCTTCCATAATATCTTTTCAAGAAAATCAAGAAAATCTTTCCTCTCCTTATTTATTCATAAATTTCGAAATATGCTTAATAAATAACCAAGTGGGAGATTTCTTGAATTTAATGAGACAATCTTGTATTCCAAGAATACTTATCTACATTCCATAACAAAATTCAAAGAAAATCTTTCTCCCTCTTTTATTTATTATTTTCGAAACTTTTAGGAAAATTAGGCAACAATAATTTATTTTATTTTAAACACCTTTTTCAGTTACTGGACATTATGTTTGGGCTACTTGAGGGGCCTTTAGGAGAATTAAGATTGGACCTTCTAATGGACTTTGAATATCTAATATTGAGCCACAATATTATTCAAGCCCATAAATATTAATTAATCCCACTACATAATTAATATTGCACTATCCATCTTAACCCATATTACTGTTAATATGGCTCCCGATCATTATTTCCCGTGTTTAAGATTATCTAGCCCATTAATTAATTCAAGCCACTGAAATAGCTTTCCATTAATTAATATCTTTTATCCTTGGTTAAGGAAAGGTTCAACATTATTATCCATACCGGAAACAAATTCCACTTGCAAGATTTGGTATGATAAATCTTATGAACCTCCCAAGGGGGCAAATCAAACGAGCGTACTCGCACATGATTCTTCGTATTAAATCTTAGCAATCGCATGTGACCAGTAATATTGCCCAAGATATAAAGTATTGAATCTCATTGATTCTCTACCCATCATAAGTCAAATCAATAATTACTAACCACACACGATCCTATTTAAGGGACGAAGATTAAGAAATAACGAACCACTGAGGTCTAATTCTTCCTGGTTCAGTGCTGAAGAATTTATCCTCCTGTAGGTCCTTGTTCAATGCATCAGTCATGTACTAGTGTAATCTCTTGGTCAAGACAAGCCAATTTGAGCCTTACACTTCAACCTTTCACGATGGATTGTTCATTTCCATCTAGGTCGTGAACCGCATACTTTTAGTTAGAAGGGACTGTTAATTTAATCTTCTGTGATCTGGTATCACTAAATTAACTACAATGTAACACATACTTTTTATTGAACAATTATGCAATAAATATATGTAACATTCAATGATATTTAAAGCATCAGTGATTAATAATTTATTTCAGTAAATAAGACAGAAAATTCAGTTTGGTTATACAAAGTAAAAACATACTTTCCAGTATAACCCCAACATCGAGGGCCCCGTAAAAAAACCGGCGGCGCACGCATGGCGCGTGGGCAGAACGTGACTTCTGGTTGGCCCAATTTATGGCGCCCGACGTCACCAAATACCCAGGCCATCATTGTGGATCTGTCAACCGTCATACCGATTCGGAGAATCGAGGCAACGCTTCGCCTCCCCGAGGAGGAGATGTCAGAGTAGGCACACTTCCCGAGTCCGACCTGCCAGAAGTTGATAAGTTGTATGAGTTCAAGTCAAGGCCCCAAGACGAGCTTGCGACCTCGACTTGGGGGGGATGAAATATGGGAGTTTTATTTCACATAGTAAGATGAGCACCAGACCAAAACATAAAGTAACTTTCATTGATAGAAGACCCGAAGGTCAGGAGAAATACATCGTAAACCAAAGCCCGAAGGCTAGTACAATGGGAAAAGAAAGAAAACAAAAAGGGTAGTAGAGCTGCAACCTCAATTCTTCTCAGCTGGGGCAGTCGAGGTCGGGGTAATGACCATCCCGAAAGGAGGCTCCTGCTGCGTAACCACACCGATGGATCGGCTTCTGAGCTTAAGATCCTCTCCACAACGGGCTCGGCAGGCATGTCAACAGTTGGAGGAACAACCTCCGACCTCGGTATCTCCTCCCTGGTGGGCTCGGTGGGATCGGCAGCAGTGGGAGGAACGACCTCCGAGCTCGTTGACTTCTCCACCAGGAGCTCGGAAGATGTAGCATCCGGGAGGTCAACCAATGGAGAGTCAGGGAGAGGACGCACAATCTGCCTGGGATCGGAAAAAAATGAGAGATCAATGCCCATGTCCTCCAGGTCTTGGATATCCAGCAAAATGTCGGATGCTAGAGGGTTGGACCAGACGTAGTCCCTGAGGTCGACGACCAGCCCAGTAAGGTCACCAGAAGGGTTCGCCTGGTGACATATTCGAATGGCACCCGCAAAGGCCATCACATACGTAAAATTAGTGTTCATCTCTTCGGCAACCTTGAACTAGGCCTCCCTAGTGTCCGACTCCCCTTCGCCCGGGCGCGACTTCCTCCTTCAGTGCCTCCACCCACCCTCCCTCGCTTTGGATCATCTTCTTATTCTCGGCCCCAAATAGCGGTCTCCTTGGTGACCCGGCTTCTCCTCGCCTAGCCGCCCTCTTTCGGCCGGCGGCGACCCTCGGTCGAGATCCACAAAAGATGTCGCATTGGTTTCTCTCAAATTTCTTCGAGTCTCGGTCGCCAAGATCATTCCGCTCTTGATCGGATACACGAGCACAGGACTCCGCGGAGATGTCGAGTTTCGGTTTCGACTTGGACACTGGTCCTCCAAATAAAAGGCCGCCTTTGAGAGTGTGGACCATGGTGAGTACATGTTGCGGATCATTTTCTAACGACGGGCGTTATCATCGTCGATGGCGTCCACGCCCGCGGAGTTATTGCCGCGGCGGAAATGTACCCGGCCACTTAATCGGGAGGTCTACGGGCCGGCGGGGAGGACTCGAGGGGAAGCTAACCACCCCCGGGCAAAAGTCGGGGGGGCCGAATTCGTGGTCAGTAAAGGAGAGCCGAACCATCAAAGCTATGAAGATTAATGTGAAAAATATCGGTGAAGACTTACTTGTTCACCCGCCCTCCCTCCCAAACTGGAGTCATCATCGCCGTGCCGACCTCTCCTCCGCCGGCGAGGCGACCGCGAACCGCTGGGCGGCGATCAGTGGCGAGGTAGTGTCTGGATCGGGGCGGACTTGGTCTTTCTTTTCCTATGCCCCTGTTGATTTCGCGACTCGTGGTCAAAATCTCCTCCTCACTTTCTTTTCCTCGAAAGCATGCCCTTAAGCCGGGCGAGTCGACCAGTGGTTCCCTCTTGCCTTTGTCGGCAGCAGAGGGACCCGTAGGGGCCGAGATTGGAGGGACAACCTCGACAGGGGTTGGCCTCGAAGGGGCGACATCGGAGGTCACTAGTCGCCTCATCTTTCCCAGAACAGACTTCTTGCGGGAGACCATGACATCCGTAGGAGGCTTACGGCGGTAAACAGGGATGTTATGAACTGCAGTAATGTAAGAAGCCAACCAGTCAGGTCGATATAAAAAAATGTAATAAGCACGGAGTCAGGGAACTTACATGGGATTTTCAAATGGCGCGGATAAGTATACAGGCCGGCGTTGAGTCGGTCAAGCTCAATGTTCAAAGCGTTCACGTCCCGAAAGCTCGGTGATGTGTCGCGAATGATGTCAAATGCCTCCTTGAGTCCCAATAAAGGTCGGCGGTGGTGGGTGTGAAAAATGCAAAAGAAGAGGAGAATTAGATCAGTACGAGTGTCTAAATCTAAAAAAAGGTTAAACTCACCATGGTCGACCCGATGGACATAATCGGTCAGGACGGGTATGGGCAGAGTGCTTGAAGGGTCCACGGACTCCCACGCCCCTCCAACTAACCACCACTTCCTGTGCCAACCATTGACTTTGTTAGGAATCCCACTCACGAGCTCCCTGCCCCGGCGAAGTCGCACGACATTGTAGCCGCCGACTTGAGCAATGGGCGTCATCACGAAAGATATTTCTCCAGGGTTCGGCAACCAATATAGCCCAGCCTGTCCCAGCACAATTATTGTGGAAAGAATGTAACTCCATCCATTAGGAGTGATCTGGGTCAGACTCTGATTCCAAGCCGCCAGTAGGTGAGAAATCGACGGGTGGAGTGGGAACCGGATCCTGGCCTCCATTGTATGTTCGTTGACCGCAATCATCCCGGGCGGCGGTTGGTCGGCTCTCTCGTCGGAGGTCGCCCCATAAAAGTGCACATTCTGGGGGACTTTGTAAAGGCGTCGGAGAGATTGCACGTAACCGTCGGTGAGGACCGACCTGTTCTTGTCAAGGGGTGCCACGAAATACTCAACCGACTTCCGGAAGCTGCGGTCCAGTCTCTTGTATGGGGCCTGGGCCACGTAGGAGTGGTAGTCAAAAGCCCGCTCGTAGGCCCCATATTTCCGGGCCTGGTTAAAAGACCCAGCCCTCGCCTCCCTCGCCGGTGCGGCCATACAAAGGGGACTCGGTTCCAGGGCTGGAATGTGTGTGATTTCATCCAACTCCATCAAGAATTGGTTATCATCCCCGTCGTCGTCCCGACCGGCGCTGGAAGCACTGGCTGTCGGAGGTAGGGCGGGATTGGGGGCGGCGGTCTCTGCTTAATCGTGATGGTATAACTCAGCGATCGCCATGTTGTCTTTCATCGGATGACGTTGAAATCATGAACGGAGGGGGCGTAGGAGCGGATTTGGAACCGGATGCCATTGGTTTGAAGTAGAAAGAACGATTACCTGAATAATTGCCGGATCTCTGAAGAATAGCCGGAAGGACAGGTGCAGAAGTTCAAGCCAGAGTTTTGAGAGACGAGAAAGATGAAGGGTTTTGAGGAGGAACCCTAGGCCTATTTATAGAGGGGCAAGGGATCGAAAGTATAAATTTGAAATTTTGGGGGTCCCCCGTGGAAATTAGGGCGACGTGGGCAACGCGTAGGAAGCACACGATCGCTGATTAGGCGAAATCGCGGCTTGAAACGTCACCTGCACGTCGCACCATCATTGCAGTCCTGTCACTTGTCACGCCGATTGAGGAAACCTAGGCGACCATACGACTCCCCAAGGACAGAGACTTGACTCGGGCACAGATCCCTAGATCGACTTGCTGTAAATCGATGAATATCAACGGTTCAAGATAAGATCCTGAAGCGAGCTCGTGACCTCATATTGAGGGGCAATTGTTGTAGGGGGAAATAACTCGGTGTAACGGAGGCTTGGGATTGGACAGTCTCATGTTTAGCTTGTTATCCGACTTCATCCAGCTGGAGCAGGACGGGAAGCGACTTTGAAATCTCGGAAGGTCGCTAGCGGCTTGACGTAGAAAAGAAGTCGCGGAGCGACTTGAGAGAATCGAACATCGCGGTCGAAGAAGTCGCGACTCCGGTTAGAGATAAATATGGACAAGATTCGGGCAGTTATGGTGAGGTCGATTCCTCGGGATATAACCAGGGAAAGCATATCTACAAGCGTGACTTGTGGAGCAAGGAAGGAAACCCTTGTTGGTCCACGAGGGAAAAGCCCACGAAGACTCTAGCCCTAGTTCTGTGTCTATAAATATCACTTGTAATGTACATTGTAAGGGATCGAACTCTTAGTATCCTAGGCAGAGATAATACATAAAATATCCTGGCTTGGTGCCCCTAGACGTAGTCTATTCCAAAGACGAACTGGGTAATCAAATCGTGTGTCATATTTATTGCTTTCGCCATTATCTTGATCGGAGCTTAACAAATTCACTTGTTTGTTCGCCTGTGATCAAACCGGGTGCAACAAAGATACCGCGGCCTATTTTTATTGTGGAATCCATTACAACGAGCAAAAGCACCTCGATGTTTGTGCAGGTGGTGGTTTTCTGAATAAGAGTGCCCGGGAGTGCAGAGAAATTGTGGAAGGAGTTAAAAATGCTGGGGAATGGAATGCTGATCAATCACGTCAGAGTGTGAATCAGATGGAAGACAGCATTGGAACTCAGAAGCTGTTGATGGCTATGATGGAGAAAATCAGTAATATTCAGGTTAGCCAACAGTTTGGGGGAGAAAGCAACGAGGCGAATGAGTTTATGGACTAGTCGGTATTTCAACAGGAAGAGGCCAACTATATGGGGAGGCCGAATTACAACCAGCAGGAGTACCAACAGGGAAATTATCAGCAAGGACGACCTACCTCTGGTCAACCTTTTATGCCTCAGGGTCCACCACCTTCACAGAACCAATGGCGAAATAATTCAAACTATCAAGGGGGTTCTACATCTTATCTGAATCAGTGGAGAAAGAACGATAATTTTTCCTATGAAAATCCGAAGGCTAGAATCACTGTTCCACCAGGTGTTGATCCGGGTTCAAAGCCTCCTGGTGGAGAAGGCGGAACATCAGTTGCTGAGATGTTGCAAACTCTTGTGCAACAAGGTGAGGAGGTGAAGAAGAGATTATCTTCTCTTGAATTTGATCAGAAAGAGGCGACTAAGAAGAACGAGAGAAGAGAGCAAGATTTCTAGAGGATGCAGCAAGAAAATAATAGGCGATTTAATGCGCTTGAATATCAGATGGGACAGATAGCGAAGTCACAAGGTAGAGAGACAGGCAAATTCCCATCTATGCCCGAGGTGAATCCGAAGGAAAATTGCAAAGCTATTGAGCTTAGGAGTGGGAAGAAGTATGATGGACCTCCATTACCGACTGAGGTAGAGGAAAATCATAGGCAAGTTGAGGAAGATAGTGAGGGTATAGAGGTGGAAGATGATGAGCCAGTTGAAGAGGTAGAAAGTGGAAAGCAAGAAAAAGAGAAAGAAAAAGTGGAAGAAGGGTGTGTTGATGAAGAAAGGGTACCAAAGTGGAAGACTTCGAGAGAAAAAAGGCTCAAGGTGAAAGAAACTGAACGGGATGAATGGGGGGTGCCTAAATCTGTGGTTCCTGTTCCTTATCCTCAAAAGTTTATGAAGAAGAAGTTAGACGAGAAGTTTGCTAAGTTTTTGGAGGTATTCAAGAAAATGCACATAAACATACCTTTTTATGATGCATTGGAGCAGATGCCGAATTATGCAAAGTTCTTGAAAGACCTAATTGCCAAGAGGAGGAGAGTTGATGAACCTGAGCTCGTTCAGTTGAACCACGAAGTGAGTGCATGGTGCACAAAGCCCTTCCTCCAGAATTGAAGGATCCGGGCAGCTTCACGATTCTTTGTGACATTGGGAATGAAATCAAGAAGGGAGCTTTGTGTGATCTGGGGCAAGCATCAACCTTATGCCCTTATCATTATTCAAGAAGCTGAACTGTGGAGAACTTGAACCGACTATGATGACTCTTCAACTAGCCGATAGGTCTATCACTCGACCTCAAGGCGTAGTTGAAGATGTTCTCGTGAAAGTGGATGGTCATGTCTTTCCAGCTGACTTTGTAGTCCTCGAAATGGAGGAGGATGAGCATGTGTCCTTAATCTTGGGAAGACCTTTCTTGGCTACTACTGGAATGGTCTTAGATGTGGCGAATGGAAAAATCACGGTGAAGGTGGATGATCAAGAGATAAAAATTGCTCTTTATGAGGCAATGAAATATCCAATGGGGGATGAGAGTTGTCATTTTGTTGATATGATCTATCTTTGCGCTGATGACACACTCACTAGTGAAGAATTGAAGCAGATGGAGGTGACGTAAGTGGGAGAAGAAGAAGAATTGCACTTGGAGGAGAAGCCTTTCGAGGCGATGTTCGACAAAACCCCACCATTGGAAGCTAAGAAGGAATTGAAGTCATTACCGGACCACCTTATGTATGCCTACTTGGAAGATAATGAAAGGTACCCTGTTATTGTTTCTTCTTCTTATTCTCATGATCAATTAGATAGACTCCTCAAAGTGCTACGTAAGCACAAATCGGGCATCGGTTGGTCCTTTGAAGACAAAGGAGGTAACATGGTTTTCACTTCTTGAAAGTAAGTAAGTTCGGTCCGGCAGTAGGACCTTAAAAATAGCTCTGAATGGGAGGCAACCCATTTGTTTTTGGTGTAATTTTAGTCTGTTTTGTGTTATATCGTGGTGTTTTGATCTCGGGTATTTGAGGATGTTGAGTGCAGGTACATTTTGAAATCCCAGGTGGTAAGAGGAGAGGATCACCCGATGTATCGCCCTCCACCACCTCCAGAGCAATAACAGTAGATGGGGAACTACCCAATTTCTAAATCTTGCATTTTTTCTTTTCTCTTTCATTTCTTCTATTTGGGCATGTACTTAAACTGGCTATCTCGTGGTATTCATGAAAGTGGGTGTGAATTTGCTTAATTTCATTGATGGTTGATGTCCTACTTGCTTATATGTTGCTTTACTTTAAGTGTGAATGCTTGGTTGAGTAATTGTGGAATGATTGAGTGCTTGAGAATGTGTGTAGTTGTGAGTAAGGTGGACTTGAAAGGGAAGTCGTGCACTTGCGATTTTTCTTTTTGAATATTTGTGTGGCATGAGACATTAGTTGCTAGGTCTAGGCATGGATGTGAATAACCGTGAGATTTGAGCCTTTAAAGAGATTGAAATTCATCATATTCATCTCATTCATTGTGTGTGAATCATCACCTTTGAGGTGCTAGAACTTGTGGATATTCTCTCTTCTTGATTGTGTCTTGTATTGCATGCCAGAAGTGATCATAGGTCATGTTTCGATTTGTAAGTCACTTTAGCCCAAATTTCCCAACCAAATGACATTTTTCCCTTGCTAGCCCGTTTGAGCCTGAGGCCTAATCGTTTGTTAGCAGATTTAAGCCATATCCGTTTTAAAACTCTTTTGTCCAAAATTGAGTGGATAATAGGAAAAGTCTTAAATAAGGGGGTGAAATTGGTTGATGTAAACAATTGATGGGTTGAGTGTATTCATGAACAGCTGAATGGGAAGCTTGTGGAAGGATGGGAAAGAAATAAGATTGAGTTGAGCAACAGAAAAGATATATTCTTGCTCGGGAAAAAAAAAAGGGAAAAAGAAAGGAAAGGTTGATGTGTTTTAGTTTGGGGGAGGGAGAATTGAAAAAAAAAAGATGCAAATAACATTGCATTTGGTAATAGCATTTTCATCCCTTAGATTGAAATAATTTGACTACGATTTTCTTATTCTCTGCTCATTGAGTCAGTTTCACATGTACTTATGCCAACCGTCCAAAGAGCCTTCTGTTACAACCTAGTGCAAGTCCTTGTTGATTCGGTATTAATACATTGAATGTGATCAATGTTGAGAGTATTTACAAGCATATGGTCACTGATTTGTGTGATTGATTGTTTGAGTGTCCCTACTTATTGAGAAAACACTTGTGAGGGAGTGAAACACACCGTCAAGAGCACATCCATGTTTGATTTGGTGAGTTTTGTTGATTGTCCATGAGCAGGAGAAAAGAGGATGAGTTTGTGTTTGGGTGACCGATCATTGAAAGTTGAAAGCAATTGCATGCATGATTTGGTATCTCGATTCGTTTTGTCAATTTCACTCAATTTATAATTTCATTACTTGGGGACAAGCAACATTGTAAGTTTGGGGGAGTTGATTAGAGGTGAAATTGAGTGAGTTACGAGCGAGTTTTGCCATGTTTTGAGTGTTTTTAGTGATATTCTTGTGGTGATTGAGCATAATCTGTATAAAATCACTAATTTGCTTCTTTGGTTTCTATAACAGGAAAGAGGGCTGAAAATGGAGCTCGTGAGACTTCGCGGTGCATGAATCGGACTCCCGGTTGAAAAGATATGAAAGAAATACTAAAAAGTACTAGTTGGAGTGAAGAAAGGTGATAGAAGGATGAGGTCGAGCACCTAGAGCTCGACCAATGCGGTCGAGCGGGCACAAGTTCAGGGACCAATAGGCGCTCGACCAGGTGTGGTCGAGCGGTTTTGCTCGAGCGCAAGAGAGTCCGATGTACAAGCGCTCGACCAAACTAAGTGGTCGAGCGATAATGCTCGACCAAAGGCCATGATCGAGTGGTCTGAGAAGCGGGATATATAAGGCAGATGGGAAAAATTAGAAGGGACGACGTTTTTGGAGAAGAAAAAATGACGAGAATTAGATAGGAAAAAGAGAAGAACAAGCATCCTAGGGTTCTAAATAGAAGGAGAGAAATTCATCCACGAGAAACACGATTTGATTCACAAATTTACTGGTTTACATTCTAGTTTTCTGAATTTGCTTTATATAATTTATCAGTTTTTCTGATTTCCTGAGCAAGAATTCTAGGGTTTATGTTATTATTTGATTCAATACTTGTTTTTGCTATTTGAATTCCATTGAATAATCATAGTTGAATTGGTTTATGCATTCTTGCCTAATGAGTTCTATTCGTAAATTGGTTATTTGTGATTTGACAATCAATATGGTAGGCTAAACCTTTGATTGCTTTGGATAGGATGATCTCGTAGAAATAGTGAAGTGGTGAGGCGATTAGGATGATTCGAGGAGTAAATTAGATAATTTTCTTAATTTGCTAATTTGAATAACTAATCCAATAAAAACCATTGAGTTGAGTACGAAAGTTGTTAAAGAGAGGACAGCTGAAACATTCTTTTCAACGAATAGGCTTAAGGAGAGGGTTTGTGAAGGGGTTGGTAATATACCGATTCATTTAGGGAGGACAACCGCATCACCCAACTTGAATAAGGGCAATAGTAATCAAGCACAATCTTAATAACTTGGTTATTTGGTATGTGAGGTAAAAAGGGTATTAGTTGAGTAGTCGGGAATAAAAACCGAGCTTTTGCTGTACCTGATTTAGTGCGGGATTAGGGAAGTTGATTGCCTAGTTTCAGTACACTTAGGATTACTCTTTTGTACACCACGATAGTCCTCGTCGCCAAACCAATTCCGAAAGTATACGTAGGGATTCCTGTCCAAAGCAACATTCTCCAATATTTGCACTTCATCTGAAGTTAGAATTATAGTTGTTATCTGTTTACTTTCGTTAATTACATAGTAGTGAAATAGAACTATAAAATCGCATCCATATTAGTTACGAAGCAAAGATTTCCAGGGATTTACACGCATACAAAACTTCCTTTGGGTTCGATACTACTTGGTCCAAATACTTACCCTTGCTACAGTGATCCCATACTCTTGTGGGGTAACTGCTAGTTAAGAATATAACATTTTACGACCAAGTCAAGAATGTAAAGATAATATCGTATTTTCATACTTTTATCAAATATTAGTATCCTACCAAACAAATTTATTAAAAATACAATTTTAAATACATCATACAAAACAATCATATCATGATATAACTACCTTATCATATCTTGTCTTGGGCTCCACAATATTAGTTATCGTATCTCATCTCATCATATTTCGTACTCCACCCAATCTTAAATGACATATATTTTAGGATTTAAAAGAGAAATTAAGAATGAATGTATAATGACCAATATATCTTCACTAATTAATTAATTAATTAATTAAGATAATTTTATAATTAAGAGTGATTTGTGTGATTGATGTAGGAGTAAAATAAAAAGAACTTGGAAAAATATCTAAAGTATTAATTAAAAATAAATTTACTAACCTAAAACTTCAACTATCCCCCCATATATTAATAGAGTGTTTTTATTGCTGATGATTTTACGTTTGTTGGCGTGTTTAGTCTGTAATTCCACACATTACTTGGAATTAAAAAAAAAATAGATCAATTACTTTATATTTTATTAAATTAAAACATGCATGATACCTTTTCAATTAAAATTTGACAAAAACTTATGTAGACTTGATTCATACTATAAACCCGGGTCAAACTTGACTCATATATTGCATAGCGGGTCAGATATAAACCAAGTCCATCCATTTTTTTTCTTTCGCAGCGTCTTTTCTTCACGTAGTCGCCCCTCCACAACCTTTTTGATTCGCACGCCGTATTCGGTGTTGTTTGCGGTTATGTCCTCCACACTAACTTCCTCGATCCCGCCGGGCATTTCGCTGCCTAGGGCAATGGCGATACTGAAGGGGGAAATGCAGGTGAGGCGACAGATTATTAGCTGTTTTGTTTTTTTATAGCGTAACAGTGAGAGTTTCATAGAATAATAGTGAGAGTTTTATAAAATAACATGATGGTGAGAGTTTTATAAATTGATAGTTTTATAGCGTAACAGTAAGAACTTTATAGAATAAAGCACCGTTTACTTTGATCAAATAGCATGGTTTAGTCAGGTTTTGGATTAATAACATATGCTAGTTGGCTGTTTACTTTTTATGTATACATTTCCGGGTAAACCTAGTGACCCGAGTTACATCCCTTCTAACATCCCTTAAATAAACCCTCACATTTGGGCGATTTAATAAATCAGCTAACTATTCACAATAATTATATAATTATGTCCTCCTCTATCGTCTCTCTCTCTTAAAATGAGAAAAATCAATGATTTTTTCAAAAAACTCAATGAAAAACAAAGAACTCTTCAGAAACGAGTCAACCTACGCCGAAATTGACAAACCAAACACCTCGTCGGATATGAATCTGAAGCCAACACAAGAAACAAATGCACTCGCTCGACTTTAACCCGATTATTATTGTAGCAACAATGAATCTGAAATTAAAATCCGAATTCGCTCGAAAATGATCTGCACCAAAATCGACTCTAATGTCATCGATGACTCCAAAAGAACAGCGGCATCGGCGTTTCAAGAGAAATAATCACTCTATAAAACTATCACTGTTACTCTATAAAACTCTCACTGTTATTCTATAAAACTTTCACTGTTACGCTATAAAACTATCACTCTATAAAACTCCACCTATCATGTCATTAAACTATCATTGTTATTTTATAAAAATTGTTATTTAGAAAAACTCCCACTGTTACGCTATAAAACTATCACTCTATAAAAATATCACTGTTACTCTATAAAACTCTCACTATCATGTTATTAAATTATCACTGTTATTCTATAAAACTCTCACTGTTATTCAGAAAAACTCTCGCTGTTTCTTCATCATCTTTTCCTGTTTGACATCCAGATTCGCGCACCAACACAAGAATAGAGACAACCACATCGTCTCCGGCCACGACTGCATCATCGTGAAAAGTGGGTGGGACGACATGAAAAGTGCGGCGACGACTGTGTTTTGGGGAAAGAACCGCGATGGCGTTTCAGGAATACGTTTCATTCGCAATCGGCAAAGGGGAAAAAGAGAAAGAAATCTAAATTTGAGAGGAAGATGCAAAAATTGATTACAGGGATTTTGAGGGAGAAATAAAGTACTTGGAGAAGAAGAAAACATTCTTGAAATGATAAATAAGAGACCAGCAGATTTAGAAATAAAGTACTTGGAGAAGAAGAAAACATTCTTGAAATGATAAATAAGAGACCAGCAGATTTAGAAAAGAAAATATAGAAAATAAATTAAATTTTTTAAAGGTCATTTTAGTATATTTAATTTTGTTATACATATCCATACCAAAAACAAGATAATGAGAATTTTATAGAATAACAACCCCGTCACGGAGGAGGTGCTCCGCCACCTGCCATCGTTGAAGTTGATCGTCTCCTCTGGCACCGGGGGCAACCACGTGGATCTAGCGGTGTGCCCCCTCCGCGACATTGTTGTGGCCAACAACGACGATGTGCTCTCCCAAGATACGACGGATTATGGTGTCGGATTGTTGGTTGATGTGGTGAGGAGAATCAGCGGCGGCGGGTTCGTGATGCGACGACTTTGGCATGTTAGCATGACAGTGGAATGAACTCGGAATGTGAGTAGGGGCGAAAATTCGGGTCATTTCATCATCAAAATGGACCATATTGAATTAAATTTCATAGTATGAACTCAGTTCACATGATTGTTACTCTTAAAAATTTATCTTAAAAGAGAGATGACTTATATTTAAACTGCTTTTTATGGTGAGATTTAATATAAGTTTCTGACATTAACGCTTTTAACACTTTTTAGAGGGGGTAAGTGAATTTGTCTTTAAATAATACCCTCCTCACGCATTTAATAGAGATCATCTCATATGAGTTTTTATCATCTTAAAATAAATTTATATTTTAAAATTTTAAGTTAAAAATGCAAAAAGTAAAAGAACGACCCATAAAAGCAGCGGGGCAGCGGGAGTTATGATAATGATTTAAAAAACTAAAATCGAACAATATGATGAAATAAAATTATACTAGTATTAAATTTAACACACTAGTTTAAAATTTCATCCCATCATTTAAAAAAAATCAAAATTTGAAAGAACCCGAGAGAGGAAGAGTGGGAACGAAAATGGGAGTTTCACGGGCTCCAACAAATTCAACATTCGCTTCCAAAGAAACCTGCAGAACGGAGCTTCGCACCGCCGTCCGCCACCTAAGCGAGCGCGGTCTCTATTCAGCCTCCAAATGGTAAAACTTCTAAAACCCTTCAAAACCCATCCCTATTTTTGCTGCATTTTGCTAAATCTCACTTTCTCCCCCTCCCCCCCCTGAATTTTGTGGTTCTGAGTTTCGAGAGTTCGTTCTCTGTGTAGGGCAGCGGAGCAATTGATTGGAATAGAGCAAGGGCCCTCAAAGCACACCCCTTCGCACACTCGATTCCAGCGCGGGAGCTCCAGCATCCGCCGCCGCTTCCTCACCGGCACCCCTTCCGATGGGGTGTCGTATGTGACGACGCCGTCGGTGATGGGAGTGGAGGAGTTCGATTACGATCTGATGGATAATGATTTTTATTTGTTGGCCAAGACTTATTTTGACTGTAAGGAGTACAGGAGGGCTGCTCATGTGCTCCGTGACCAGACTAGCAAGATACCCATGTTCTTGCGCTACTATTCGCTTTATTTGGTTGGTTTTTTCTACATTTTGCTCAACTACATTGCTATATTGTTGATGGATTTCTGGTTTTTTTATGTTTTACTTCATTGCTTTGGTTTACTCTGTGTGTGTGAATCATACTTATCCAACCAATTAATTTCAGATCTCTGGAAATTTGATGTAGTAATTGTTGCACCATTTCAGCAGGGCATAATAAGTGTCATTTGCTGTTACAAAAATGGTTAGCTAGGAATTGGTTTATTCAGAGTTAATAAGAATTTGCAAGAAATGGGAACCTTAAGAACAATACTTCCAAAATCAAGATGTTGTTGGCATGCTACTAATAATTTGCCACATCTATGACAACTTTTGGGAGCATAATTGTTGACCTTGTTTTAGGAGATAATGCGAAAATTCAACAGTGTGAGATTCCACGATAAATGCCTGTATTTTATTGACTTGTGATGGTGCGTGGAAGTGTTATTTCTTTTGGTGCTTAGCTTTTGTTTCTCAGAATTTAGGGTAAATCTGATTTAGATATGAGAGAGTCAGCATACCATGATTTCCTGATCAAGTGTCAACTAGGAATATCTGAAATTAGAAGGGAGAACTTGAGACGCCTTAGAAGTTTTTGCAAGACGTAAGCTAGAGTTACATGTCTCAAGTGTTTTGTAACATAATTGCAGTATAAGGACACAAATCACTTCCTTTGAGAAAGTCTGTTATCTTTGTATGTGGTAAGTGTATTATGGTTTCTCCATTTGTAGGTTAACTCACTGATCAGTGATATAATGTACGTATTAAGACACTATACTCAATTCTTATAATTTTGGACTCAGAGTATGATTTTGGTGCCACGTTGAAAAACCACTTGATCTATTTTTATATCGTTAGGAGAATCATCGAATCTCTAACAACCACATATTTTTTGAAGGAGAAGATTGTTAAATGTTCTGTGGTCATTTGTTTTGAAGTTTCGACTGATTATTTTACTAGTCAAAATTTCAATCAAACATAATCTTTGTTGATTATCCAAGACAGATATACTATTGGAAGTTAACGATATAATTAATTGTTGGATACCTGCAACTGGAAACTTTTTTATTGGTCTAGGAGTAGAAAGATGTTACAGCTAATGCGAGAGAATAGTGGATTCGTAACCGTTAAATACCGTCTTTGGAAAGAAAATATTGTCATTACTTTCAAATTGTTTTCGTATTTTTCTTCAGAGAAATATTTGAACTGGATGTATCTCATTTATCTAAAATTAACTTTATCTTGACTGGATACAATTACTGGTGGTAATATACAGTGTGGTTCGCAAGAAGTTAGTTCAAATGAATGTAACTTCTCGGAAGTTTATTTTGTATCTGCTAGTCTGAGAGCTGCATCAAGGACAGGGTTACAGGTTTTGAATACTGTGTAATAATTCTTTATTGAACTTGCTTTTTTATGATTAAAAAATGATGAAGTTATACGCAATAATGTTCTCTTTTTACTTTTGAGTGTACATGGTTACTACAGCTTCATTGAAAGAGTTAGTAACATGGAAAAATCAGGTCTTTAAAACCATCTGCTGCTGATAATTAGTTTTGGAACTGTTTTGGGTAGTGATTTTCGTCACCAAGTTAATCTTAAGCCTGAAGGCAGTAAGTTTGATAATATCTCTTCCTGGAGGTCCATTCTTGAGGCGGGCAAGGCTATTTTCAAATGATCTGCCAAAATGTACATTTATTTCAATGAAAAGTATCGTTACAAATGGTATGCTTGTTGCCTGGACAAAATGCTGTAATTTTATGCTTAAGGACAAAGGTCCAAACAAGATTTGTTTTTGCGGATCGATAATAGGCTAGTTTCTGTTTAGTGATTAAGTATTACAGCATCAACTTTTCAAAATTCAGATTCTGATCATTTTGGGCCAGTGTCATTTAACTGAAGGTCTAACTGTTTCCACATATTATATTTGCAAGGTCTAATTAATTTCTTCTAACCTCACCTCTTTTTTTTCCTCCGAAGGCTGGAGAAAAGCGAAAAGAAGAAGAAATGATAGAACTTGAGGGACCTTTAGGCAAGAGCGCTGCTACAAATCAAGAACTTCAGTCTCTTGAAAGAGAATTGTCAACTCTTCGCAAAAATGGATCAATCGACCCTTTTTGTCTTTACATTTATGGTCTTGTCCTCAAGGAGAAAGGGAGCGAGAAGCTTGCAAGGTCTGTGTTCGTGGAGTCTGTCAATAGCTACCCTTGGAACTGGAGCGCTTGGTCTGAACTCCAAACTTTATGCACCACATTCGATGCATTAAGCAGCCTTAATCTTAACAATCATTGGATGAAGGACTTTTTTCATGCTAGTGCTTACCAAGAACTCCGTATGCACAACGAGTCCCTGAGCTTCTACGAATCTCTACAAGGTACTTTTGCCTGTAGTAATTACATCCAAGCCCAAATTGCTAAAGCCCAGTATAATCTCAGAGAGTTTGAAGAAGTAGAAGTTATATTCGAAGACCTTTTAAGAAACGATCCATATAGGATTGAGGATATGGATATGTATTCCAATGTGCTCTATTCTAAGGAATGTTTCTCCGCCCTGAGTTATCTGGCCCACCGTGTGTTTTTAACCGATAAATACCGTCCCGAATCCTGCTGCATAATTGGGAACTACTACAGTTTGAAAGGCCAACATGAAAAATCTGTTGTGTATTTCAGAAGGGCTCTTAAATTGAACAAGAATTATTTGTCAGCATGGACTTTAATGGGTCATGAGTATGTTGAGATGAAGAATACCTCAGCAGCTATTGATGCGTATAGACGGGCTGTAGATATAAGCCCGTGTGATTATCGGGCCTGGTATGGGTTAGGGCAAGCCTACGAAATGATGGGAATGCCCTATTACGCCCTTCACTACTTCAAGAAATCCGTGTTCTTACAGCCAAGTGATTCTCGGTTGTGGATTGCGATGGCTCAGTGTTATGAAACCGAACAACTTCATATGCTGGAGGAAGCCATTAAATGCTATGAACGAGCGGCAAACTGCAATGACAGGGAAGCTATTGCTCTGCACCAGCTGGCAAAGCTTCATTCTGAACTGGGACGTACAGAAGAGGCCGCGTTTTATTACAAGAAAGATTTGGACAGGATGGAAGCTGAAGAAAGGGAAGGTCCAAACATGGTTGAGGCTCTGATGTTTCTTGCCCAACATTGCAAAACTCAGAAGAGATTCGATGAAGCTGAGGTTTTTTGTAATCGTCTGCTCGACTACACTGGCCCTGTAAGCCCTCTTAGATTCAAGTTATACCATGTACTAATATAATTGTATCACCAGGTTCATTATCTTACCCATTAAAAGGTAGATTAGTTCTCACTTTATTCTGATTCTTTTTGCAGGAGAAGGAAACTGCTAAGAGTCTTCTTCGTGGAATAAGATACGCGAGGGATATCGAGCATTTCCCACCCTAATTGGACTCTCTATGCTGCCCAATATCTTCTCATGTTTCATTTTTTCCATTTTGGTTGGATTGTGTTTGTGTTTTGTTATGTATAAAAAGTTGAATTTTAATCCAATGTTATGTTGAATTCTAAAGAAATGTTTTTCACTAAGCTTCTATTAGGGTGGTGTAAATGAAACTAGCCGAGCAGAGTTAAGCTCGAACTCTACTCGATTAAAAACCTCAAATCTCATAACTCAATCAAGCTCAATTCTTTTGTACTCGAGCTCGATTCGAGTTCGACTCAATAACTTAAATAATAGTTAGAGAACATTTGTAAATACTTTGTGTATTATATTGGTAAACTCGTGAGCTTGATGAGTCTAGTATTGCTGAGTTCAAATGCGTAGCTCGAGCTTGATTTATTTAAATTCGAGTTGATTACGACTAGCTCGTGAGCCGATTCGATCCACTTACAACCGAGCCCTCCCTCCTCTGTCTCCAAAATGTTAAAATTATCCACACCACAATATATATCAAACAACATTCATCTTATAACAGCATACAGAAAGACCACATTCACTCAATTCACTTAAGCAAGAAAGCCCAAATCCCATTACAGGAAAAAAAGAATCCTAAACCTGCTGAGAAAGCAGAACAAGAAGTCCCTGAGGACCAACCAATATTTCATTAAGAAAACTGATCAATCCAAACCAAACAACAGGGGTAACATCAACACCACCCAGGGGTGGAATCACCTTCCTTGTCTGCACCAGCAACGGCTCAGTCGGCGCATACGCTATCACGTATGGAAACTCACCAACCGGAAGCTTAGGGTACCATGACATAACTATCCTCACTATGAAGAGAAATCCAAATGCAGATAAAAATGGCCCAAGAAAAGCTATTCCCAGCTTTGCTGTAGCAGGGTCTATATCAATCAGAACAAGCTTTTCGATCAATCTTGAATGTGAAACGGTGGAAACTCCATTGAAAAGAGATGCAGCTGAGGAAGATAGATGATGATGGGATAGAGAGAGTGGTGCTTGTGATGAACAATGGGCTCTGTATATGTGCTTCCTTTTGGACACAAAGTCTGGAAATGGTTTTGTTGGTGTTATTGAAATGGGGTTCTGGGGATTTTTGATATGTTTACAAGGGCATGAAAATGGTGCACCAGATGCAGATATACCAGACATTATCTGCTTTCTGGTTTGAGGTTGAGATTCAGATTGTGATGAAATAAATATGTGAGATGGACTTGTAGGTAATTTTGGTAAAAGAATTGGGTATATCAGTAATAAGGATGTGGAAATGTATGGTCTATAATTTTTGATAGCATATTAAATGCATATCAGAATTTGAATAAAATTAAAAGACACTTCATAAATGTATGTGCTTTTTTTACACTATTGTGGTAAAATAATATACTTATTTCCTAACTAAAGAAGCAAAAAGGCGTGGAAAAGTCCATTCGGGCTGCCAGTCGCAACGGGCCTGACAAGATTGGCCTTGATCGGGCCATTATAACTTCAAACTCTCCTTAGAAAGATTTCTTTTGTTGATTTCAATTTCATGCATATATTATTCACACTCCGTTGAAAGATTATTTGAAGATGGCAGCTTATGCAGCTGTAGTTTCTCTCATGTACAGTATAAACCAGATCCAGAATCATCACCGTCCTCCCATACTTCTTGACGAAACCCAGGTTGAATCTCTCACCGAAACTCTCAATTCCCTGCAAAATTTCCTTGAATCTTACTCCCTGGATTTTGGGTACAGCAAAGAAGCAAACCCCTTGGAGATGCGCATCGCAGAGGCAGCTTATGCAGCAGAAGATGTATTCGAGTCCCACATATTCGATCAAATTCACACTGGATCTGTAAATCGCAGCAAAAGAATCAATCCGATTGGATGCTGTGAAGATCTGCAGAGAGTGATACACGAGATGGATTCAATCAAAGAAGAGATGATGAACATTAAAGAGAAGAAGAAGAATGTTCAGGATCCGCTGCAGAGAAACTCGAGATCAGCATCTGCTTCAATGGGGAAATATCCAATGGTGGGATTTGATGATGTGAAAGTCGAAATCATGGAAAAGCTTATTGGGGAAAATGATCGCCGGATCATCCCGATCGTCGGCATGGCTGGAATCGGTAAGACTACTCTTGCTGAAAATGTTTATCAAAATCCTGTTATTGTGCGTAATTTCGATATTCGTGGTTGGGTTACCATTACTCGAGAGTATAGAAACAGAGAAATTCTCGCACTTCTTCTTAAACAGGGAGGGGAGGATTTGACGGAAGAAGATGAAGAGGATGAATATGAATTAGGAGATAAATTGTACCAAAGATTATGGGGCAGGAGGTATTTGATTATAATGGATGATATTTGGGATATTAAAGTGTGGGAACAACTTAGGAAATACTTTCCTGATAACCAAAATGGTAGTAGGATAGTGTTAACTACTAGGATATCAAATTTTCATTTGAGTGACTCTAATTATGTCCTTAAGGTGGGATTTTTGGATAAGGAAAATAGTTTGATTTTGTTTTCCAAAATTGTGTTTGGGGAAGAAGGGTGCTCCAATCTTGAATTGGAAGAAATTGGGAGAGAGATTATTGATTATTGTAGAGGACTTCCTTTGTCGATTGTTGTGGTGGGCGGGCTCCTTGCAAGGTCGGAACAGACCCTAGAATACTGGGAATACATAGCAGAAAATTTGAACTCGGTTGTGAACTCGGAGGATGATGAAAATTGCTTAAAGTTATTGCACATAAGCTATTCTGAGTTGCCCGTTTATCTAAAACCATGTTTTCTTTATACGGGAGTTTTCTCCGAGGACAGGAGTATCCGTGTCTCGGAGCTTGTTAACCTCTGGGTTGCGGAAGGATTTCTGAAACCAAATAGTGGTAAAAGTTGGGAAGAAACTGCAGAGGAGTACTTAAAGGAACTTATTAACAGAAATTTGATTTCGGTCCAGCGGTTGGAGTCTACTGGAAACATAAAGTATTGCAGCATTCATGATCTGTTAAGGGACCTCTGTTTGAGAGAAGCAGAAAAGGAGAGCTTCTTTAGTCTTCCACAAGAGTTAAGCTACCAACGACGTGTTGTTATTCCAGACAACACGTGGCGGGCTAGAGCCCTTGAGGCATTGCCGTTTATGTCACTAGCTCGTTCTTTGATATGCGATTCCATGAAAATTCTACCGTTGCGTAGTTTTAGATTGATGAGGATAATGTCATGCCCACAGTTTGATTATAGTGATCTATTTGAAGATTTGTTCAAGCTAGTTAACTTACGGTATCTTGTTTTAAATGCGCGTTGGGCTTCCAATATTCCCTCCTCGATACACCTCCTTTGGAATCTACGTACATTAATCGTGCATATTGGGGAGGAATCTGGACCGTTTGATATTTGGAACATGTCTCAACTTAGGCATCTCGAGTTTGGAAAAGGGTTCTACCTTGTAGATACTGCGGATGGCATTGTCTTGCAGAATCTGCAAGTGGTTAGGACAGTAATAAATTTCAAATGGAGCGATGAGGTGATTAAGAGAATCCCGAGCATCAAGGAGTTGAAAGTAGATTATCATCACGATTCAATTGAAAATGGTTGGCGCGACTACTGTGTCAGCAATCTTGGTCTTCTACATAATCTTGAATCCTTACACTGCCAGCTGGTTGGCGAAAGAGCTAGAGCTAGTGATATTCTGCACAACCTTACGCTCCTATCATTTCCATGCTCGCTCAAGAAGTTGACTTTGAATGTTTGGCATGTCGGTTGGGAAGAGACGACGTTGGAAAAGATAGGTTCGTTCCAGTTTGATTCCTCTGTTCCATTATGTATTCTAGAAACACGTGTTTGTTCACATGATAAAATAACTATGAGCAACAAATGTGTGCACAACTAATATTGTTCAATAGACCAACTAATACCTTTTAGTAAAACAACTAATACTATTTAAAATGCACTTGAGTGCACAGTTCAACTGGTGCATATAAGTATTTGCCCATATGTAGTCAACTGATTAGTTTTTTTAAGGAGTACATTTGATTTGATGCAGGTTCCTTACCCCTTCTTGAGAAGCTCAAACTCATTGGAGGGTCGTTCAAAGGACGCGGTTGGGAAACAGTTGAAGGGCAATTCCCGAGCCTAAAATCCTTGCAAATTGAGCAATGCGAGGATATGGAATTCTGGACAACAGAAAGCTCCCACTTTCCGTGCCTTGAGCGCCTAGTTCTTGTACAACTACGAGAGTTGAATGAGATTCCTTTGGAAATTAGAGAAATGGAAACGTTGAAATTAATCAAGTTGGTTTGGTGCAGCAACTCCGCTGTCATCTCTACTAAGAGAATAATAGAGGAACAAGAGGAATTATATGGGGAAGCTAGCATTCAAGTTCGAGTTTCAACGTGGAATTTTGAGCAGAAAGAAGAACTGAAGAGCTTGGCAGTTTGTCCTAACTTCCAATTTATATGATCACATTTGTAATTTCAGTTTTTGTACTTCATGTAAGCTTGGTAATTAGTTCACTTCATTGCAGAAGAGCATGTCATTACTAGTGTTTGACATCTTCTACAAAATTGATGCAGGACAGAAAAAAGGTTGAAAAAAGCAGAAAAATGTAGCTTGAATTATTTATTGGAAAGCTTTTAGATTATGTCAAATGAGGAAACTACCTGGAAAAACTACTATGTCCTTAAATAGACATCTCTGCTTAAGTTAAAGTCTTCTCAAAATAGCTACATTTCATGTATGTGGTGATTATATTTATAGGCTTATAGCTCCTAGGTCCACTCCCAACACTTCATCAATATACTTCGCAGTTGTCTCTCTCACTTTTATTTCAATCATTCGATAATGTTAAAGAAAAAAAAGGAAAAATGTCCCTTTTAATGCTAAAAATGGGATAAATATTCCTATCTGTATATTTATTATGGAAGAATGCCTTTTTTAATATATTAATTTAGATAGTGTCATATGGAACTTTAAAAAAGTTGGTATGCTGTGAAATTAGTTTTTTTTTTTTACAGGCATACTATTTAGTAATATAAATCACATCCTTCAGTTATCACTACGATACACTCTGCTATAATATAAGTCACACCCTTCACTTTTATGAGTAATACCCTTTATAGTAAAAAGTCACACCCTTTATAGTGAAAAGTCACACTCTTTAGTAATATAAGTCACACTTCTTAACAAGTTTCACCGTGAAACTTGTTCACCCTATACTTTGTCAACTTCAAAACATAAAACACATCTGTAATTAAGTCCGAATTCATCTATATTTTTAACAAAATATATTTCAAAAAATTGGTATTCATTTATAAAATATGTTGCTTTTCTATTAATAAATAATATTTAATTAAAACAAATCATATAACTTATGCTCAATATTTTTTTAAACATTTCAAGAAACTTTTATCAATTTAAGAAAAATATTTCATTTAACTCATGTTAGTCCAAGACTGTATTATGTGTAAACTCCTATATCACGTATCTCCAAAGACTGCAATAATCGTGATTTCATTTCAATTTCAACTTCCTTTCCATAGTTAGAATATCTATTTAATGGTAAATTCTCCTGTGCATCACATGCACCAATAAAATTAATACAATTTAATTTTAAAAGCTCTTTTTATAAAAAAATTTAGTTTTAACTTTTTTTTAATTTTAATTTTCTTTTAACTTTAATTTCAGTTTTATATGTTTTTTTTAAATTTTTAATTTTTAATACCCGACCCGACCCCAAACCCGGCCCGAATGATTCATGGTTCACTAGGCCCAAGCAGTTCATGATACACTCAGCCTAAATTGTTCAAATATGATTTAGAGTTCACTATTTAGGGGTTAGGGTTTAGAGTGCACCATTTTTTATTGTTGCATGTAGTGCATAAGAGAGTGAATCATATTTAAAATTCAATCATACGCTTTAAAATTATACCAATCACACGCTCCCAAATGTTAGAATTAACTCCAATCATTCAATTTAAAATTTCTAATTAATGCCTAATACTCCTATCATTATCAGTTACAATCATAAAACTCTATAAAATGAAGCACTGACCAAAAGATAAAGATAAATCCAAACAAATAAGAAAAAGAGAAAAGAAAAAAAGGATATATTACGTCATCATGGCCACGTCATCGATAATATTCCTCGCCCAACTACTTTTCCTGACCGCCGGAAACCTCCTCCTCCCCACCGCCGCTGCGCCGATCGACGATATCTGCCGGAGAACCACAGAACCACCGCGTTGCGTTTCTATTTTGAAGTCCACCGACGAACGCGCCCCGACGGCCTCGCTGCCGGTGCTGGAAGAAGTTGCGATCGAGGCGGCGGATTTCGTCGCCGGCCAGAGCAAAATCGCGGTTTCAGATCTGGCGACGTTTTCGAAGGATCCAAATCTGAAGGCAATTTATAGAAATTGCGAAAATCTGTTTCGCGATGGTTTGGATGAACTCAATTTGGCGCCGGAATACCTGCAAAAGCGGAGATTTGGGAAACTTGTAAAGACGGGGGAAATTCTCGGCCGTGTGGTTGGTGGTTGCGCGGCGGCGGTGAAGAACATTCCGGGATTGAAGAGGGGAATTGATGATAGTGGTGTGATGGCTCAAGCTATTGGGATTATTGCCAGGAATTTGCGGTGAAATACGGATGAAGAGTCGTATATATTGATTTTTATAAATAATGTTAATAACGCGCGAAAATAGATAAACAAGTATTGTGTTTTGGTTTTCAGTGATTGGATAAGTATGTTTGAAATTTTTAACGACTGGAATAAAAGGACTTGCAATTGTGTTTTCTATAGTTTGAAAGAAATTATTTCAGATTAAAAAGCCAACAATTTGATAAAATCATAGTATCAGACTTCGAAAGAAACCCACTTTACCAATCGGTGCCTTAATAATTGAAATGAAGATTCAGATTCGATTCTTTTAAATCGAAATTGAGTATGAGAGTTATAAGGTGGGCTTTATGAATTTAATGGAAATAAGCGTTTGAGTGTTTGGTGTACTAACTACTAACATCTAACAACTAACTTTATCCGATAAAAAAAAATCAGACTTCGAGCAAAAGCAAAGTTAAAACATATTGGTGGTCATTCAAAAGGATATAAACAAAAGAAAATTGTGATGTAAATAAGAAAATTGTTTGCATATTTTAATAATATACTTGAGTTGTATGATATAATTAATTTAGGAATAATCATTAGTAAATACAACTTTTAAGAGTGTATGGCTATTGGATACCACCTATTTTAAACATTAAAATTAAATACAAAAGTGGCCCTGTTGCGAGTCATTTTTTTTACGAAGAAAGATATGTGTTAATTTGAGAATAACTCACAAACAAAATGATTAATCGAACAAAAACATCATGGGAAGAACCGTAGTTCTTCCCTCAAATGCAAAGTGTAGGTATATAAGTGGAATGGGGAAACATTCCAAAGTTCTGCCCTTTTTATAATGAATCGTGAGGTCCTTTATATAAAGAGGACCAAAGACAACAAATCATAAACACGACAAGTCGTTAAGCCGACAAAATCGATAAAGACGACAAGTCATGTGCATAAAGCATGACAAAACATACGCGTAAGCCGACAAATCACGTGGTCTCGGTGGGACTCGCCGACGCGTCGCGATAATTAAATCCCGCCGACGTGTGATAAATCTGGTGATGCTGACGTGTGATATTTCTGAGCACAACAATAGCCCCCAAGATCGGGATGTGACGTTGTTCAGAGCTTGATCTTTGTTTCAATGTCTGCACCAGATTTTATCTTTTTGTTGTATCTGCAATCGCATTGTTTACCTCAAGCTTGCTTTCGGTGTCGTATGAGATCTTGATCGCTCGTAATGAGCCCCCTTCATAGAGGATCTTACCTTTGTCGTCGATCTTGTCTATGCTCGTACTTCGGGGGGAGCCCCGTCGTAATTTAGCTGCGACCCCGCACTCATCACCCGCTTTAGCTACGGGTATCTGTAAGTACGAGTCATCTTTTGCATCGCTAACCCATTACTCATTTTTTTTTACGGAATCGAGTCACGAACTCATTCGTCTTTGTTAGGGGAGCCCGTTAGACGAGTCTTTTTCACTTTCGTACTTTGGGGGAGAGCCCCGTCGTCTGATGAAGTTTTTTCGTTCTCTCAGATGCCGAGCCCCGGCATACGAAGTCTTTTTCAGGTTTCAGATTTCGGGGAGCCCCATCAGACGAAGTCTTTTTTCAGGCTCAGGTTCGTGATTGAGAGCCCCGTCAGATGAAGTCTTTTTTCAGGTTTCAGATTGGGGGGAGCCGGCCAGACGAAGTTCTTCTTCAGGTTTCAGACGGGAGCCCCGGTCAGACTTAGTCATGACCAAGACTCATCACCCGCTTAGCTACCGGGTATCCTGTAAAAAGAGGAGTCATCTTTTGCATCGGCAGACCCATTACTCGCTTTTTGTCATGGAATCAGAGTACGAAACTCGCTTCGCCTTTGTTCTGGGAGCCGCTGTATGACGAAGTTCTTTTTCAGGCTCGTATTTCCTGGGAGCCCCGCCAGACGAAGTCTTTTTTCTTCTCTGTACTTTGGGGAGCCCTACAGATGAAGCCTTTTGTGGCCAGACTGGGATTCTGTCAGACGAAGTCTTTTTCTTCAGGTGTCAGATTTTAGTGAGCCCTGCCCACAGATGAGTCTTTCTATGCTTTCGTACTCGGGAAAACCCGTCGTCTGAAGTCTTTTGCTTTCGTACAGGGGAAACCCGTCGTATAAGGTCTTTTACGTACTCGTGCCAGAGAGCCCACGTCGTCTGAAGTCTTTTACGTACTCGCCGTGCCAGAAACCCGTCGTCTGAGTCTTTTTGTGCTTTCGTGCCGGGGAAACCCGTCGTCTGAGTCTTTTACGTACTTTCGTGCGCCGAGGGGAGCCGTCGTCTGAAATCTTCTCCTGATGCTTTCGTGCCGGAGAGCCCGGTAAATAATTTAAACTGCGACCCTTTTCGTCCACACGCTTTAAACTACGGGTATCTGTAAAATGATCGTCTTTTGCATTGCGTACCCGTTACTCGCTTTTTCTTTGTGGGAATCATTACAAACTTCGTTAAATCTTTGTTCGGGGGTCTTGCTATCGTCTGAATCTTTTACGTGCTCGTATTTGAAATTACCCGTCGTCTGATCTTTTAAATACTGGCGAAACTTCGATTTTTTGTTCGGCCTTAATGGCCTTTTTTTTACTTTTGGCAATAAAGGTCATTTGCAAAAGAAAAAACTTTACTCACCAGACTCTTGTGCTCGACTTGACTTTTTATTTGATCGTCTTATTTCGGTGCGACCATGTACCCGATGCTCGCTTTGTTGCGGACATTGTAAGCACACATTCTTTTGTCGAGTGAGCACAAGGTTCGGCTTGTTCATTTTTTTTTCTTTTTTTTTTCGTCGCCTTTACTTTTGGTGCGACCATCGTGAGGCCAAAAAATACAAAAAGGTCATCTAGCCTCAAAATGAATGAAAGAACGAAAAGTCACGAGGACATAAATATAATAAACCTGGTGAGGTGGGTAAAAGGACTACCCGTAGATTCTTTAAGTTGCTCGCCAGACTCCGGGTGCTCGTCTAATTTTCTTCTCCTGAACTGCTGGCATTTTTTTTTTTTTTTACTTGGGCCGAAAAACTGGGCCCAAAAATTAAACAATCCAATGTAAACCGTGCCCATATACCCATCAACTAATCGCTTAGCCCATAACACATCACCACCTATTTGGGCCCCAATGTTTGGGCCAATAATTAAAAACAAAAAAATCGGGCCCAAAACCTCTTTCTTTGTAGGGCCAACAATTATTAAGTTGGGTCCAAATAAAAAAATAGGATCGATCAAAACCCCTTTTTACTCTCATTCCTAAGAGGCACGCACACGCCGACACCATGAAACTTTCCACGCCAAGTGAAGAAATCAAGTTTCGTGTGAAGCGGCGGTGGCGAGGTCGGTGCGACGGCGTTGGTACGACGGTGAGGCTGGAGCGATGGTGATGCTGGTGTTGGGCGGCAGAATTGAAGCACCAGCGGAGGAGATGGTGTTGGGGAATGATTCGCACAGATCTATTCGGGGTGAATATTTAAATACAAATTTAATTCATTAATTATTACTAGCATGAATTAATCCTATATTAATTCAAATAATAATTGCAACAACATATCATGCATATAAAAAGCCACGTAAAACCTCTACGATGAATCTACGGGTTTACGTGAACGCATTCCTCTCGGGATGACAAAGGACTTTGGTCGGACGGACTAACCAAAAGGACTTCCCAAGTATTCCCTTAGCCCTTGCTCGACAATCCGGTGGAAGGATACTCGCGAACAATTAACAAAAGGAAAAAATAAACTTTGTTGCACCACTTATGTGGATTTGCTAATATTTCCAGCACATGAAATTGTACTTGGGAATGAACTAATCATCCCCTATTTATAAGAGGGAGGGTGGACGAATTTTTAGTGATATTTCAATGTGGGAAAAAACTTTTCTTGGTCACCAAGAAATCTTGAATATATCCCTTATATTCTTTTTCCCATAATTAAAATATTCCACAAAAATCCCACCTCCTCTATTTTATGGCTATTTTTCGAAAAATACAATGCTACAAGAATCCAAGATTTGGATCTTCTTGAATTTATGAGATATTCTTGTATTTCAAGAAATACATATCTTCCATAATATCTTTTCAAGAAAATCAAGAAAATCTTTCTTGCCCACTATATTTTCAAAAATTCAAAATTTACTATATAGATAACCAAGTTGGAGATTTCTTGAATTTAATGAGATAATCTTGTATTCCAAGAATACATATCTTCATTCCATAACAAAATTCAAAGAAAATCTTTCTCCCTCTTTTATCCATAATTTTCGAAAATTTAGAGGAAATATAAGCAACAATATTTATTTTATTTTAATCACCTTTTCAGTTATTGGACTATATGTTGGGCTACTCAGGGGGCCTTTAGGAGAATTAAGATCGGACCTTCTAATGGATATTGAATATCTAATATTGAGCCACAATATAATTCAAGCCCATAAATATTAATTAATCCCACTACATAATTAATATTGCACCATCCATCTTAACCCATATCACAGTCAATATGGCTCCCGGTCATTATTTCCCGTGTTTAAGATTATCTAGCCCATTAATTAATTCAAGCCACTGAAATAGCTTTCCGTTAATTAATATCTTTTGTCCTTGGTCGAGGAACGATTCAACATTATTATCCATACCTGAAACTAATTCCACTTGCAAGATTTGGTATGATAAAACTTATGAACCTCCCAAGGGGGCAAATCAAGCAAGCGTTTTTGCACACGATTCTTCAGATTAAATCTTAGCAATCACACGTGACCAATAATATTGCCCAAGATAAAAAGTATTGAATCTCACTCTGATTCGCTACCCATGATAAGTCAAAGCAATAGTTACCGATCCCACGTGATCCTATTTAAGGGACGAAGGTTAAGAAATAACGAACCACTGAGGTCTAATTCTTCCTTGTTCAGTTATGAAGAATTTATCCTCCTAGAGTCATATTCAACAAGATCATGCACTAGTGTAATCTCTTGGTCAAGACAAACCAATCCGAGCCTTACACCTCAACCTTTCGCGATGGTTGTTCATTTCATCTAGGTCGTGAATGGCGTACTTTTTAGTTACAAGGACCGTTAATTTAATCTTCTCGTGATCCGGTATCACTAAATTAACTACTGATGTAACACGTCTTAATTATTGAACAGTTATGCAAGAAATATATATAAACATTCAATCATATTTAAAGCATCGCGATAAACAATTTATTTCAGTAAATAAGTCTGAAAATTCAATTTCGATTATACAAAGTAAAAAGCATACTTTTCAGTATAATCCCAACAATATCCCACTTATACTCAAAGTCTGCTTTTAAGTATACTACAACACGTCTCGAGTAGTTCGTGACATCTAATGTCACCTACACGAACCTAATAATTTCTCCCACTTATACTCAAAGCAGATTAGCAATCTTTGACACCCATTCCACTCACATGTCTCTAATGTATTCAGAGGCGACGCTTTGTGAATGGATCTCTAGGTCAGTCGTCCTCGACGCTATCTTTGCCACATCTATATCTCATCTCTTAACGATTCTCGTATAAGATGTTTTTCCTTTAATGTGTTTGTTTGACTCGTGGACTCTTGGTTCTCTTGAATTTGCAACTGCCCCTAACATATATTGCTAGACAAATTCAGAACACCATCCAAGTCCACTAAGAAGATCTAGAGCCCAATCGGTTCTTTCAACGCTTCACAAACAAATTGACTTTTTACCCGACTTCCATGGTTGAGTTAGTGATGCATTTCTGCTTCACACTCGTCCATTGGATGGCTACACTTCCCAAATGGAAACACACTAACTGAGGCAGATAATTTATGGAATCTATATCCGATTGGAAATCCGAGTCCGTGTAAATGGATGGGGATTGAGATCCGATCGATAAATCAACATTCTACCCCGAGTTCTTTTCGCACACTTCGAATGTTTTTAATCGTAGATCCAATGCGCTTTCCCTCGATACTTTGATATCTTGCTACCATGCCTACGGCAGCGATATCCGGGTCTCGTACACAACAATGCATACATAAGGTTTCCGGTAGAAAGCACAAGGAATACCTTTTATGTCATCTATCTCCTTTTCGCCTTAGGGAACATTTTCTTGGATAGATGGATTCCAAGTCCGAAAGGTACTAATCCTTTCTTGAATCTTGATCTTTCAATCGCTTCAAAACCAAAGGTCAATGTATGAATACTTGCGATAACCCGATCATCATTTTCTTGCGATCTCGAGTAATCTTGATCCCAAGGATGTGTCCGCTTTCCCTAAGTCTTTCATATCAAACTGCTTTTGAAACGCCATGCCCTTACGCCCGACCACACCTTCACATCGCTTCCGATGATCACAATGTCATCTACGTATAGTACTAAGAATACCAATGCAATTCCGACACGCTTTTTATACACACAACTTTCAAACTCATTTTGATCAAACCCATAAGACTTTGTTGGGAGATGAATTTTAATAAAGATTTATGATTTTGATTAGATCCCAAAACCCCTGAGTATGACATGTTCGTAATGATCTTGATAGTTGAGTCGATTTCGCTTTTAGAATATTCAGATGTTATCTGCGAGAATGTATAGTCGGCAGATATAGTTCGTGATAGTTATTGAAGACTCGAAGAGGATACCGAGTAAATCAAGACTCACAGAAAGACTCAAGACATCGGTCCAAAAAACTACAAAGATTCAGAAGACCCCGAAGACTCAGAAGACCCTGAAGACTCTGAAGACACAAAGACTGAAGACTGAGGAACTAAATATCAAGAATATCAAGGCACGAAAATTATCAAGACTCAAGAAGGTATCAATGCTCAAGATGAACTCGAATGTTCCGAGGCAATCAATATATCTATCCGAAGGATGCAATCTCGGTAAGATTGCGATTCCTTAGAAAATTAGATATCCGCCAAGACATTCAAATGCGCATAAAAGGAACTAAGTCGGGTGTTGTTGTTAAGTTATATCAAACTCGAGTTTGTAACCAAAAAGAGCCGTTGAAGGTGTCTACCTTTAACCGAGACAAAAAAGTCAAAAGGAGGAAGACAACATCGCACCATACCGACAATCGACAAAGGATGTCTCTCAAAAAAGATGTCAGATGTACAAAAGTTCCAGACTGCAAAAAGTGAAGACCGGCTACATGAAAGGCTATTGCCTAGAAAGTGTTAGGGAGTTTCAAACCCTAAATATAGCCGTTTCACACACCACAAGAGGGAACTCACGAAGTTGTCTCTCCAACGGATAGTTTTCAAGAGTGACCTTGGTGTATGCCTATAAATACTGGTGACCCTCTACATTGTAAGGTGACGGGAAATTTATACGCAACTTAAGAGCTCAAACTTATTCTTGTAAAAGTAAAAGCACTCGAAAAACTTAGAATTTCCCAAGTGCTTCGATATTGAAGAGAGCTCACTATACTAAGCCTAGCTTGATAAGAATTATCCAAAGCTTAGTCGAGATATCCTAACCCTATGCATTGTGCTTTATTGTAAAGGATATCTCATCCTAGTGGGAAACCAACCAAGAAACCCCAAACCCTTGTGAAGGTAGTTGGAGTGTGTTTGTTGGTGAGAAGTGTTGTAAAGAGTTAGTAAACTACACTTTAGTAGTCGAAAAACTCTAGAGGAGAAGTTAGTAAGCTACAGGGGTAGTCCGAAGCTTGTGTGTGATTGAGTAAGTAAACTACGGAGGTAAATCGTAAAGCTCAAGGTCGGGTTGAGTAAGTAAACCACGGGAGTAGTCGAAAACTTCGTACGAAGTTGAGTAAGTAAACTACGAGGTAGTCGAAAAGCTCGGTTGATAGTGAATTTCTCTAAAGAGCTCGGGAGAGTGGACGAGGAGCTTGAGTCTCCGAACCACTATAATTGCTGTGTTCTTTATTCGCTTTCCTTATATGTGCTTATCCGTTGCATTGACTTGATTTTGAAAGCATACTTTTTCAATCGATATTCGGTTGAATCAATCCACCGAAGTTGCATAAGTGAACCACACCTAATCACTATTTCATAAAGGGAAGGTTTTCAAAGAAAGCTTAAAACGAGTATAAACTAAGGGCCAACCATTCAAGACAACCGAGTAGCTAGAACAGATAGTTACCAAACCGAATGTACTCTTCGAGGGGTTCAAGAAGTTAGTTATCCGATCCAAGCAACTCAGATCTCTTCGACACTCGACTCGGTTGGGATTATCTGAGGTTTCAAAAGCACTCAGATCACTGCCTTTAGTAGACTTTGACTCGAGAGCGATCTGTGCTTCTCGAAACCTAATCTTCGTGGATTATCTCGACCCAAGTGACCTCGAAGAAGAAAAAAAGTTTTAAAAACATCGAACACGTGTATTCCCCCATACACGTGTAAGACTCATTTGCACCGGACCAACAAGTGGTATCGAGCAAAGGGTTCAACTTGACCACTGCTTTGTGTTGACCAAAGTTTTATTTTCAAAAATACTTGTGGTCTATCCGAATCGATCTTATTTGTGAAACTTTTTATTTTTCAAGAGATCGTAAAAATGTCTTCTAAAAACTTCCCATGTTCTCGGGGAGAACTATGACCTATGGAGACCGAGAATGCAGCTCATCTCAGATTCAAAACATGAGCGTATGTGGAGAGTGGTCTCTCAAGGACCATTCCAGTTTCTTCAGTAGTGAATCCCAGAGAAATGAAGATGAGAGAATTGATCCTAGAGCAGAATTTCCTAAGTCTAATGACCAACCCGACTCTGAGGAGAGAAAGTTAGTCAATCTAGACTACATTGCAAAAGACACACTATATGAAAGACAATTGATGATGGTGTGATGGGAATGATCTCTCACCGTAATTTGCTAAAGAGATTTGGGATACACTAAATTTGTTATGTGCCAAGGTACGATCATATAAAAAGAAAACAAACTTTCAAAGGGCAATTGGAAAGTTTGACATTTTTGAAAATGGATGATGGTGAATCAATAGACAAACCGGAAGTCGATTCACTAAAGATCATGAATGATCTAAATGCACTTGGAAAGAAATACCCACAGAGAGAAAGTTGCATTGAAAATTCTTAGAGGTCTATCTAAGAAATGGGATATTCATGCGCAAAGGTGATTGAAAACACCAAGAATATTAACTCAATGCCTTACCAACAAGTCTTCTCTCGAAATAAAAGCCTATGAATTTGTAATTGATAAGAAATCCAAAAAGGCCGACAAAAAAAGATGATTCTTCATCGAAAAGAAATGTGGCCTTAAAAGCCAAAGATAAAACCTCAGAAAACTAGAGAGTTCGAGAACCCCCATGCCAAAAAATCGGGATGAGCTTGAGGAAAAGCTAAGACCGATGGCAAGAAGGTTTGATAGACTCAATAGTAGATTTGGAAAATACAAAAGCTATTACAGAACCACAGTACCGAAAGAAACCCGAGGACAGATCAACCGAGAAGAAGAAAGACACGAAAGTCAAGGATCTTCATCCAAAAGAAAGGACTCCAAGTCCAAAGAAGGAAATGATCGGGATGATGATGCCAACAGATGCTATAACCGCCCGGAAGAAAGGTCACTTCCAAAGATGATTGTCCGGTTTGAGTGCTAAGGAGAGAAGATAAAGGCAAGCTATAAGAGACCGTAAGTTCTCAAGCAAAAAAGGTCATGGTTGCGGAAGAACAACTCGAGGAGGAATCTAGCTCTTCAAATGAGATATTCTCGACAAAGGAAAGTGATGACATCCGTCTGATGGCCATTGAGGAGGTAAACTCTTCTTTCTCTCGTTGTTGCTCCTACACTAGCACAAGAGTTTTCAAGTTCCACCGAAAAATACATTTTGACTGATGGATTCTTTTCGAGAATCATGAAGGACTATGCTTGTTTTGCAAGGATCGCTAAATCAAACTCAAGAGCGTAATAAGGAATCCGAAAGTCAAAAATCTAAAATGGAAAGACTCTAGCAATATTGAAGTCACTTCTCAATTAATGGGAGCTACTGATGAACTGGATGTTCTGAAAGTACAACTCTCAAAGAAAGAGAAGTTGATAATGTCCCTAACTGAAAAGCTAGAAAAATCCACTGAAGAGATTCAAATAATCGTAACTAAGTTCAATGACCTCTCTCGAGAAGCATAAAACTCTACAGAATCGGTGAGGATAGTGCATGTAAGAAGTTAACTCTATTGAATAATGCATCTAATGTAATAGATGAAATTCAGAGTTACCAGAGATCTGTGACTATAAAATCTGGATTGGGATATATTCCGGGGGAACCTCACAAGGTCATCTAAATGCTGCGTCAAGTAGCAAGAAGACTATCTTTGTAAAACCAAATGGCACCTACACTTCAAACCAAGAAATCCCAAGGTTGTAGACAAGGAAAAGGACCTTTGGTCTCAAAAAACCGAATGATCGGGGTTAGAAAGCCCAAACCTCGGTGAAGGCAAGAAAACTCGAAAGCAGCCGATTGGAAAGTTTCGTGCAAGTACTTCAAAGCCTCGGGCTAAGAATGCAAAACCGAAGGCTCCACATCAACCATCGAGAGGAATCCTCGATGAGAAACACTCAAGTAGAGACATTCTCAATCAAGAGACCAAGTCCTCAAGATATCTTTGAAAGACCCAGATTTTAGTACGCATAACCCGAACCTCACTTGCCTAAGGGTAAAGGTTATCTCAAACCGAGTCATCAAAGATTTAGGCGGTCGCACAAAAAAGCCTAAGCATCTCAATGTAAGGCCCGAACCAAAGAAGAACTCTAAGGCACATGTTCATGCTAAAGCTAGCACACATATACGTAAAAACTGCTAAGGCACCCGAGTAGTGGATGTATATGTTGATGTTTATGGAAGACAAATTAGCCACTCTAAAGTGATTAGAGTTGTCAGCAGATTTGGATTCCGAAAGGTACATCTGATAACCTCGTAGGACCCTACACAAAATGGGTACCTAAGAATTGATCTGTTTTTCGGGAGGAAAACCAGGCACTAAGTCGATGAAAGATCACATGGCAATCGATGAAAGCAGAGATGAAAAAAAGCTCCGATGTATGGTATCTTGACAAAGGATGCTCAAGACATATGACAGATTCAAGAAGATGCTTTCGATGACTATGTTGAACAAAGAGGCCCACGTATCACTTTTGGAGATAACTCCAAGGATTAGATCAAGGATATGGAACTTTGGAAGTCGACTCGACCATATCCATGGTGTTTCATATGTATCTCGATTGAAGCATAACTTGTTTGTCAATTAGCCAATTATGTGATAAAGGTTTCAATGTTGAGTTCTCCAAGAACTTATGCTTTGTGAAAGATGATACATCACGTAAAGTATTATTGATGGTACAAGAAAAGGAATGTGTATCTTGGTCGATTGAGTTCAACTCCTAAAGATACATGTTTAATTGCTAAAAGTTCCACATATACCAAATTGGTTATGGAATAAAAGAATGAATCACCTAAACTTCAAAACCCCGAACAAGCTTGCAAGATTAGCTCTTGTGAGAGGGTTGCCTAATGAAGTGTTCATGAGGAACACATTTGTGATGCGTGCGTGCGAAAAGGAAAACAAGTCAAAGCATCATTTAAAAGCAAAGTAGAAGTTTCTCCGAGAGAATACTTCACTTTTGATATGGATCTGTTTGGTCCTATAACACCGTGAGCACTAATGGCGAAATACACATTGGTAGTAGTTGATGACTACTCAAGATATACTTGGGTCATATTCTTACTCGAAGAAGAAAGAGACTCGATAAAAGTCGCCAGAATTCTCGAAAAGACTCAAGATTGAGAAAAAATCCGAGTGTGGTCAAAATCGATCGACAAAAGGAACCGAGTATATAAATCATATCATTTACGATTATTGTGCGAAGAAATGGAATTCTACATGAAACATCACCAAGGACCCCTCAACAAAATGGTGTTGTTGAAAGAAGGAACGTAACTCCGAAAAGAAGTTCGCAAGGACAATGATAAATTTGATATTCCTAAAAGATTTTTGGGTCGCCAACACCGCACGCTACTCTCATAATAGATCCATGCCGACAAAAAGTCAAGGCAAAACGTCTTATGAGCTTTGGAATGAAAGGAAGCCTCTTGTTTTTTCTTTTCGTTCAGTTTGGTTGCAAGTGTTTCATACACAATAATGGTAAAGATCGGTTGAAAACATTTGATAGTAAAGTTTATGAAGGAATATTCTTAGGATATTCTCGTTTAGTAAAGCTTTCGAGTTTACAACCTGTAGGACTCTTATTGTGGAGGAAACACCTCATGTTGTTTTTGATGAATCTGCTTTGTGTTCGGAAGAAATAGGAACATGATGCAAATGAACCCGACTAAGATGATCACCAGATTAAGCCCGAAAATGAAAAAGATAAATCATCCATCGAACTCGAAAAAGAGAAGTCACCACTATCTATGATTGGAGTGACTCGGACTCGAATAAAGAAGTCCGGGATGGAAATCGAGATGGTGAGACCCAAGAAAACCAACACTCTAAAGGTGACCAATCCGAACAGACACCGCCTCGGACTCAGTGCACGTGATGCCAATGAAGATGTGGTCACAAATGAGGCAAATTCTAATCTATCAACCAAAGGGGAACAAATGTCTCGACAATGTTCTCAATAGAATTTCCCCGAGGAAGATGATTTCCTTTCTCCTATTTTGTTGTTCCCCGAGTTTGTCGATTTAATCGAACCTAACATTTCAAATGTTGAGGATACCATTGAAGGGGAACATCAAGAAGGAAATGGTTAGATAGCCATCCTACAAGCCGATTGTGGGTGATCTAACCAAGGTGTCAAGACTAGAAGGTTCCATGGAGAGAGTGCACTATTCTCGCCGCTTCCTATCGAGAAAAGAACCTCACCGAGATTGGTGAAGCTCTAAAAGATTCTCACGGATTACCGCCACGCAAGATGAAATTTGAATCAATTCTCGAGGAATGAAGTATGGAGCCGGTAGATAGACCGTAAAGGCACAATGTCATTGGAACCAAGTGGGTTTTTAAGAACAAAAGAGATGAAAACAACAACATTGTGAGAAACAAAGGCAAGGCTAGTTGCACAAGGTTATTCCCAAGAAGAAGGCTTGGATTATGATGAAACCTTTGCACTGTTGTTAAGACTAGAAGCCATCGATTGTTTCTTGCATATCTGCCCACCACATGAAGTTCACACCTATCGATGGATGTGAAAAGTGCATTTCTCCACAGGCGTGCTTAAAGAAGAGGTTTATGTGGAACAACCTCCGGTTTCAAAACAGAATGACCAAGTTTACAAAGCTAAGAGAAAAGCTTTGTATGGTCTTAAACAAGCACCCGTGAGCATGGTATGATACTCTTTCTCGGTTTCTTCGACCATGGTTTTGTCAAAGGAACTGCTGATAGAACTTCGATTCGGGATAGAGGATGGGGAAGATATCTTACTAGTTCAGATATATGTTGATGACATCATTTTTGGATCTCCAAACCATCACCGTTGTGTGAAAAGTTTTTCAAAGACTTTGATGAAAGGCAAGTTTTAGATGTCAATGATGGGAGAGATGAATTTCTTTCTAGGACTTCAAGTGAAACAATCAAAGGAAGGAATATTCATCAATCGTGCAAAGTACACCGTAGATCCGATTGCAAATATGGTGTATGACTTGCAAATGCGCTTAGAATTCCCATGAATACTAACTACAAGATGGATCCCGATTACGAAGGCAAATCGAGAAGTCATACCGATTATAGAGGAATCATTGATCATTGCTCTATCTCACGACAAGTAGGCCGGATATAACATTTGTTTGTTGGGATATGTGCAAGATACCAAGCTAATCCTAAGGCTAGTCACATGGATCTTTGCCAAAAAGATACCAAATATCTTAAGGGCACAAAGTGAATAGAGGATTATGGTATCCAAATGATGATAACCTAGAGTTAAGTGGTTACTCGAGATCTCGATTATGGAGGATGCAGAATTGACAGAAGTCCACTTCGTGAACTTGTCAATTTCTAGGAAGCAAGTCGATATCTTGGTTTTTCGAAGAATGACCTCGATAGCAACAAGTACTCATCGGTTGAATATATGGTCGCAGGAAGTTGCTATGCACATATTCTTTGGCTCAGACAACAATTGAGGGATTATAAAGTTGTAGCCAATGAAGTACCAATATTTTGTGACAATAATAGTGCCATTGGTATTTCACAAAACCCGGTATTGCACACCGATGCAAACATGTGGATATCGGACATCACTTCATCGAGATCATGTCGAGAAGAAGGACATAAGGATGGAGAAAATTCATAATCGATAAGCGAGAGATATCTTGACTAAACCTTTGGCGGAATCAAGATTTCAAGAACTTTCGGTTGAATTAGGGATGCTAGAACCAGTGTTTAGAGTAAAATCAAAAATTGAAGGTTTTCGGATCGATGAAGTTTTCGAGAATCCTTCGAGAAGCTCGGAGATAAAATGGAAATAATGAATCGAGTCTCGAAAAACTTCCCGGGTAAGATCTTGAACCAATTCAAGACTCAATTATTATCTTGACATTTTATCAAGATCAGTACTCAATAAGACTGATAGAGGGAAATTGGTCTGAAGAAGTAATGACTCATGCTATCCATTTATTGCTCAAATAAATTCAGTAATCATTCGCAATAAATATAAAAACACCTGAGGAATGTTTTTTTTTTGGGCGGGATCATTTTAAATTCGAAGAAGGTCAATACCATTTAATGCTCGCTACATTAATGACCAATGAGGATGTTTTGGCGGCTTACTTTTTCGGAGATCGCTTGTTCAGATATACGATTAATCGGAGATTAATCTCAACCGTTGTTACTCACCTAACCAACACGATTCCCCACGATCTCAAGGTTATATAAACCCCAATCAGTCATTCAAGCCAAAATTTTATCAAACCCTTCGTTTCCAAATCCTCTGCAATTAAAAATCCCCTTTTGCCCAGAAATTCTCCAAACCCTAAAGCTTCATTTCTTCAATCAAACTCTAAAATGGCTCCAACCCCGCTCGAGAGATTAAATTAAACCAACAAGCCGTGGTACAAGTTCGTTGTCTCACTTGAAAGCACAACCAACTCAAAGCCGAAGAGGAGGCTCTACATATGATTCGATCGCTAAACTCACTTTCAACTAGTCGCAAAACCCACTGCACCGTGAGTTTGCGAAAGAGGTAATCGAATTCATCTCAGAATTTGAAGATAGATGAAGAGGGTCAGATGCATTCTAAGTTAATCAGATCACACTTAGAGCAATCATCCAAATACGCCGATTTTGAGAGGATCTCAGATATAGTTCCGGTAAATCAATGATGTCTTTGAGCTCAGGATAGAGGAGAGGATCCTACGACGATATGTCGTGTAGAGAGCAGAGTACTTAGATAGGATTGCCGAGAATCTCGTTAAGTTTGAGGCGACAATCGCATAAAAGGCACTGAAGCCACAATATCGTGTGTTGATGGATATTGTGAGCAAGTGCATCATGAGTCTTCTTGGGAGTTTTGAGCAGATAAGTACCTCAAGCTCGATTGATGGCGGCGATAAAGCTTCACCCACCACAGATTTCAACCGGCCAAATTCTGATTCTGACGGTGAGTGAAAAGCGAACCAAAGTTTTGAGGAAGATTGACGGGGCGATCTCAATCAAAGGCAAGATCCACCATGCCACCAAAATTGCTTACATTTTGGAGATGTGCAGAGAGGAGGAGGATATCTTCGCCAATTCGACCCCATTTCCTAAGTCCAAAATTCTCCTTAAACCCATTGCTGCAAAAAGGAGTCATCAGGGGGAAGAGAGAAAAGAAGGTAGAATCACCTTCTGCAGCTCTTTGAAAAAGAGACCCAACAAACTAGGGGGAAGGTGTTGTTGGAGGCAAAGATGGAGCAGGGAGCAAAAATGATGAAACAGAAGAATCTTGCTCCAAAACGCAGAAGATTGGTGGTTCTCACCGATGAAGATGAAAGTGATCCTGAAGAGATTCAACCTGAGGGCCAAACTGCTCAGAGTTCACCATTACAAGTGTTGGCTCAGGTTATCTCCAGGACACATGATCGACCGAGGAGCAGGTCTTTTCTGAGGTGCTCGAGACATCGCCAAAGATGTATAAAATTTCTCAGAAATTTTCAAAGGAGCTCAGACCTCGAGATGCCTACCCCGACATGTGCGCAAAGCTCAGATGTAAGAGCCACCGAGTCGATCCAAGATGTGCAAGCTCGACCGACGAGCCAACTCGTCAGATTAAAATTGAGGATATACCAGTTCAGCCTCGTAACCCACTCGGGATGCAAACGAGGACTGACCGCACAAACTTCGATGTTTCTTTGAGACTCGTGAGAAGAATATTCTTGATGAGCCTCGAAAGTGATCTACTTTTGATCCCTTAGCGTAAACTTCAAATGAACCGTAGAGCCCGAGATGGAAGAAGGGCGCGAGGCCAAGAAGGCGAGCGTGGAGGAGCAAGGGGGAACGGTTCATACTTGACCGACACTCGAGCTCAAATTCATACCCTCGACCAAAGATATTTTCTTCATTAATGACATCCAGATTTATCCTCAATCGACTCTTCCCAGATGCTTGATATTGCTTGCTTTTAGAGGGAAGATCGGTGGAATGAGGAGACGACCTTTTCCGACCGACTTCTCGGGGTTCGGAAGGACAAAGCTCGGATGAAAAACTCCGATTTTGATGAGCTGGTTCAGAGGAAGTTGGCTGTGAGGAGAGCAACTGAAGATGGTGCCCCAAGCAGCGGAGACAAATCTCAAGATGGAGATGGGGACCAACAGGGAGATATTGAGAAGTAGTCTCAGATTGAAAAGGAGACTTCATGGTTTATCAACCCGGATCTAGTCAACACCGGAATGTTGATAGTACTTTCGATCGAGGCGCACTGAGACCGGAGCTCGAAATGAAGCCGGAGCTCAAGATGATCGACAACACAGAGGTACGAAGATTCCCGAGATTGATCTCACTTCTCTGATAGAGAAACTTGAGAAGGTTGAGCCAATGATGATCAAGATTGCTCAGATGGAAGAAACGTTGGCCAATCAAGCTCAAAAGATGGACGGTCTTAGTCACTCTTCGTAATCGGTGCAAACTCAAAACACTCTAACCACCCGGATGACCTCCATGGAAGGAAAGTTGAATGAGAAGTTCGGAGGGAGTCAAGGCGAAAGTTAAGTGATGAATCGAAGGTAAAACACCAGAAAGTTCTCGATTTCTAGAGGTGAAACCGCGTAAAAGAATGAGGTGCTAATCAAGTCTCGGCCGTTGAGGAAATGAGCTCAATACTCATGACCAAGATAACAGAGATGCTCAAAGAAGCACTCTCCCGCCGGTTGCCCACTTATCTCAAGAATTTTTCGGGCCAAGAACCATCTAAGGAGGCCGGAAGACTAACAAGATCGAGATAAGGGAGAAGTTCGATGTGTGAGCAAAGAGCAATATCACATGGACACAAAGATTTCCGTGCTTTTTCCAAATTACGGTGCCAAGAAGGGGAAAAGTAAGTCAAGATCTCGTAAAGTTCATGGCACATACATTGGAGAAGAAGGCTCGGAAAGATGTTTGAAATGTATAATCTAGCAAAATCCTTTAAAGAAGCTCTGAGCTACCGAGAAGTTAAAGTTCGCCAAGTAGAAAAGCCTATCTACACTGAAGTTTCGAGCAAGCTATGCTTGATGTTGCAAGAGAGAAACCGAAAAGCTAGAGCAAAGGTTGGAACAAGCCAGTCATTGAATCGCTTATGAAGAGGAAAGCCTTGGGCGTTGTTCAACCCGAAAGAAAACGTCAAAGGCTTCTAAGCCAATCCAGAGAAAACCGATTCGATGATGAAGAAAACAGAATAACCAAAGGAATCTGAGTCTCAACCTCGGAAGAAAGTCTTCAACACGAAATGCTCAAGACACTCCAAGAAGAACAAGCTAAGAAAGTCCGCCGCTTTGCCCTCGAACGCCTGTGGATCGAAAAGAAGATAGACGAAGAGCGTGGTTTAGGAGTGATTTTAGGAAGTTTGCGAGCAAGAGGAAAGGAACATCAAAAGCACTAAAGTGGCCCCACGCTGATAAATGAATGCCTATCAAACTCAACGATATGTGGGAAGAAGTCAAGAGAACCTTCGGTTCAATTATGATGTTCTCGTGGAATGGAGAGGGAAAGCTCGGATCGAATGAAGCTTTCATTGAATACCTTCTTATCTTCTATCCAAAGTATCTACAGAGTCGATTAACTTTTATGGATGAAGGAGAGGTACGATAGTAGCCCCCGATCCATATTCCTATCCACCTCCAAAACTTGATAATGGCTTGGTGAATGAGAAGGCCATTACTCAAGAGATTGCTCAAGATCTTTGGTCATTGGGTTTAACAGAAAACAATCCGGACATCATCAAGGAAAGAAAATGAGTTTGAAGAAGAGATTTTTCTAATGTTTGACTGGAGGTGCCCACCGATGAAGTTGAGAATGAAGCAAATCAAGAGCGGAAAGACCAAGAGCCAAAATCGTAAGATCAAGATCCTAAAAACCTCGTAAGATTTTGTAATCTTTAAATTTTGTCTTTTAATTTTGTTGATAAACTCATTGTAATATGTAACAGATACCAATCATCAATGAAGATTTATCATTATGCTCAAAAGATAATATCTCATTATCTTATTTACATGTCTTTTATTTTGATATGCCCGAATGAATGTCTCTCGAACCGATTGTATGTTGATAAGGGAGAAATTGTTTAAGTATTTAGTAATGAACTAGTTAAAGAGATTCATTACTGAAGAAATTGCTGAATGATTAAACTGTTGAGAAACTCTGAAATTGTTGGGAGACAACCAATCTTGTAATAGGATAAACCCAAAAACCCGAGTATAGGTTATTTGTTTGTAACAAGATAGGTTTTGCATCATCAAAAATGGGGAAATTGTTGGGAGATGAATTTTAATAAAGATTTATGATTTTGATTAGATCCCAAAACCCCGAGTATGACATGTTCGTAATGATCTTGATAGTTGAGTCGATTCAGTTTTTTAGAATATTCAGGATGTTATCTGCGAAATGTATAGTCGTGAGATATAGTTCGGAGATAGTTCTTGAAGACTCAATGGATACCGAGTAAATCAAGACTTCAATGAGAAGACTCAAGACATCGGTCAAGAAAAACTACAAAGATTCGAAGACCTCAAGACTCGTAAGACTCAAGACACAAAGATCAAGATCGAGGAACTAAAGATCAAGAATATCAAGGCACGTAAATTATCAAGACTCGAAGAAGGTATCGAATGCTCAAGATGAACCCGAATGTTCCGAGGCAATCAATATATCTATCTGAATGATGCAATATTGGTAAGATCGCGATTCCTTAGAAAATTAGATATCTCGCCAAGACATTCAAATGCGCATAAAAGGAACTAAGTCGTAGTGTTGTTAAGGTTATATCAAACTCGTAGTTTGTAACCAAAAAGAGCCGCTGAAGGTGTCTACCTTTAACGAGACAAAAGTGAAAAGGAGGAAGACAACATCGCACCATCTCGACAATCGACAAAGGATGTGTCTCTCAAAAAGATGTCGATGTACAAAAGTTCCAGATCGCAAAAAGTGAAGACCGGCTACATGAAAGGCTATTGCCTAGAAAGTGTTAGGGGAGTTTCAAACCCTAAATATAGCCGTTTTTCACACACCACAAGAGGAAACTCACGGGGTTTGTCTCTCAAACGGATAGTTTTCAAGAGTGACCTTGGTGTATGCCTATAAATCACCGGTGACCCTCTACATTGTAAGGTGACGGAAATTTATACATAACTTAAGAGCTCAAACTTATTCTTGTAAAAAGTAAAAGCACTCGAAAAACTTAGAATTTCCCAAGTGCTTCGATATTGAAGAGAGCTCACTATACTAAGCCTAGCTTGATAAGAATTATCCAAAGCTTAGTCGAGATATCCTAACCCTTGCATTGTGCTTTATTGTAAAGGATATCTCATCCTAGTTGAAACCAACCAAGAAACCCCAAACCCTTGTGAAGGTAGTTGGAGTGTGTTTGTTGGTGAGAAGTGTTGTAAAGAGTTAGTAAACTACACCGGAGTAGTCGAAAAACTCTAGAGGAGAAGTTAGTAAGCTGCTGGGGTAGTCCGAAAGCTTGTGTGTGATTGAGTAAGTAAACTACGGAGGTAGTCAGAAAGCTCAAGGTCGGGTTGAGTAAGTAAACTACGTGGAGTAGTCGAAAAAACTCAGGCGAAGTTGAGTAAGTAAACTACGAGGTAGTCGAAAGCCTCGAAGTTGATAGTGAATTTCTCTAAAGAGTCGGGAGAGTGGACGTAGGAGCTTGAGTCTCCGAACCACTATAATTGTTGTGTTCTTTATTGCTTTCCTTATCCGTGCTTATCTGTTTGATTGACTTGATTTTGAAAGCATACTTTTCAATCGATATTCAGGTTGGAATCAATCCAATCAAGTTGCATAAGTGAACCACAGCCTAATCACTATTTCATAAAGGGAAGGTTTTCAAAGAAAGCTTAAAACGAGTATAAACTAAGGGCCAACCATTCAAGACAACCGAGTAGCTTTAGAACAGATAGTTACCAAACCAACGCATTCTTCCGAGGGTTCAAGAAGTTAGTTATCGATCCAAGCAACTCAGATCTCTCGACACTCGGACTCGGTTGGGATTATCTCGAGGTTTTCGAAAAGCGGCTTCGGGATCACCGCCTTAGTAGACTTTGACTCGAGAGCGATCTCGTGCTTCTCGAACCTAATCTTCGAGGATTATCGACCCAAGTGACCTCGAGAAGAAAAAAGTTTTAAAAACACTGAACACGTGTATTCCCCCCCCATACACGTGTAAGACTCGTTTGCACCGGGACCAACAGACTTTATAACATGATCAAAACATTGGTTCCAAGCTCTGGATGCCTGTTTGAGTCCGTAAATGGACTTCTTGAGCTTACAAACAAGATGTTCTTGGCCTGTTTCAATGAAACCTTGGGGTTGTTGCATATAGATCTCTTCATCAAGACTTCCGTTAAGGAAAACTGTCTTGACATCCATTTGCTAGATTTCAACGTCGAAATGCGCAGCAATCGATTAGAGAGTACGGATGGACTTAAGCATGACTACGGGTGAAAAAATTTCCTCATAATCGATCCCTTTCTTTCTGAGTATAACCTTTCGCCATTAGTCTTGCTTTAAAAGGTTTCAACCTTCCCGTCCGATCCTCTTTTCCTCTTATATACCCACTTGCATCTAATGGGTTTGACCCCATTAAGTGGTTCGACTAGCTCCCACACTCTATTATGAAACATAGAACCCACTTTGGCTTTCATTGTCTTTGTTTGCAAGAAATCGCATCCTTATCTTGGAGTGCCTCGTCATATGTCCATGGTCTCGATTCCTGAATCAAGTCCGAGGACTCTCCTATTCCCATGAATCTCTCGGGTCGCCTAACAACCCTCCCACTATAACGAGGCTCCGGCCAGAAAAACGTATCATTTGGTATATCATCTAGTACAATCGGACCGAGGTTTGCCCTCTAAGCTCATTTAAGGTAATCTCACTGGTTTTCTTTTCGTTCTATAGTTTTCTTCCAAAATCTAAAGTGGGTGCGGATGTCCCCTTTTGATCTTTGAAACTATAGAACATTCACCCTTTTGTTCCTGGGGGTATCCTACAAAACAACCTTAATTCGATCGAGGATCCACTTCTCGGGTTTCTTTCCAACACGTGGGCGGACACCCCAAAGTTCTCATGTGTCTCATACTAGACTTGCGTCCGTCCACAATTCTTTGGGGTTCTCGAGAACCGATTTGGATAGCACCAAGTTCGTAATGTAAGTCATTTGTTTTCCAAGGCATGACCCCAGAACGACTCGGGAAGATCCGTATAACTCATCATTGATCTAACCATTTCCAAAAGAATTCTGTTGCTTCGCTCTGCAATCCCCGTTTTGTTGAGGAGTTCCGGGTGCGGTGAGCTGGGATACAATCCCTTCATCAGATAAGTAGTTCAAAAACACATCGCTGAGGTATTCGCCTCCACGATCAGATCGTAGAGACTTGATACGTTTTTCCCTATGATTCTCTGTTTGAGCCTTAAATTCTTAGAATTTTCAAAGGTCTCATATTCATGCTTCATAAGAAAAATGTACCTTGAGTAATTATCAATAAAATTACTCATAACCTTCTCTTGCTTTGGTTGACATTTGACTACATACATCTATGTGAACGATCTCTAACACTTCTTTAGCCCCATTCCCCTTGGCTCCAAATGCCATCTTGGTCATATCACCCTCCAAACATGATTCGCAGGTTGGATTCGATTCAACTTGGAGATGCTCCAGTGAACCATCTTTCACCAACCTTTGGATCCTCTTTGGATTTATATGACCTAATCTTAGATGCTAAAGAAGTATTTCGTTCACGCTTTCTTTTGTCGGAAATAGTTGATGTGTTATAGGATGCATTTCGTGAGTGGTGTGCACAGTTAATTTTATAGAGATTTTCCATCAATGTCCCATAACAGGTACACTCATCATTTCAAAAATGATGTCATTCTTATTAGAAGAAACTTAGTGTCCTTTACTCGAATTTTAGAAACTGAAAGTGAATTCTTTCTAAAACTGGGAGCATAAAGATAATCTAAAAAAAAAACTCTATCTTCAAAAGATAGGTGCACTTCTCCCACTGCTTTAATTGCTACTCATGTAGCATTGCAATGTCTGCTACTTGCGTAGTATTGCAATAATTGTTACTATCGTAGCATTGCAATATCTACCATTTCCTTAGCATTGCAACGTCTTCTACTTTCGTAACGTTGTCCAGTGTGATGAGGATCTCACTCCCACTAAGTTGCCGGATCATTTAGAACCCGTGAAGCCAACATGATTAGTGGATCTCGTATCAACCACCCACGAATGAGAAGTATACGCCGCTAAATAAGTTTCAACAACTAGTGCGTGAGAATTACCTTTCTTTCCGTCCCTTTTGGGGTTGGAACAGGCAAAACCTCCATTGTCCTCTCTCACCGCAGCTTAAGCACTTCCTCTTTGGATTTTCCTTGACACAACAAGCATTCCTCATCTTACCATTGCCCTTGGCAACAGTTGAGTTTTACTGCTTATGGTCTTTGGTCCTCTTCTTTATCTTGCCTACCTTTGGCCTAGAAGATGAAGACGGACCACTTGCCGTCAAAGCTTGAGTTTGGTACCTTATCATCATTTCTGCCGAGACCAAAAGCTTGCAACAAATTAGCTAGCGAGGCCAAAATGGTCAAAAACTTTTGGGCAGAGAGTGAAGTACCAAATTCATCTAAGTCTCCAGATCATAATCTGCACTCAGAATCTCAAGTTTGTTCAGATGGGCCTTCTATTTTGAGGACGTAATCCCTTACGGGTTTTCCCTCCACCATTTCAAATGATTTACATCTCTCAAGAGGTGATCCGACGAGTCCCGCATGTTTTGACTCGTCGGTTGGCTCATCTCGATTTTTGTGTGTCAAAATCCACTTGTGCTTTTTGTGCGCTTAGACAATTATAATTTTTCCAATCAATATAGTTTCCATACATATTGTATTGACTTTAAAGTATAATAACAAAGGATTAAAAGGTAACGACATCTTTGAATCGAAATAAACAACTATATGCAAAAGCACAAGTATATCACAAGATTCGATCACATGCATCATATTTAAAATCTCAAAAAATATGAACAATGCATCGCCTAACATCTCAAAAACAAGTTTAAATAAGCCACGTTGGGTGGGTCATTATTTAAACACATTCAAGCGTGTTACAAACAAGAACAATTATAAACCTTTAATATCCAGATTAATAGTTGGTTCTCCACTTGACCAATATAAAATTGACAGGGACTTTGAGAAAGTATATGCATATCAATTTTATACCTAAGTAATAACCATGATTAAATACATGATTACTATTTCGCTTTGATCGAGCCTCGTTGGGAGGGTCATCGTCGCCACTAGTAATAACCCACAATCATCCGTTTGGAATTCATTCATGTGAAACCTATCTTTTGACCGTCCCGTTGGGGGAATTTCTCCAAAAGAATTCACAAATAAATAAATCATGGAGGTCAAAATTAATTCAATTTTATTATCCTAATAAAATTGTCAATTAATTATTTAAAACATACTTAGTAATTTTGAAGTTGAGATTTTTCAATTTGGCAACCCTCATGCAAACACATTTAAACAAATTAAATAAAACATAAGATAAAGCACAAATAAATCAAGCAAAACAAAAAAATAAACATATTGGACACAAATTATCCAATTGTCATGGTTTGATTTTTCTTGACTTCGATCTTGAAGAAACACGCCTCGAATTTCTCCCACTCGCTCATCTCGAAAAAATACTTCCCTCGAACCGCCACGCCAAGCGGCTTCGCGGCCGGATGCACTCCGCGATCCAAATTGCCGCAGCCTGGATATCTCGGCAATGCCTCTGACCGCCGGGCCGGGTCATACCCACCAATGCCTCGACACACCCTCGGCAGTGTCGGCAGGGCGTCGGCAGATCTCGGCGACGCAAACGCCCCGCACCTCCGCCTCCTCGCCTCGCCCGCGTCCGCGGCGCCCGCTCTCCCAGCGCCGCATCCGCTCCGTCCATTTCGCCTTCATGAGGCCGCCAGATCGTGGGCCGGCGGGCGTCATCCTCATCGCTGGCGGCTCCCGGCCTTGCCACTAAACCCAGCGTGCCAAATACATACCATACACCCGCTGCTTACTGTTCGATTTCGTCCTTTAATTCTTCGTCTCTTCGTTCCCGATCCTAAGTATAATTTATTTACAAAAAATAAATAAACCTAGATCTAGACTAGTCTATTACATTGATCAAATCAAACTAATCCTAGTCTACTCGTGGATTTTCTCACGAGGCAAAAACAAATCCGAACGAATCGAATTAAAAAACCACGCTTAATATGCATGCAAAATAAACATTAAAATCCATGACAATTGGATACCGCAAAAACAGATCTAATAGTTCTACTATCCAATTTCAAATTTAATGTCCACGAATTAAATTACAATTTAAAAAATTCAGAGTCTTAAACAAAGGGCTCGATACCAAATTGTTGGGGAATGATTCGCATGAATCTATTCGGGGTGAATATTTAAATACAAATTTAATTCATTAATTATTACTAGCATGAATTAATCCTATATTAATTCAAATAATAATTGCAACAACATATCATGCATATAAAAAGCCACGTAAAACCTACGCATGCGGAATCTACGGGTTTACGTGAACGCATTCTCCTGGATGGCAAAGACTTTGGTAGGACGGACTAACCAAAATGACTTCCCAAGTATTCCCTTAGCCCTTGCTCGACAATCCAGTGGAAGGATACTCGCGAACAATTAACAAAAGGAAAAAATAAACTTTATTGCACCACTTATGTGGATTTGCTAATATTTCTAGCACATGGAATTGTACTTGGGAATGAACTAATCATCCCCTATTTATAAGAGGGAGGGTGGACGAATTTTTAGTGATATTTCAATGTGGGAAAAGACTTTTCTTGGTCACCAAGAAATCTTGAATATATCCCTTATATTTTTTTTCCCATAATTAAAATATTCCACAAAAATCCCACCTCCTCTATTTTATGGCTATTTTTCGAAAAATACAATGCTACAAGAATCCAAGATTTGGGTCTTCTTGAATTTATGAGATATTCTTGTATTTCAAGAAATACATATCTTCCATAATATCTTTTCAAGAAAATCTTTCTTGCCCACTATATTTTCAAAAATTCGAAATTTACTATATAGATAACCAAGTTGGAGATTTCTTGAATTTAATGAGATAATCTTGTATTCCAAGAATACATATCTTTATTCCATAACAAAATTCAAAGAAAATCTTTCTCCCTCTTTTATCCATAATTTTCGAAAATTTAGAGGAAATATAAGCAACAATATTTATTTTATTTTAATCACCTTTTCAGTTATTGGACTATATGTTGGGCTACTCAGGGGGCCTTTAGGAGAATTAAGATCGGACCTTCTAATGGATCTTGAATATCTAATATTGAGCCACAATATAATTCAAGCCCATAAATATTAATTAATCCCACTACATAATTAATATTGCACCATCCATCTTAACCCATATCACAAATAATATGGCTCCGGTCATTATTTCCCCGTGTTTAAGATTATCTAGCCCATTAATTAATTCAAGCCACCAAATAGCTTTCCGATTAATTAATATCTTTTGTCCTTGGTCGAGGAACGATTCAACATTATTATCCATACCTAAACTAATTCCACTTGCAAGATTTGGTATGATAAAACTTATGAACCTCCCAAGGGGGGAAAATCAAGCAAGCGTGATTTGCACACGATTTCTTCGTATAAATCTTAGCAATCACATGTGACCAATAATATTGCCCAAGATAAAAAGTATTGAATCTCACTCGATTCGCTACCCATGATAAGTTAAAGCAATAGTTACCGATCCCACGTGATCCTATTTAAGGGATTTAGGTTAAGAAATAACGAACCACCGAGGTCTAATTCTTCCTTGTTCGATTCAAGAATTTATCATCCTCAGAGGTCCTATTCAAATAAGATCACCATGCACTAGTGTAATCTCTTGGTCAAGACAAACCAATCTCGAGCCTTTACACCTCAACCTTTCGCGATGGTTGTTCATTTCCATCTAGGTCGTGAATGACGTACTTTTTAGTTACAAGGGGATCTGTTAATTTAATCTTCGCGTGATCCGTATCACTAAATTAACTACTGATGTAACACGTCTTTAATTATTGAACAGTTATCAAAAGAAATATATAACATTCAATCATATTTAAAGCATCGGTGATAAACAATTTATTTCAAGAAATAAGTTCGAAAATTGATTTTAGATTATACAAAGTAAAAAAGCATACTTTTTCAAAAGATAATCCCAATGTAGATGGGCACCAAATGCGGAGATGGGTGGAGTTAGCGATCTGCGTGTTGTTGTGGTGCTCGGTTGGCGGCGAGAGGTGCAAATGCTCCACGGCCTGTTCTTCAACTTCCCTAATTCTTTTATCCCCTTTTTTTTTTTTTGTATGTATCTGTGTATGTACACATGGGTGTGTATGTGTGTATAGGGGTTTTGATTTTGGATTAGGGGTTTTTGGTTTTGATTAGGGTTTTTTTGGTGATGCGTCCCTGAGCGGGAAGTGGCGGTGGGTGGTGGTACCTTGTGTGCCATGACCCTTCTAAATTTTTGCTCTTCCTCCGCTTCATCTGTATAATCAGATATCTCTCAGATCTGTGTATCTGAGTTTGTGTCTGTGTAAGATTTCTTGGTTTTGGGGGTTGTGTTCTTGAGATTTTTTGGATTTTCGGATTCGAAAATTCGACGTTGTTCTTGACGAATTTTTCAATACCCTCCTTCTAGCGGCAGTTGTTGCGAGTCATTTTTTATAAAGAGTATTATGTGGCTAATTTGGGAACGACTCACAAACAAAACATGCACGTGTAAAATAAATTGTAAATAAGATGAATTTGTTGACCCAAATAAATCGAGAAATGACTACTCTGGGGGCATACCAAGCCAGGATGTGGTATTGCGAGCTTTACACGTACAATATTTGATACACCTTATGAAGATGAATCATTACAGATGAAGATAATCTGGAGAGTTTGCATATGAGTGCTAGGGTTTCTTGTATGTGTGGATAATCACTCGGATTTTTCTGTTCCTCACCTCTCTGGAGAATTTCTTGTGTGTGTGTCTCTTTTTCTGGGGAAAATTTCTGAACCCTTCTCTTCTTCTTTTTTCTTCCTTTTATAGCACTCCGACAAGCATGAGCTGGGTTGGCAAGCATGAGCTAGAGACTTCGGGTCATGCAAGAACTCACGTAATGCTGCCACTTTTTCAACTTCATCTTCCTGGTTGATCTTGGAACTTACTTGTCTGTAAAGCACTCTTTTGGTCGTCCAAATTAATCTTTTACTCGGTAGGATGTTTTGTTCGCCCCTTTAACCATGTCAGTTTTATGCTGGATCATTGTCCTCCTCGAGCACACTGAGCCCTCAGGATGTTCGGGTCTTCGGGATATCTGAGTGTCGGGCACTCTGACCCTTCGGGATACCTGAGGTCTGCGGACATACTGATCCTCGGGATATCCGAGGTCTTGAACATATCTTGACCCTCGGGACATCCGAGGTCTTGAACATCTTGACCCTCGGGATATCCGAGAGTCTTAACATCTTGACCCTCAGGATATCTGAGGTGCGAACATACTGACCCTCAGGACATCTGAGGTCTTCGAACATACTGACCCTCAGGATATCTGAGGTCTGAAACATCTTGACCCTCAGGATATCTGAGGTCTTCCAGGATTTTCTGAGTATTTTGGCCGCCTGAGTCCTCAGATTTGTTCATGGCCTTCTTGACTTAGCTCATCTGATTCTTTTTTTCCTGACCTGAGTGGCGAATACTTGTCCAGCGGGCATGTAATATTTAAATAATACACGTGTTGCTCTTACGTGTTCGATTAAGCCTGAGTTACTATATCGAACACAACAATACCCCCCAGCCAGGTCGCTTTGTATTCGACATGGGGCCCGACTGTTAAAATCTTATTGGGCCATAGTTGATGTCGTTTCGTATTCTGTACCGGATTTTTCGAAATCGAAACCAACATTTATATACCTTGTTTCTCCTCCTTAAACCCTTTTTTCCTCTGTCTTTCAATCTTTTTTGTGTCTGAAAATTTCCGGCGAGGGTTTCATCATTCCGGCGAAATTTTTTACTCAGGTAACCGTTGCATTCTTTTTATAATTGTGATTATGGCCTCTTGCTCGAACTCTTCTGTTCCCCTAGAATCAGACCACCATAGTTCCTCTTCTTCCCCCTCTGTCAGTAGAATCCCCCGTGGCGACGCAAATGCGTCGGAGACGAATGTCTCGGGTTCGTGAATTGTTAACAAAATTCGCAACCGTTTGCCGTTCTTTCCTCTGATTCTGACGAAGCCCTACATGAATTGGATAGGGACTTGGTCCGTAATGATTCTTCGGACAATTCAGGTGACAATTTTTTACCCCAAATTCAAATTGGGTCTAGGGTTGTTGACAATGTTAATGTAGATAGGAATGACAACGCTGTGAGGGGGGAAATTTTGGCGGCTGTAAACATGACTGAATCGAACATAGGGGTAGTTGGCGAGCAAAAATTTGAGCTTGATATACCTATTGGTGTCCCTCATAGTCCAACGTATAACGAGTATAACGCTCGTTATAGTTTTGATTGGCCCGAGCAACCTCATAGGATTGGGGTTGAGAATGAGTACCCAGCGAGCAAGATAGCGAGCATAATTGATGCTGATAGGCTCACTCGGCTGCATTGGATTTATGAAACTCCAAAAGATGTCTTCTTCTGGGCGCCAGGTTCTGATGAGCGGGCCGACCAAACCCCTGAGGGTTGTGTCGCTGTAAATTTAGACACAATGGAAGCTGGCCTTCGATTTCCTCTCCATACGGCCATCACCCGTTTGCTCGTGGAGTGGAACATCACCATTATCGCAAATTAAAACCAAACGGGTGGCATATGATCATGAGTTTCGACTTTGTTCGCAAAATGAAGCCAAGATACTATCCTCAAGAAATTGAGCTTGCTCGATTGGTGCACTTGACCCATCCGGGGGTGAACACGGGTGGTTGTTCATGCAAGCTAATGCCAAGTGCAAAATTATTGAGGGCGTGCGAATAAAATCGATGATTGGAAGGAAAAGTTTTTGGTTCGTTAGGGGCGATTGGAAAAGCCCGACCTCTCGAAGCGAACCAAACGCTCGTTTAGACATCCCCACCGACTTGAGCATACCAAAGTAAGTGATTTTGTGTCTTTCGTTCTTCATTTTGAACCCGATTTTAACTCGTTTTTTATTTCGAGGATTCTAGGCTGCGACGGACAAGGAGACAAACGACGGCTATTTCAAAGTTTGGCAAATTGACACGAGTCTCGTTCGAGCGATCTGTGAGAACTCGAATCTCTGCCGATCGAGAGAAACAAAGGAGGTTTGTTCGTGCCTCCTCATCATCTTGTTCTTTATTAATCCTCTTGGTAAGGATTGCCTCTTGTATTTGTATGTTTTGTGCCATTCGCCGTTATTATCCTTCATCTGCTCGCATCAATTATTTTGTTTATAGCTTTTCCCGCTGTGACTATTCTTTGTGAGTACATCCAACATCTTGAGATGGCTCGGAGAAAAAAAGCCCCGCAGAGCTTGTTTCATTGAGCCGAGAGAGGCTCAAGCAATTAGAGGGGAGGCGAAAGGGGCTAACTGACCGTTCCGGTCCGGGAATCTGTGGCGTAAAAGGAGTACTCGTTCTGCCGAAGCGAAAGTTACGGAACAAGCTCCGTCGTCGAAGAGACGTGAGTGAGATCTACGAGCAGGCCGAAGCGAACAAACTCCCTGACCGGCCCAGGAGCAAAGCTCAGCTCGAATGAGTAATCGGCGTCCATCGCAGGTGTTCGGACCCCTCTATCGAGGCAATCGAGGCGGCCGCCCCGAAGTTGGTACGTTTCCACAGATTGTTGAAATGGAGGTTGGCACATCATCTCCACCTCCGGCCACCCCCGATCATGGACTCCGTTAGATCCCGAGCTCCGATCCTCGAGGATAGATCATTCTTGGGATGGGATCCGACTCGTGTGGCGGTACATTTTGTTCGATCTGCCTCGGTTTTGGTTATTTTTGTTAAGCCCTTTTTATATTCTCTTATCCGAATATATATGTAGGTTGAAGCAAAGGTCGCCTTTGATGCCCAATCGAAGAACTACTTACGCTTTCGCCGGCGTTCATAAAGGTTACCGGCATTCCCGAGCATGTTCGAAAGCTTGCTAGACTCTGCTTCGGGCATGGACTACCGATCTGGAAGAGTCCACTGAGTCCCACCTCTGGAAAATTTACGTCCGGTCCGGTGCTTGAGGGCAATCTATGGTCGTTCTTGAAAGCTTATGCTCGATCCGCCAACCTCCATGCCAACTACTTGGCTTTGATCGAAACTTCAAAAGGTGGATGAATAGAATAGGACTCAGGATGAGCTGAGGTTGGCTCAGGGGCAATCTTCTTTGGCACAAGCTGATGCTCACCGGGCTCAGGAGGATGCTCGCAAGGCTCAGGAAAATGCTCGCCCGATTCAGGGAAGATGCACGCTGGCTCGGGAAGATGCTTTCGCCCGAACAAAGGAGAATTGATTCACTCTCGGGGAGGAGGTGGCGATATCTGAAAAGCACAAGAGGATATGAATATTGAGCCGTAGACTTTGAGCCGTGTCGAGGCCATGGAAAAGCGAGAGGATGCACTTTCGCCAACAATTCATCATTCTTTGAGGAGACCAACACTTTCGTTTGGGTCTCGAAAATTCAAAAAACACACGATGATGAGTACGTTGATTCTATGTCTAACTTCTCGTACATTTGTGCCTTCACCGATGCTATCCGGTCTGTTCGTCATGCCTCCAGCAGCGAACAAATTGCCCCTCTTGTAGCCAGTTTTCAGCAGTACCTGATCGACAACCCACCGGACCGCAACCTTCCAATGTCAGATTTAAATGATCTGTGTGATTTCTCCGTTCTTCCTGAAGGGATCAAAGTTGATGATCCGATTCTAGATGAGGAAGAGGGCTCAGACATGAATACCGCTGAGGTTGCTGGCCAAAATCTTCAGACCGAGTCTGGGACCAATCAGGTGCAAGCCGAGCAAAGGGGGCCTCCTGTGACCGAGCAGAATGTACCTTCTAGCGAGCATGTGGTACCCGACCAGACTGAAGGAGTTGTTGTTGAGGGGGCGGAGCACAATTTGTTCGACATCTCTCTCCCGTCTACCCCCAATTATGATTTTGCTCCTTGATGTTATTTTTGTTTTGTTGAACATATATTGTGTAATTTTTGTCTTCTTCACTTTCTGTTCGAACAGTGTCTTTAATACTTGTAGTTTTTGCTGACTTCTTGTCTTTTGTTCGAACATATTTGCAACTGAATGGATGAATTACATATTGAACCAACTCTTCTAACCTGATTGTTTGATAATTGTCGAGGATGAAAATTGATACTTGTGTTGCTTGATGTTTGCTTGGTTGCTTTGTGTTCGCTTTGTTGCTTTCCAGTTTTTGCCCCTTTTCTTCTGAATGAATTCGAACATTGGGTTTGCCTATGCCCGCTCCTGACTTTTTTCGGTTTTGATTGTCTTATTGTCGTTGCAATCGGTTGATCGTCTTATTTAGGTGCGACCAGATGGGTTACTTTATGAACCCCCCTTTCTTGGTCTTGAATCGCCTTATTTAGGTCGCGATCACTTGCATTAGGGGCCGTCTTATTTAGTCGCGACCCTTTTCATCACCCGCTTTTTTTATGGGTATCTGTAAAGTCTGAAGTCGTCTTTTTTGCGACTACGTACCCATTACTCGCTTTTTGCTGCGGGAATCAGAGTACGAACTCGTTCGTCAGGTGAACATAGACTTGGGCTCGTTCGTCTTTGTTCGGGCCATCCGGCTTAGGTGCGACCTCAAATGGGCTTGAACTAGAAAATCTTAGCGAACAAAAGTACATATATCTTTCTTTTTCTTTTTGCAACACTTTGTATTCTATTACATCCTTCATATCTGAAGAAGACTATCTGTTACAAAACTATTGTTATCAGACTAGGGTTTTGAATTTAAACCTTGTCTTGAGTAGACACGAACTGGCCCCACCTTGTCCGCAGAATTGATGTTGACAAGGATGTGGCACATCATCCTGTCTACCCTTCTTTCTTCGTAACATGCTCAAGCAGCAGCAGCATAAACTTTTGTCCCTCCTGGACAAGCTGTGATTATGCGGGAGGCTGCGGGCATGAGCATGTGGCGCGCATTCCTGCTCGCCTAAAGTAGGTGCGAGCAAAAATTTTCAGCTCGCACCATTCTGTCTCCTTCAGTAGATGCCTAAGCATCAGCGTCCGCATCTTGTTTTGAGCGAACACTATGACATCCCTCCCATTCGGAGGAGATTTTGGGGATGCATAGAGAACTAATGACTTACTACTGCCTAAGCAGTGAGTAACGTGGAGTGGCAACCATGACTCTGCCGAGCATCTTGAGTCCGAAACGAGCTTCAACCTGTGCTCGCAAAGTCATACGGGGTAAAAGACTCGTATCAGGGCAGATGCTCGATTCAGCTGAATGATTGCTGAATCGAGAGCTGAATTCTTCTACGTCTGGGGGCATACTAAACCGACTTCCTTCTGAGAATCGCAATATTTTTCCTTTTTTCTTCTTCATATGTTTTTTCTCTGCTTTTTTCTGCTATCAATATGCCCCTATTTATAGAAATATCCCAAGCTAGTGCTGGCATAGCTAGCTGGTGCTAGCTCTCTTACTTTTGCTCCCCCTTTTGACATCTGTTCAACTTTTTGACAGCTCTTGCTCGAAGATTGACTCATCCCTGCATGGTTTCCACCACTTGTTAATTCGTTCCGATACGTATCTTCTGTTGACATCTCGTTCTGACACGTATCTTCCGTCTTTCGATAGTGTTGGCCAGCATTTCTTTCCTGAAGATATGTGTCGAACATAATGTACTCTTCTTTCAGAATCGTCCTACTGTCTGAACTGAATGGCTACATCGGCCATTATGTTCGGCCAACTATGACTTCAGCTGTGTGGACGATTTTGTTCGGCCAACACTATGCTCGCTAAAGCTGTGTGGGCGATTTTGTTCGGCCGAACACTATGCTCGCTATTATTGATAGTATTTTTTCAAATTTGACGCATTCCACGAGTAGGACAATGGGATTCCATTCAGGTCTTCCAAATCATAGGCCCCGTTTAGCAAAAGTTCTAAAATTATGAACGGACCTTCCCATGCTCGGCCGAACATACCACTTGATACCCCCGTTGCTCGCCTTAAAACCAGCTCACCCACATTGAACCTGCGTATTCGGACTTTGGAGTTGTAAAACTTCTCTGATCTCTTTTTGTACATGGCATTCTTGAAATCAGCCTCCGTCCTTCTTTCTTCCAACAGGTCTGCACTCAGGGCGAGCGCCTGGTCATTGATGTGCTCTCCAAAAGTCATTGTTCGATGACTTGGAATCTTGATTTCTGCGGGTATAATAGCTTCCGCACCAAATGGCAAGGCAAACGGGGTCTCCGCAGTTGATGTTCTGAAAGTTGTTCGATAGGCCCATAATATTTTAGGCAACTCTTCAGCCCATCCTCCCCCCTTGGAATTATCAAGTCTAGCCTTGAGGGTATGCTTGATAATTTTATTAACGGCTTCAACTTGTCCGTTTGACTGGGGATAATACGGAGTTGAGTAATGTTTTTTTATGCCCCAGCGAGCACAATTCTGTCTGAATTCACTTCCATCGAATTGTTTGCCGTTATCAGTTACTAATGATTGGGGAAGCCCAAATCGACAAATGATATTTTTCCAAACAAAGTTCCACATTCTTTGTTCGGTGATTTTGACAATGGCCTCGGCTTCTGCCCATTTAGTATAGTAATCAACGGCAACCACAACAAATTTTACTCCCGACGTGCCAGTAGGAAATGGGCCGATCAAATCAATCCCCCATTTAGCAAATGGCCATGGGCTATAGACTGACACTAATTCTTCAGGTGGGCTATGAATAAGTGGGGCATATACCTGGCACTTGTGGCATGCGCGAGCATACGCGAGCGAATCTTTTTTGAGGGTTGGTCAGTAATAACTTTGTCTGATTATTTTATGTGCCAGGACGAGCCCACCTGTATGATTTCCACATACTCCATCGTGGATTTGTTCCAGAAGTATACGACCCTCTTCAGGAGTAGTACACTTTAATAGTGGAAGTGAGAAGCTTCTTTTGTACAAATGCTCGTCTATGATAGTATAACGAGCAGATTGTAATCTAAGGCGAGTAGCTTGTGTCTTACTTTCAGGGAGAAGTCCCTTTTGTAAGTAACTCAGGATTGGAGTCATCCAAGTTTCTTGTTCGCCTGTTACTTGGGCGAGCATAACTCTGGGAACTGATGGCGAACAAGTTGTGACGACCACAATGTCTGTTGTGTTCGTCACTCCTTCTGCTGTTGCTAGGTGTGCCAAAGCATCAGTGAACGAATTACCCAATCATGGCAATTGTTCAATGAAAACTTGTTCGAAATGCTCTAGCTGTTGATATTGTGCCATCTGTTCGCCTCGGGCCTCGTACTCGCCTGTTACTTGATAAACGATTATATGAGAATTGCTATAGATCATCAGCCTCTGGATTCCCATTGTCATTGCCATCTGTAGTCCAAATGATCAAAAGCTTCATATTCGGCTTCATTATTTGTAGGTTGAAATCAAAAAGCGGATGGTCATTGAATGTTTGTCTGGTTGGGCTGATGAGAACTACGCCTGCTCCGGCTCTTAAACTTGTTGATGAGCCATCAACATACATATGCCATAGTTGGTCGATAGCTCTTTCGAGCATTTGAGGATATGTCAACTCAACCATGAAATCGGCCATAGCTTGGCCATTCATTCTTGTTATTCGCGGAGCTTAACGTAATGCCGAATTAATCTAACTCCACCGCCCACTTTTAGTAATCTGCGGTAGTATCCGGCCGATGGAGGACTTCGCACAATGGGAAAGTGGTCAAGATTACCTCGAGTGGTCGAAAAAAAATGGTCGTAATTTTCTAACACTCATGACGAGGGCATATGCTAAATTTTTCCAATGGAGGGTACCGAGTTTCTTTTTAAGCACTTGGCTTACATAGTAAATGGGCAAGTGTATAGTCCCTTCCTTTCGTCTTTAGTACATCAAGATCGATCGCATGCTCGGATGCAAAGAAGATACGATAGAGTTGTTCGCCTGAGACAGGCTTAGACAGTGTATGAGTATCTGCAAGGTACTGCTTCAATGATTCGAATGCATTTTGGTAATGTTCAGTCCACTGGAATTTCCCTTTCTTCAATGTATCGAAGAAAGGTTTGCATTTGTCTCCAGTTCGTGATATAAACCGGCATACGGAAGCTAAACGTCCGGTTAGCTTTTGGACCTCTTTCACATTTCTGGGAGCCTGCATATCGAGCATGGCTTGAATCTTTTTTGGTTCGCCCGATCCTCGTTGACTGACCATATGTCCGAGGAATTTTCCTGAGTGAACCCCAAAGCTACATTTTTTCGGATTTAGCTTCATATTGTACTTCCTGAGTATATCGAACGTTTGTGCGAGGTGGGTGATGTGGTCTTCCTTATGTTCACTCTTAACCACAATATCATCAATATATACCTCAATTGTTCGACCGATATGTTCGCTTAACATGTTGTTCACCAAACGTTGATATGTTGCTCCTAAGATTCTTTAATCCGAACGCATGCGTTAACAAGACATGTTCTTTTCACTGCGAAATCACCGTATTCTTTTGATCGTCCGGGTGCATAGGTATTTGGTGATAACCAAAGAAATGCATCCATAAAAGTCATGAGTTCATGGCTTTCTTTGTATTATCAACCAAATAATCGATATCGCGGCATCGGAAGTTATCTTTCGGACATGCCTTGTTTAAACTGCGTGAAATCAATACCACGACCTCCAAGATCCATTAGACTTGCGGACGAGCATAGGGTTCGCAAAGCCATCTTGGGCATTTTACCTCTCGAATCGGTTTGTTGTCGAGCAACTTTTTGATTTCACTATTCATTGCCGCGATATTTTTCCCACTAAACTTTCAAGGCTTCGGATAACCGAGTTTGTATTGGATCAAGGTTGAGGGAGTGGCATGCATGTTTTGGATCGATGCCAACCATGTCTTCGCATGCGACCATGCGAACACATCCAAGTTTGCTTGAAGATAAGCAATAATTTCGCTCAATTGGTTCGTAATTACAACCGATGAACACTTCTAACTTCGTCCGTTTCGGTCGATTTTGATGGACTCGATTGTTCGACAGTGTTGCTCGCTTTCTCTTTTGCTTCCACCGAGGATCTTGGATGGACCCCCAGTGCTCGTCATCAACCTCCATGGGTTCAAAGCCTATGCGAGGCTCTAAGTCCGCTTGCTCGTTTGGCTGATCAATATTCATTTGATCTAGGAGATCTGGGGAATTAGTTGTCACCTCGGAGTTTGTGTTCGCGCCTTCTGTCCTCGCACGAAGAGCTATGCTCGTCGAACTTTTGTTCGTCGGAAGATCTTTCGGCGAGGTATTTGCTCGCTGGCTTGGCTCACCAATCTCCCATGTTCGCTCCATCATATTGACGATGCTTTATTTTTCTGGTGCAAAAGATAGCAAACAATCTCGAGCTTTCTTCTGATCTCCTTTTACGCTTCCTGTTCCCTCTTGTGTCGGAAATTTAACACAATAGTAATACGAGAACAGCCGCTTTTAAATTCTCGAATAAACGAAGCGACCTAGGAACCCGTTATAAGTAGATTCGAGCATCGACGATTACAAAATCTAGCATTCTAGTTCGCTCGGATGTCCTGGATTCGAGTTGATTCTAACTCGACTCCTAACCTAATCATGCCATAGGGTCGGGTTCAGATTCCCCAAAACCCATTATGGTATGATTACATGGTTCAATATAACCGCTCAAGTCTCCAACTTGTTTTTCCATCCGGGCGAAGGGTATTGATGAACAAAATGTCCGCATAAGCTCCAAAGGTCAATCTAGGAGGCGGTGCACCTTCAACCCGGCGGAGACGAAAGCAATCGATGGTTAAGGAGTCATTGTGGGGAGTTATGATTCCGCCGAGATCGTCCTCCTCCAAACATGATTTGGTGTGAGGGTGGCGTCTTACCGATGTGCTCGCCACCTTCACTTGATGGATGTTTTGCATGGCACGCAACTCCATCTTTTTTCGCCTCGCTCGATAATGTTGGTGCTGGTAACATCCACCCACTGGACCATATTCAGGACGTATCATATGAATTTCTTGACTTTCTCGATCTCTTCCCACAAGAGAGGCCCTTTTTTGGTCTTTTCAAATCCTTTCGTGATTCTTGGGGATCACGATGTTTGTTCGGCTTTTTACACCCCTTCGATCTTATGTTTTTTCAGTTCGGGAGTCTCTGCTCACCGGCTTTTTTAAGAATTGGGTAAGACGATTATCTTCGTATAGCTTCCAAAGTTGGCGGAGTAAATCGCGACACTCTTCAGTGTTGTGCCCGATGTACTCGTGGTAGTTACAATATTTGGAAGCGTTGAGCCGATGTTTATCCATTATAATTCTTCTCGGTCTTTCCAACATGTCCCGATCTCTGATTTGGTTAAAGATTGTCTCCACTGAAACGCCTAAAAGATTTCGTAGGGCATTTGCTTCCGCTCTTTCTTCAAATTGTTTGAAAGAGCCTGGGGGTTTGTACCCCCCTTGATTCATCACTTTCTTCCTGAAAACTTTTCTAGTTGTTGGTTCCTGACCCAATCGTGATTGGGCGAGTAGATCTTGCATGGCTATGATTTTGGCCGCTCGCTCTCAGAACTCTGAATATGTGTTCGGCCAGTCTTGGTGCATGGCCTTCCACATATCAGTATTTAGAGTCAGGCCCCCGACCACCGCAAGGATTTTGGCATCCTCTTCAACTGGGGCCCATCATACAGACATTTATCAAATCTTTCTATGTATGCTCGATCAGACTCACCTTTTAGTTGGGAGAAATGCGCCAACCTTTGTTTTGGCGCTGGGCGAGCACACATGGACGAAAAGTGGGATAAAAATTATTGTCCCAATTGAGCGAAAGATGTGATCGACACAGCGGGCAAGGTAGAAAACCATCTATGTGCCCGATCACCCAAAGTCATGGGGAATCATCGGCACTGCGTCGCGTCTGTGGCCCCCATCGCGATCATAAAGTCTGAATACTTGCTGAGATGGACATGAGGGTCAGACTCAACATCAAATATGGGAATTGGCGGTCGGGACTTCGCCACTTTCTCTCAGATTTTCAAATTTCCGCCATGATCGCCGGTGACAAATGGCGGCGGTATTGTGCTCGCCGAGGTTGGCCTTTGGTCGGCGGCGGTTGTTGTAAAGAAATCCTCAATGGCCTTTTGCATTTCCGCAAATTTTGTGGGATTGACAGACTTAGATTGGGGCTGATTCCCATCATGAGGACCCAGTGGGTCATGCTCGTGATGGGGCAGTCCCCCTTTCCAAGTTTGTGCTTGACTACCCAATCGATGATGGATAGACAATTTTGTTCCCGCCGATTTTTGTTCGGCATCATGGATGATCATGGAAATCTGAAGGTCGGGCATTTTTATTGGTTGTTCCTTTCTTGGATCATGTCGCCTATTATTGCCGATTTCGGTCTTTGGCGGAGAGCCTCAAACGTCCAAACGCCGATGGTCTAGATCCTGAGGTCGTTTCGTCATCGACGCGTGTCATCGGCTTTTTACTTGCCCGCTTGGCAATTCTCTTTTTTTAACTTGCTCACTATCGGTGTATGCGTGGCGCCGCTTCTTCACGATCTTGAGTTTCTAATTTTTCCAATTCCTTCTCAAATTTCTCTCTTTTCAAGGCCGCAAAGAAAGAAAGTGATGGCCTCCGGTTGTGGGGCGGATCATTCACAATTTCCTCGAGATTGGTAATCTCCGCTCCCCCGATCTTTATGAAATCAAGGCCGAGCCTCTTTTTCGTCATGTGGTCGGCTTTGTCCCGACCTCTCCGTTTGTGTATTCCTAGACTGAGGCATTTTATTTATTTTTTCTGCCTCGGCTCTCTAAGGGTTCGTATATGGGTTGGTTTTTGGGTGAAGCACCCTCCTTCTAGCGCCAATTGTTGCGAGTCGTTTTTTACGGAGAGTATTATGTGGCTAATTTGGTAACAACTCACAAACAAAATGATTAATCGAACAAGAACACTGCGGGAAGAACCGTAGTTCTTCCCCTAAATGCTGGTGTAGGTATATAAGTGGAATGAGGGAAACATTCCAGTGTCTGTCCCTTTACAATGAACTGTGAGGTCCTTTATATAAAGAGGACCAGCACGACAAATCATAAGCACGACAAGTCGTTAAGCATGACAAATCAATAAGCACGACAAGTCATGTGCATAAAGCATGACAAAACATATGCGTAAGCACGACAAATCACGTGGTCTCGGTGGGACCTGCTGACGTGCGATAATTCGTCCTGCTGACGTGTGATAAATCTGGTGATGCTGACGTGTGATATTTCTGAGCACAACAAGCCCTTAAATACCTAATCACCCTTTTCAATTCTAAATAGGATTTATATTAACCAATCAATTTTTAATTAAAAAAACGGATGCCAATGTGTTTCCCTAATAAATGCCAGTTTTCCGTAGTAATTGATTTAAAAAAAAAAAGAACGGCTGCCATATGTCTCACCATAATAATTGAAATTTTTTTGGTATGTTCATTTAAATAAAAGAAACGGCTGCCCATTAGATCTCAACATAATTATTTGCACAAATTTTGGTATGTTGATTTTCTTATCTCAAATAATTACGCCGCCTCCTTTTTTAAATTGCATAGTATGTTGAATTCCCAGGATTTTCGATAAAGCAGAAAAAATCAGTTGAGGAGTTGTAGCCATGGATTATTCTGTCATTCAGGTATTGTGAGTTATATTACACAACTTGCTACTGCAAAATCTAGTTTTGTTTCCTAACATATTTTTTTATGATCCATTTTTGTTAGTAAGAGTCATGTATTCACAGTCTAATTCAAGTTTTTTTTTTGTTTTTTTGGAATTGCTTTGCAGTGGATGAGTCTGTTAGCCAATTTTCTTGAGGCACATGAAGTTTTAGAGAATTGCAGAATTCTAATTGCTGTTAATATTGCAGAAACTTTTGCAAACTTCGTATATGTGCAGCAACACATCTTTTTCCTTTCACAATATGTGCAACGTGAAAGAGATAGTTGTCCACATGTTTATTTAAAATTCACGTGTGCAAAATTCTAGCATGTTTCCGAAAGATTCTCCATACACGGATTTTATCCTACATGTGTGAATATTTTCATAAACATTTATTCAAATTTGCTCTTAAAAAAAATCTCCACACGTATAACTTGTTCCTCAGGAAAAATTAAAAAAAAGTCCGATAACTTAGGGTGATTAGTGTTTTAGTTCTGTTACTTTTCTTTTTTATAAAAAGTACAAAACGTGTCACCGAAATCAAAATGTGAAAAGTTACTGGACTGAAATTAGAATCAATATAAATTATAGGACTATAATTTTTTGGTGCAATCTTGGGTTACACGTATTAGTGGTTCAACTAATTGTACATGCAAATGTAAAGTACCTATAGTAAAATTGAAGAAACATTTAAAAAACATTTGTGCAATATTACAAGCATGTTTTAAAAAGGATGCTCCATACACGGATTTTATCCGACATGTGTGAAAATTTTAAAAAATATTTATTCAAATTTTCACTTAAAAAAAATCTCCACACATATAACTTGTTCTTCAAGATTTTTTTTAAAAAAAAAGTCCGATAAATTCGGGTGATTACATTTTTAGTTCTATTAATTTTTTTTTAAAAGTCCCAAACTTGTCACTTTAAGTCCTTTTTTGCGCTGTTTTATCAAAATTTTTATCAAAATTATAATGTGAAAAGTTACTGGACTGAAATTAGAATTAATATAAATTACAAAACTATATTTTTTTGGTGTAATCTTGGGTTGCACGTGTTAGTTGTTCAATGAATTGCACATGCAAATGAAAAATACCTATACTAAAACTGAAGAAACATGTGCAACATCACATCTTTCGCTTTCTCACATATGCAATGTGAAACAAATAGTTGCCCACATGTTTAATTAATATTCACGTGCGCAAAATTCTAGCATGTTTTCAAAAGATTCTCAAATTTTCACGGATTATATCCTACATGTGTTGAAATTTCATAAAAATTTAAATAATGCTAAGCGAATTCCACATGTTCCAAAAAGTCCCAAAAGGTGTCATTTTAAGCCCTTTTTAGCGTTGATTTATCAAAATTTTCAAAGAAAACATAATACGAAAAGTTACTGGACCAAAATTAAAATTATTTATTAACATGTGCAATGTGAAAGAAAGACTTGATCTCACGTTCAATTAAAAATGACGTGTGCAAAATTCTAGCATATTTTCAAAAGATTCGATCTCCATACACAGATTTTAATCCTATATGTGTGAAATTTTCATAAACATTTATTCATATTTCCACATTTAAAAAATATTCTCCACACGAATAACTTGTTATTCGGGTAACTTAGGGTGATTACAATTTTAGTTAAAAAAAAACCCCCAAAGCTAGTCCTTTTTTGAAGTGGGGTAACCTAATTATATATGTGGAGCCTTTGTGTGTGTGAATTGGTCGGCAAATTAAACTTTTTAATGTTTTAAACCGAATCACTTGATAACTCCCTTATCAGCCTAAAGGTCTAAAATTGATATTTTCAACACTTAAATTAAAAAAGTCAAAAGTTACTGGACTAAAATTGGAATCAATCTAAATTTCAAGACTATTTTTGAAAATTTACTTATTTTTTCCTATACATATGCAATGTGCAAAATAGCTGTCCATGTATAATAAAAATTGAAATGTGTGCAGAATTCAATCATGTTTTAAAAGTTTCTCCATACAACGGATTTTAACCTACATGTGTGAATTTTTTAATAATTTTTATACAAACTTGCACTTCAAAAAAAAATATTCTCCACATGTACAACTTGGTCTCCTGGAAAATTTAAAAATAAAATCTGGTAACTTTGGGTGATTACAATTTTTTTTCTATTACTTCCTTTTGAAAAAAAAAAAAAAAAAAGTCCTGAAAGTGTCATTTTAAGTCCTGAAATCATCATGTGATGCAAACGTGTTCAAGCAATTAAGCTGAAGATGCGGTGTTGAGAATTTTAGTTCCAAAATAAATTTCAGTTTGTACATAGGGGATGTACTATATATATAGATTAATATATATAAGTTCTTCCATTGAAAAAGGTTCCATTGAAAAGGGGGGAGGGGGACGTATTGAGCTTTCAAAATAAATGGAGGATTCTTCTCCAAAAAATCAGCCAATAATGTTTACCATATTTTCGTTAATTACTTTATGTAATTGTTCCCCATTAATTCGCCTACCAAATCATCCTTAATTACTATTCATAATTGTAGTCCATTAAACCCATTGTGGCTTAAATGAAACAATTTTTTTTTTCCAGATTTCAAATATGGAAAAGGAAATAAGATACAAAAAAATAACCTGTTGTTTTATTGGTGGTATTTTTGTATATGAGCATCTCACTTGGTATTGGATTGCAACTTTCTTTTTGGGTAGTATTAATTCGTAATATATAAGCCCAGATCGTACCTATTTGTGACCCCCTCATTAATTTATGCATTTTTTTTTCTATGTACTTCATATTTTTCCTTTTACTTCATCTTTTTTGAGTTTTTCTATAGTATACCGTCTGCGCATTTTGCGATTTTTTAAAAAAAGAGATAATATTAAGAATAAATAATAATACTTAAAAATATAAGTATATCATAAACCACGCATAAAAAAGAGATGTGATTGTTCTTAAACAAATATTGTTGCTCTTCAGTGGTGCTTAATCTGGTGTCCATCTCTGCTAAAATCAGTATTTTGTTGTCATTTCTAATAGTTATCTTCCTCAGCGTGGTCTATAGTTTTGGCTCTGCACCACAACTTGATCAATTTGCCATAACAATCGATATATTAGACTTCTTTAATTCACTATAATTATCATAAACCTATATCTATATAGACGATTAGGCGTATAATAGTTCATTCACTATAATTTTGTCACATTATTTCGCTCCTCAACATTTCTTTGACCTCTCATATCAACAACAAAAGAATACCCATGACAATGTAAAAGTCCATTTAGAATAAAAAAAAATTATATTGATTTGATAATCAAAATAATTAAAAGGATATTACATGCTGGAGAAAAAAAAGAAGAGTAACTTATAAAATTAATTTAACCTCCAAAAATAATATTTTCTGAATCAACCTACAAAAATAAAAATTATAATTAAGTGTTATGAAAGATCAACTTTTTTTTAAAAAGAGAAATGATGATACTCGAAACAAAGAAAGTAAAAGGTAATTCTATAAAATGAAAAATAGTTGATTTTTATGGATTAAAATTGTGATAGTCAAATATTCTATTTTTATTAACAACTTAATATAAATCATCCGTTGTTTCTGAGGGATTTTAGAGGAAAACTTGTATAAGGTTTATTCATCCGTTGGGCAGGGTGAACCATGAACTACTTGGGTCTAGTGAACCATGAACCACTCGGATCGGGTTTGGGGTCGGGTCGGGTATTAAAAAAAACATCTAAAATTGAAATTAAAGTTAAAAGAAAACCGAAATTGAAAAAAGAAAAAAAAGTTAAAACTAAAAAAATTAAAAAAAGAGTTTTTAAAATTAAATTGCACCAATTTTATTGGTGCATGTGGTGCACAAGAGAATTTGTCTTTCAAATAACCATGATTTCAGGATTTTCTATGCTATTTAGCACATCTATTTCCAAATTGAATAAACAAATTAATTTCATATATCTCCATAATTCAAATTTTTAGATAAGACGATTCATGGCATCAGAGATTATCAGGTTCACGTCCACGTTCTGAGTTCGATTCCAGCTGAAAGCAACTCCGCCCATATTAAATTGTCCACTCGATACAAATTAATTTCACCTCTCTATACTAAACTCACGGGTGAGAAGGCATGTTAGTGAAATTAAATAAACGAATTAATTCTACACCTATCTACATTAAACTCACGAGTGAGTGGGAGTGTTAGTGAAATTAAATAAAAGAATTAATTTCACACCTCTCTACAAGTTCGAACTTTTAGATGAGATAAAATTCTTTCAATTTCCAAAGACGGTCTCATGCATGAGAGGAGGTCAAGTTCGGACTTTTAGATGAGATGAAAGTCTTTAAATTTTCAAAGATAAATACTCATATGAGACGGTCTCATGCACTAGACGAGGTAGTTCGGACTTTTAGATGAGACAGAATTCTTTAAATCACCACAAAATACATCTAATTTAAAGAGGGTCTTAAAGAGGGTATTAACGAGGGAAATGGGTTTAGGGAGGGCTTTAACGAGGGGAAAAATCCCTCGTTAAAGTGCTCCTCGGTAAAAATTTAACGAGGGGAAAAAAAGCCCTCAGCAAATAACGAGGGTTTTGTCGAGGGACTGACACATGTCAGTTTACCGAGGGCTGACTCCCCCTCGCCAAGTTTCTGACACGAGGGCCCTCGCTAAAGCCCTCTTCAATTTTAACGAGGGCCAGCTGGCCCTCGCCTTCTACCAGAGGCGAATTAACGAGGGCAATGTGGCCCTCGCCAATTGGGCGAGCATTTTACCGAGGGAAAAAGGCCCTCGCGAATTAATTGCGGTATTAAAAATGTAGTCACCAGGTTTTGAGCCCGAACTGGAGGGGTTCCGAGCGAACCCACGAACCACTGGGACACGCGAGCCCCTCCACTGTAGCAGCATATATGGGTGAAATTTGCCCCCCATTTGATTCGAACACTCGACCTCCCGGTATGTGGAGGCCTTGTGCGTTCCGCCTAACCGTTTGGGCTAGACGAGTTGTTCGTTAGGATTGTATTTTTAATTATATAGGTATTATATATTGTGTTTTTACAAAAATTTTTCTTCTATCATTTATTTTAATTGTTTGTCATGCATATATTTACTTTGATTAAGTTAAAATATTTATAATAAAATTCTGTAATAAATAATTTATATTCTTATGCATCATTTATTATTATGAGTACATTTATATATATACTTTTATTAATATTTACGTATGTAATATTTACTAACAAATTTACGTATTGATTATTATTTTTTAAAATATTTTCAATAAAATTGCAAAATTATTACTTTTATATTATTTTTCACTATTTACTTAACACGTGTACATATACACCTATAATAATCTTTTTTTTAATAAAATTTTAAAGCATTCTCACAAACTAATAATAGAGAATAATCAATAATATTCATTTTTCTTAGTGCAATCAATAATATTCATAAAAAATAAACATAAAACACACATGTGATGTTTGAACATTCTAAAATAAAACATAACAAAATATGTAGCGTTCGAAAGCAACATAAAACATAACAAAATATTCAGTCAAATGTTTAAATAACACACACACACAAAGTTTAATGCATCACATCATCATCATCATCATCATCATCATCATCATCATCATCATCATATTCATTGTCATTTACTGTGGAAAATTGAATAGGAGGAAAAAAAGTGGGATCAAATGCACTGGCGGCTCTGATCAAGTCAGTTAAACCTTGAGTACTCCCGGAAAAGTCGACGGAACGACATCGAACACGAGCGGTAGAACCACTGGGACCTACAGGAGCATTAGGAGGAGCACGATACTGAGGGAATGGAGGAACAAAAAGACCATGCTGAGCATAAACCACCGGGTCGGCCGGAGTAACCCCACCGTTGGGAACCACCGATTCCTCCGCAACCCTATTTGGGGAGTAACACCGGTCTGTGGTGCACCGGTTCCTGCCACGTCTGGCCGTGGAGCACCCTTGGTTCCTTACGGTGCCACCAACGGTTCTTTGTGGACCAATCGGAAAGAAAAATCGCTCATCCGGTTCATTTGACTCTGCATTTGTGTCATCTGTCTAGCCATTTTTTCTCTTTGTTATCTTTCATGCTCGAGGCGCTCACCTCCCCTAAAAAAAGCGTTCTTGATCAAATTGGGAGTAGCCAGCCGATAGAGGTGCCCCGGATGTTCCATCCGGGCGGATTGAATCTTGCCCAACTCCGGGCATTTGCCCTGAAACCCCGAATTTCCCATAGAGTACGACACTGCTGCGTATAGAATTTGTTTTGCTTGTCTATTAAGGCCAGATGTCTTCATCTGCATCTGCTGGTACCTCGACTTCGATCCGTGCCTCCACGGCTTGCTGACATACAAATATTTTAAACAAAGTTACTTGAAGCACTTACAAAGTTATATACTGGATAAACAAAGTTACTTGAAACACTTACAATTACGGATTGCATCTCCTCATACGTGACACCTTTTGAGTGAAAATGCTTCACGAGTTCCCATACGGTTGGAAGGCGTCCATGTTGCAACCACTGTATATTTTGTATAATTTTGTTAATTATCAATTATTATATATGTACTAAAATAATTTAAATATCGATTTGTTGTGGTGCAAAAACTAGTTACAAATTCATACGCAAAATCTATCGCTCATTTGGATCCTCCATGATGCGTGAATTTTTTGGATGCCCGATTTTTTCGGCACTGTTCGCTCTTTGCCTTAACCTCAGGTCGGTCCCAATAAAGTTTCAAACTCTTCCATATTTCGTCGTCCCATGGTGGCACCTTTCCCTTTTTACGGTGTAGGGTCTTCCATTTATTGAGAAGACCACCGTACCGCGTTGCAGCCCTCTTCAGAAACAGCTCTTTAATCCGTGCTTTGTTTTCCCTCTGTATATCCCAGGTGACATCCCTCTAACAAAAAATAAAAATTAACGTTGATTAATTATAAGTAACAATATAATAAACGAGCTATTTAAATTAATCAAACGAATGCATACCTGGAATATTTACCACCATGTATTCTTTCGATCAGCAGTAATCGATGCCCAGTTGAACTCACCCAACTCCATGTGTCGGGACATTATGTTTCTTATGATCCTCGAACATTTATTCGAGGGATGCAACCTGTAAAATTAAAAGAGTGTTACACACGTATACATATGCATGATATATAAATAAAAGACAAAGTGGTATAACATACTTCCCGTTGAACACACGTATATGTAGTCGGATCTGTGGTGGATCATGATCAGCGAGTTCATCTGCGTCGATCTCTCGATTCCTAGAAGAATCATCACCACCTTCAGTTGATTCACGGTGATCATCATCAGTACTCGTCGTCTCATGATCATTGGGTATCGGTACCCGATTCGGTTGTTCGTCTTCATCATTATCACGGGAATTCAACCCAGATCCACTGGATCTCCCGAATAAAGCTCTGCTCAGGGTCTTTCGTATACCTCTACCGGTCATCTGTAACAATATTGGTTAAATACATTAATTAAAATAACACAATTCACAACATATATACATGAATACATTAATTAAAACAACTCATTTCACAACTCATATATCATCTTCATCAATAATTAAATACAAGCAGCCATAACAAAGATATCTATATATACTAATTAGTTTCATCAATTATCTTCTGAATCATAATTATGATATCTATCTTCATCTTCATTTTCATCTTCATCTTCATCTTCCCCCTCCCCCTCCCCTTCCTCTTCCTCTTCCTCTTCCTCTTCCTCGTCTCCTGCCTCTTCTTCTTCATCTTCCTCTTCTTCTTCCTCAACTACTCCACTGTTCAAATCTGCCAAAACAACAGGATCATCATCTATTTGCACATTCATTTGGGATGATATGTCATCCTCTTGGAGTGGGGCAAGCTCTGGTGCGGTATTTCTATCGATTTCCACTAAGGATCTCGGTTTTGTGGTGCAAACAACCCACCAACGTTAGCCCCGCACAGATCCAGGGTACTTGCAATAATAAACTTGACTGGCTTGACTTGCTAGCACAAATGGATCAAAACAACCATATCGTCCTCTTGGATTAACGTCCACGAGTTTATAATTGGGATGTATTCTTGTTCCCACAGGCACAGTTGGATCAAACCACTCACATTTGAACAAAACTACTTTTTTTTTCAATAAGTCCGGGATATTCCAACACCACTACCTCCTCGAGTATCCCGTAGAAATCATTTACATTTGAATCATAGTTTGTTCCTTTAATACAAACTCCACTGTTCATAGTGGCTTTGGATGCGCCATAAGCTCGTGTGTGAAATTTGAATCCATTCACGTAATATCCAGGGTACGTGGTGACACTACTAAGAGGTCCGCCAGAAAGATCGCGTATAGACTCATCCCGAACACGATTTCTCCTCACCTATATATTATTGACGAGATACTTTATAATTAGAATGCGATTATATTTTTTATACTATACTAGCTATATATATAGGTCACTTACAAGTTCATCCAACCACGATGCGAATTGTTGTTGAAAAAATTCATCTTTTTGAGCATTCGATAGATTCGGTTGAACCGTATGTAGTTGCTCGAAAAACACACTACAATTGTAAATTTCGATGAGAAATTGCTCGTGTAATTAATATCAATTAATTAATATCTAATTAATTAATTACTTACTTAATATACGGTTGCACCTCGGGGCAATTTAGTAGCACGTACGTATGAGCTGTTTGCTTCTCCAAATCTACAATTGGTCTTCTACCCTTCTTTCCAAGTGTACTACCAGGAGACACAAATATCGAGAGTGTACCTCCAACTGATCGTGGTACTTCACGAGGTATATTGCGAGGTCTATTGTGTCGCCTCATCAGCACGTGTTCCTCAAAGTAATGAGAACAAAACATTGATGCTTCTTTTGTTAAATAGGCATTTGCAATTGAAGCTTCCACATGTGCCTTGTTACCCACACTTAACTTTAAATTGTGAAGATATCTAATTCAATCGAATGAGTAAGTGTAAATTGTAATATTTTTTTAATCAAATTATTGAATGAGTTAAATAGATTACGTACCTCTCAAATGGATACATCCATCTATATTGTACTTGACCAGCAATTTTTGCTTCATATGCAAGATGGACAGGTAGATGCTCCATCGAATTAAAGAAGCTGGGTGGAAATATATGTTCCAACCTGCACAAGATCACTGCGATATCGTTGTCCAACCGAGTCATGTTTTCTACAGTAATGGTCCTCGATGTTAACTCCTTGAAGAACAAACTGGTCTCAGTGATGGCTTGCCAAACCTTACATGGCAGAATCTCACGGAAAGCAATTGGGAGTAGTCTCTGCATAAATATGTGACAATCATGACTCTTCATCCCAAACATCTTCAATTTTGTCCAGTCTACGCACCGAGACAAGTTGGACACATAGTTATCGGGAAATTTCAACTCATCTACCCATTTGCAAACCATATCTTTGTGCTTCTTATCAAGGGAATAACTAGCTTTGGGGTACTTTCCTGTGTGGACATTTCAGAATGTAGGGTCGGCGACAAGATTCATTAAGTTCATCTCTCGATTTAGTTGTATCCTTTGTTTTCCCTTCGACATTCATCACCGTGTAGAACAAATTATCAAACACATTTTTTTCGATGTGCATCACATCCAAATTGTGTCGAATCAACAGCGAGCTCCAATACGGCAAATCCCAGAAAATACTTTTCTTCTTCCAACCACATTGTAAACCTTTGTTGTGAGCATCAAGACCAAATCATTACTTTCTTCAAGCCAATCCAATCAATTTGCTGGAGGATCTGATCACCTGTCAAGATGGGAGGTGGATCGTCATCAACTACTACATTCTTTTTTAAATGCAGTCTTTTTCCTTCGACAAATGACGTCTATCTAAAAACTTACGATGGTTGTCAAACCACGATCGCTTGCGAACTATGCCTCGGTAAAAAAAGCCTCGATTAATAATCTGCATTAAAGTGGACAAGCAAGTCTTCCAAATTGTATGCTCCATCTGCATAACATCGAGTAAGCGGAAAGTCACCGATGGTCCAGATTAGTGCGGCCGCGATCATAAAATTATGCTTTGTAGCAACATCGTGACGTTACCACTCCCTCGTTCCCATAAAAATTAAATCACGGATCGCTGGTTGCAAAAATACATCCAATTTATCTTTTGGATTCTTTGGACCGCACTGTAACCGTAAAGAAACATGAATTGATCCTTCACAACAACCACGGGTAGATTATGCGGTGTCACTATCATCGACCATGATGAATATTGTTTCCATCCCCAAACGGTTGAAAACCGCCGATTGCTCAAGCCCAACCTCACGTTCCGAATTTCTGAAGCAAAATCAGGATGCGACTGATCCAAGTGTTTCCAAGCCTGTGAGTCTGCAGGGTGACGCATGACACCGGAGAGTGGTCGTTCGAGCAACGTGCATGCCATGTCATATCCTTTTAAGGTAGATTAGATCGATATAACCTTTGCAGACGAGGATGATGGAAAAATAGAACATCTCCTTAAAAGGACGGTTCTTTTTTCAATCGCCCATTCACGCCACGCGTCTAGCGAGTTTGAACTGCGACCGATCGCAAAACTTACGGTTTTTTCAAGTTCGTCGTTTGCACCCCAATATAACATGCAATTACATGCACAACAATGAATCCTCTCCAATCGAAGACCCATCTAACTCATCACCGTTTGCTATCGAAAAAATTTCTTGGGCACGAGGCTATTCGGACAAAGAACACGAATCGCATCAACCATTTGATTATAGCCCCTTTCGAGACGATCATTTTCAATTTTAATGTTCAAAGAATAGGGCATTGTATGACAATCGTGGAGTGCGATTCGCAACCGGGCATTATATCCCGATTATTTGCGCACGAAGCATGTTATAAAAATGTAAAAGATGCTCATTAGGAGGTTCCTCATTAGGGGCCTCATCATCCACATTTAAGTGGGGACCAGAGGTTAAGTCCGTCATCATATCGTGGTACGAGCTAGATGCAAAAGTCTCGTCAACCGGCCCGTGTGAAGTCGAAGCAGACGGATGATCGTATTCATGACCCCACATTTCCTCACCGTGAAAAATTCAATTGCAATAATTGGGCATGAACCCATTTCTATACAAATGTGCTCTCACCTCATCAGGGTCATGATACGTATTATTGTTCCGACATCTAAATTTGTTGCAGGGACACCTAATCTTTCCCTGAATCATCCCATTACTAGTCGTGAAATTTATAAAAGATTCAAGTCCACTGTAGAATTCGGGAGATATATTGTCATTAATCGATCTAGGACCATACATCCAACGTAAACAAATGGAATAATCCATATCAATTATTTGTTTGAAATATTTACGAATTAATTAGTATTCAAAAGCCTAATTAATAATTAATATTTCCTAAAAATTTCGGCAGAGTTTCGTCTTATTTTATCGTATTCCCCAATTAATTAAGATCCTACGTGCATCCATTTCCGACTTAATCAATTAAAATCAATCAAGTAGGAACGCACATGTTCTACAACAAGCAATAACAAACATTTATCAACATCGATCCCTCCACTCCAACATCCAACATAATTAATATATTAAATAATACTAAATAATTGAACAACTAATTAATACTATATATACACAAATAACATAAATTAAGCTAATACTAAATTAAGCTAAATAATACTAATTATATACACGTATTAGCTAAAAGTTAAGCTAAAATAAATAATATATACAAAATTAAACTAATTAAAATATACAACTATCAACCAAAATTAAGCTAAATTGATTAAACATTAAACTAATACAACTAATATTAAATACATAAACAATTAATACTAAATACACAATATACTAATACTAAATAATTAAACAACTAATACATGCACAATATATACATTTCACATTAATTTAAAATACTAATACGAAATAATACTAAAACAATTAAATACTAAACAATATTAAAATAATTAATACTAAAAAAATAAACAACTAATATTAAACAATTAAACAACTAATATTTATATAATTACAATTAAAAAAAACCATACCTTAATTCGGCGCTCAGAAACAGAAACGAGCTGCAATCCCAAATAGAAGAAATTAGATGAGCTAATATTTATATAATAACAATTAAAAAAAATAAAAACATACCTTAATTCTGCACAGGGAGGGAGAAACGAGCTGCACTGCAAATGAGAGAAATGAAAGGAGTTGCTCGAATGCTCCTTATATGCAAGTTTGCGAGTGTATTAATGAGTGGGCGGTTGGCGAGCGCATTTATGAGGGCCGTTGCCCTCGGCAAACACGCCTCGTGAAGAGGTCCGACAACGGCGTCAGAGCGTCTGATTGGCGAGGGGGAAAGGCGCTCGGCTGAGCCCACGGTAAACTTTTACCAAAGGCGCCTGACCCTCGTTGACTTTGATGACTGCTTTAACGAGGGTATCTGCCCTCGTTAAAGCTTTCGTTAAATACATCCCTAGTTAAAACCCTCGTTAAATACCGAGGGTTTTTTTACCCTCACTAATTTCCCTCGTTAAATCAGTATTTTTTTGTAGTGAATTTCAAAGATAAATACTCATATGAGACGATCTCATGCACGAGACGAGATAGTTCGGACTTTTAGATGAGACGGAATTCTTTAAATTTCAAAGATAAATACTCATATGAGACGGACTCATGCACGAGACGAGATAGAATCTAGTACAAATTATGTCTCGTCCCACCTTGAAACAGGTCTCACATAGTCTCATTTTCAAATTATTAGTCCAATTAGGCGTCCAAGATTTTAGTAATTAATGGCTTCCATTTTTTCTTTAAAAGCAATTAATGTCTTTCCTAAATATCATTCTCAATTATAATCCTAAAAGCCGCGACGGCGCCGCTCCCGTTGCTGGAATCCATCGCCATCGAGGCGGGGCAGTTCGTCGGCGGCCAGACCAAAATCGCTGGTTCAAAATCTCGCGAATGCCGCGAAGGATCCAAATCTGAAATAAATTTATAGAAATTGCGAAAATATTTTTCTGGATGGTTTGGATGCACTCAATATTGCGCAGGAATACCTGGAAAAGCGTCAATTTGGTGAACTGGTAAGGACGGCCGGAATCGTTGGCGGTGTGGTTGGTGGTTGCGCGCCGGCGGTCAGGAGCAGCTTTGGATTGAAGAGAGGCGTTGACGATACTGGTCTGGTGGCTGAAGCCATTGGTATTATTGCTAGGAATTTGCGCTGATTTGATTAATTTTTTAAAATAATTTACATCGCAATAAAATAAATAGATAATAGACACTCCTATATGTTGGTTTATGTTTTTCGACAATATTTTAAGAACGGAAGCGGCGGTTGATTCGATATACCATTATAATTATGTAGTATACATTATACAAATATTAAAAATATAAATTTAGATTCGATCACCATATATACTTTTTTTCTTGTTATAATAATTTTATGAAAAAACTAAGATAAAAAATAAATGTACATATTAATATTGCAATTTAAAGTTTAATTTTAACAATCTAAACATATTTAGATGACGTTCACTGCAATTTAATGTTCAATTTTAATAAGGCAAAAATTTATACCCAAATTAAATGTTTTAGTCCATTTATATTAATTTTTCTAGTGAGAGAATTACATCTTATTTAAACCTCTAAACTTGTAAAGAGAGGCATTAAATAATTTCATTTATATTAATTTAATTCTTTTGTTCCTGTCAAAAAAAAAAAAAAATTCTTTTATTATTTTCCATTACAAGTAGTGAACTTTGTGATTTCGAATATTATGGATTTAAAAATTTTGGTGAATAAAATTCCCTCCGTCCCATTTTGTTTGTCGTTTTAGGGTATTTCACACAAATTAAGAAATTTATTAAATAGCAATAAATATATGTGCAATGTACCATTTTTATATTTTTATGTAAAATGCACACTTGCAAGAGACCGTTTCACAGTGAGACGGAGTGTAATTTGAGCATTGATGCTTTAACACTTTGAGAGAATGAGTGTTGATCTTGTTAAGTTATACCCCGGTCTCAGGCATGAGAGGGTCTCATTAAAATTTTTGTTTTTATGTAAATATATAGTCATTTAATACGTATGATTACAAAAGCAAGTATAAGGGCAAAATTGATAATATGACACTTAATTTTCCCAAACTTTATATATGACGTTTAAGTGCAAAATGACAATTATTTTGGGACAAAAACTCTTCTCTAAAAGACAAACATAATGGGAGAGGGGGAGTAAAGAATATTTATTTGTTTAAAAATTTTGGTAGAGTATTGTGACGTTGTTTTATATCAAATTAATATTTAATAGTAATTGAAACTGTATTATTATATTGTATTGAGATTGATAAAAATAATGATGTGATAGATGTGTAAATTTATTTTAGGCTTAATTGCCGAAAAAATCACGATATTTTCAAAAATTGCAATTTAATTTCAACCTTAAATTTTGGTAAATAAAACTCAACTTTGACAATCTTTTGCAAATCGAACTAATGGACAGAACACCTCTTGCCCGTAAATGATGTGGCATCCTAGCTGGAAAAGACTTACCATCTCATCATCTAAGTGGCTAAATAAAACTCTATTAATTTTTTTTGAAGAAAACGTTGGTTCACCTTTATAAATAACTCGTAAATAAACATGAGGCGATATACCGAATAAATTATAGAAGCAGAAATAATATCAAAATTCCAAAACAAAGCAAAAAATCTCATTTCAATGAATCGTAAATGATATCATTCTTCTCCATTAAAAATGATTTGAAAAATTGAGAAAAAAATTTGATGGCTTACCACCTTATAGAAAAGACATCACCAAAACCTTCTATTTGTATTCTCATTAGTCATGGACGTAAAATTAAATAGCCTCAACACAATGACCACAAAGCTTAGGAGCAATACTGTTGTACGAAAAAGATGGTAAATTGGACTAATAACGGTATATGCTCGACATGAACAAACAACTTCAGTGAACGATCTCAGCTGGGTTGAACAAGATGAATTTTCAGATGGTTTAAACAAGATGAGGTTTCAGAGGACTACGATTTCAGTTTGGGATGAATTTCATTTTAGGGCTCAAGAAAATTAGGAAATTCTATTTGAGTTTAGGATGTTAATAATTACATAATGGTTGATCGATCAAGTGTGAATGTCGTCATTTTGGCTAGGTAGATAATGAGATGGGAAGTTTGTTCCACCTAGGATGTCATGTCATTTACGGGTAGGAGATGTTCTGCCCGTGAGTTCTATTTGCAAAAAAAAATATTAAAGTTGGGTTTTATTTATTAAAATTCAAAAGTTGAGATTAAATTGTAATTTTTGAAAAGATCGTGATTTTTTCTGCAATTAAGTCTTTATTTTATAAAATTTGATGTTAAAGTTTAATTTAAAATCCTAAATTATAATGAAATGTAGTCCGTTAAGTTAAAAATCTATTAGTGACTTACTTTCCACTTCAAAGCCCAATGCCCAATTACTACTAGGTACAAAGATTTTATATATTACTTGCAGGTCCAAAATAGGCATCAAAATGACTTTAATACCCTTTATTTTAAGGATCATGTGACTTACAACAGGTTTGAAGTCACTCACCTATCAAAACACAGTAAAGGTACAATCATTTTTTCCAATTTCCTAGTTGTTGGGAAATTAGGGGTGCCCGGATCTATTCGAGGTGAATTTAAATACATATTTAAATTAATTAATTAATTAATTACTAACATGAATTAATCCTAAATCAATTCAACATAATAATTAAATAAGCAATTAAGCAACATGCGTACAAGTAATCCACGTAAATCCTAAGCATGCGGAATCTAGGAATTACGTAAATACTAACCTCTCGTAGAGACAACCGTTGAGACGATGGATCAACCCAAAGTGCATTCTCAAATATGTCCCACGTCCACGAATGTAATCCGGTGGGAGGATTATCAACGAACGATTTTAATCTTAAAGGAGAAAATAAAATATTTGGCCACCACCTTTGTGGATTTCTAATTTTTCCAACACATGGAATTGCACTTGGAATGAAAAATACATCCCCTATTTATAGGACTAGGGGGACGAATATTTGACTTAGTTGGGCATTAGGAAATTTCCTTGTTTCTTCCTCAAGATACAATCTAAAATATATCCAATATATTCTATTTTCCAAAATATCTCCCAACAAAATTTCCTCCTCCTTTCTTGTCCATTATTTTCGAAAATTTCATATCAAATAGGAAGAAATAAGATCTTTTTCCTTTCTTGAATTTATGGGATAAACTTGTATCTCAAGAATACTTATTCCATAAGATCTTTCCAAGCAAATCAAGAAAAAATCTTTTCTCTCTCCTACACATATTTTTCGAAAATAATTAGGAAAAATAGGCAAAATATTTTATTCTCCTTTTCATTAATTGGACTTTAATTTGAGCTATTTGAGGGGCATTTAGGAGAATTAAGATTGGACCTCCAATGGGCTATGAAGCTTTAATATTTAGCCAATATATTATTCAAGCCCATTAATATTAATTTACTCCACTATAAAATTAATATTGAACTATCCATCTTAACCCACATTACGACTTCACAATAATATGGCTCCCGGTCATTATTTCCCGCGTTTAAGATTATCTTAGTCCATTAATTAATTAAGCCACTGAACAGACTTTATATTAATTAATATCTTTGTCCTTGGAGTAAAGACAACTCAACATTATTATCCATACCGGAAATAAATTCCCACTTGCAAGATTTGGTATGATAAAGATTCTGAGCCCACCAAGGGGACAAATCAAGCAAGTCGTACTTGCATGCGATTCTCCGTATTAAATCTTAGCAATCGTCATGTAATTAATAATATTGCCCAAGATACAAGGTATCGAATCACATTGATTCTCTTCCCATCATAAGTCAAAGCAATAGTTATTAATTTCACACGATTCTATTTAAGGGACGAAGATTAAGAAATAACGAACCACTGAGGTCTAATTCTTGTATATTTAGTACCGAAGAATTTATCCTCCTGTAGGTCCTTTTCAGCGCATCATAATGCACTAGTGTAATCCCTTGGTTAAGACAAGCCAATCTGAGCCTTACACTTTAACCTTTCATGATGGGTTGTTCACTTCCATCTGGATTGTGAATTTGTACTTAGTCACGAGGAACTGTCAATTTGATCTTCTGTGATCTGGTATCACCAAATTAACTATAATGTAACACGTACTGACTTTATCGAACGTGTATGCAGTAAATATATATAACATTCATTCATATTTAATGCAACATGTGATAAATAATTTATTTCAGTAAAATAAATAAGAAATTCAGTTTGGTTATACAAAGTAAAAACATACTTTTCAGTATAACCCCAACAATCTCCCACTTATACTCAAAGTCTGCTTTTAAGTATACTACAACATGTCTCGTGTTCTATGTGACATCTAATGTCACCCTACACGAACCTAATAATATTTCTCCCACTTATACTCAAAGCAGATTGACAATGCTCTTGACACCCATTCCTTCCACATGTCTCTCGAATGTACTCTGAGGCAGACCCTTTGTGAATGGATCTGCTAGGTTGTCTTCAGACGCAATCTTTGCCACCTCTATGTCTCCTCTCTTAACGATTTCTCGTATAAGATGGTAATTTCTTTTTATGTGTTTGCTGGCCTTGTGGGCTCTCGGTTCCCTAGAATTTGCAACTGTTCGGGCGTTATCACAGCAAACCGTTGTTGCGAGTCGTTTTATATGAAGAATATTATGTGGCTAATTTGATAACAACTCACAAACAAAATAAGTACGTGTACTATATATGGTAAATAATAGGAAATTGTTGACCCAGTTCGTCAGTGAATGACTACTCTGGGGGCATGCCAAGCCAGGGATGTTGTATTGCGAGATTTACATACACAGTACATCATACTTTTCATGAGATGAACTTCTATGAAAGAAGATGATTTGGAGAGTAAGTGTGTGAGTGCTAGGGATTTTTCCGAGTATGGATGATTTGTGAACTCTGGAATTTTTCTGACCCGTCTCTTGTTCTTTTTTCTTCTATTTATAGTACTCAAACAAGCATGAGCTGGTTAGGCAAGCATGAACTGGAGTCTTTGTGTCTTGTAAGAACTCATGTGATGCTGCCACGTTTTCAACTTCGTCTTCCTGGTTGACCTTTACATTTGCTTGTTCATAAGGCACTCTTTTGGTCGTCCAAATCATCTTTTGCTCGATTGATTCCCTGTTCGCCCCTTCGGACATATCAATTTTATACAGGAACACTGTTCTTATCGAGCATATCTGAGCTCTTCAGGTTATCTGAGTCTTCAGGTTGTCTGAGTCCTCAGGTTATCTGAGTCCTCGGGTTGTCTGAGTCCTCAGGTTATCTGAGTCCTCAGGTTGTCTGAGTCCTCAGATTGTCTGAGTCCTCAGGTTGTCTGAGTCCTCGAGTTATCGAGCTTCTTATCGAGTTCAAATTTTTCGATTTAGACATCCTGACCCTCAGGTCACTTGACTCAAAGCATCCGATTTTTTTTTTCCGATCTGATCGGCTTTGATCGATCAGATCAACATCTCTTCAGATCATCTCGAGATAAAGATCGGTCATTGTGCGGATTTGGTAAGTCATGAGTGCATCATTGTTCGGCGAAAGTAGTGAGCCGACGAAACAAACATGCTCGCTTCAAAGGAGCGGCGAGCAAATTTAACAGATGATGCTTGTTCGGGCGAAAGTGGCGAATCAAGTAACAAACTTGCTTAGTCGGGCGAAATGGATAAATCAAGTAGCAAATTGTTGGGGAATGAGTTGCATGATCTATTCGGGTGAATATTTAAATATAAATTTAATCCTTTAATTATTACTAGCATGAATTAATCCTATATTAATTCAAATAATAATTACAACAACCTATCATGATATAATAAACCACGTAAAACCTACGATGACGCGAATCTACGGGTTTACGTGAACGCATTCTCTCGGGATGGCAAAGAATTCGGTTGGACGGACTAACCAAAAGGACTTCCCAAGTATTCCCTTAGCCCTTGCTCAACTATCCGGTGGAAGGACACTTGTCGAACAATTAACAAAAGGAAAAAAATAAACTTTGTTGCACCACTTATGTGGATTTGCTAATTTTTCCAGCACATGAAATTGAACTTGGGAATGAAACAATCATCCCCTATTTATAGGTGAGAGGTGGTCGATTTTTTCAGTAGAAAACCAATGTGGGAAAAGACTTTTCTTGATCACCAAGAAATCTTGAATATATCTCCTATATTCTTTTTCCCATAATTAAAATATTCGACAAAAATCCCACCTCCTCAATATTATGGAATTTTCGAAAATAATGATGTGCAAGATTCCAAGATTTGGATCTTCTTGAATTTATGAGATATTCTTGTATTTCAATACATATCTTCCATAATATCTTTTCAAGAAAATCAATAAAATCTTTCTTGCCCGTTATATTGAAAAATTTCGAAATATCCTCATGAATAACCAAGTGGGAGATTTCTTGAATTTAATGAGATAATCTTGTATTCCAATAATACATATCTTCATTCCATACAAAATTCAAAGAAAATCTTTCTCCCTCTTTTATCCATAAATTTCAAAAATATTAGGAAAAATAAGCAACAATATTTATTTTATTTTAATCACCTTTTTCAGTTATTGGGCTATATGTTGGGCTACTCAGGGGGCCTTTAGGAGAATTAAGATTGGACCTTCTAATGGACCTTGAATATCTAATATTGAGCCACAATATAATTCAAGCCCATAAATATTAATTAATCCCACTACATAATTAATATTGCACTATCCATCTTAACCCATATTACAGTCAATATGGCTCCCGGTCATTATTTCCCGTGTTTAAGATTATCTAGCCCATTAATTAATTCAAGCCACTGAAATAGCTTTCCATTAATTAACATCTTTTATCTTTGGTCGAGGAACGGTTCAACATTATTATCCATACCGGAAACTAATTCCACTTGCAAGATTTGGTATGATAAAGCTTATGAACCTCCCAAGGGGGAAAATCAAACAAGCGTACTTGCACACGATTCTTCGTATTAAATCTTAGCAATCACATGTGACCAATAATATTGCCCAAGATAAAAAGTATTGAATCTCTTTGATTCGCTACCCATGATAAGTCAAAGCAATAGTTATCAATCCCACGTGATCCTATTTAAGGGACGAAGATTAAGAAACAACGAACCACTGAGGTCTAATTCTTCCTTGTTCAGTTCTGAAGAATTTATCCTCATGTAGGTCCTATTCAGTGCATCAGTCATGCACTAGTGTAATCTCTTGGTCAAGACAAACCAATCTGAGTCTTACACCTCAACCTTTCGCGATGGGTTGTTCATTCCATCTAGGTCATGAATGACGTACTTTTAGTTACAAGGGACTGTTAATTTAATCTTCTGTGATCTGGTATCACTAAATTAACTACAATGTAACACGTACGAATTATTGAACAGTTATGCAGTAAATATATGTAACATTCAATCATATTTAAAGCATCAGTGATAAACAATTTATTTCAGTAAATAAGTCTGAAAATTCAGTTTCGATTATACAAAGTAAAAAGCATACTTTTCAGTATAATCCCAACACAAATATGTTTGGTCGGCAAGCAACGAGCACACTTGTCCATCGAGCATGATTATTTTAATAGTTGATTAATACACGTGTCCCTCCGTCGTGTTCGATTAAATTGAGTAATTATATTGAACACAACAATACCCCCCAGTCGGGTCGCTTTGTATTCATCATGGGGGCCCGACTGTTATAATTTGATTGGGCCATCGTGAGTGTCGTTTCATCTTCTGTGCTGGATTTTCAAAATTTAACCCGGTATCTATAAATACCTTATCTTGCCGCCTCAATTCCTTTCCTTTCTTTTCATCTTCTCTTTGTTTTCATTCTCCTTCTCGTCTGAAACTTCCGGCAAGGGCTTTCTCATTTCGGCGTAGGATTTTATTCAGGTAACTATTTCATACCCTTTTTAATTCCGATTATGGCTTCTCGTTCTAGTTCTTCTGCTTCAATAGAATCAAACCACCATATTTCCTCTTCCCCCTCTTTCTGTTCAATTCCCCGTAGCGACGCTAATGCGTCGAAGATGAATGTCTCGGGTTCTAGGTCTCGTAGGCAAGTTCGACAGTCATTTGTCGTTCTTTCATCGGATTCCGATGATGCCCTAAATGAATTAGATAGGGATTTAGCCCGTACCGATTTTTTAGACGATTCGAGTGAGGATTTTTTGCCCCAACCCCAAATTAGGTCTAGGGTTGTAAATAGTTCTGATGTAAATAGAGATGATGATAATGTGAGGGAGGAAATCCTGATGGCTGAGAATATTGATGAATCGAACAGAGGATTTGACGGCGAGCAGAACACGGAGCTCGACATCCCTGTTGGTCTTTCTTATAGCCCAACATATAGCGAGTATAATGCTCGTTATAATTTTGATTGGCCCGAACAACCCCATAGGACCAGGGTTGAGAATGAATATCCGGCGAGCAAAATTGCGAGCGTAATTGATGTAAATATGCTCGCCCAATTGTCTAGGAATTATGAAACTCCGAAAGATGTATTTTTCTGGGCACCTGGTCCCGATGAGCGAGCAGACCAGCCTCCTGAGGGTTGTGTTGCTGTGAATTTGGACACAATGGAAGCGGGTCTTCGATTCCCACTTCATCCGGCTATCACTCGTTTGCTCGTAGAATGGAACATCACCATTACGCAGCTGAAGCCGAATGGGTGGCACTTGATTATGAGTTTCTTAACTCTGTTCGGCAAAACGAAGCCTGTATATTATCCAACAGCAGCAGAACTCTCACGATTGGTACATTTGACTCGACCCAAGGGCAAACATGGATGGTTGTTCATGCAAGCAAACGCCAAGTGTAAGGTCATTGAGAACGTGCCGAACAAGATTACTGATTGGAAGGAGAAATTCTGGTTCGTTGGGGGCGATTGGAAGAGCCCGGCTTCTGGATATGAACCAGATGCTCGCTTAGATATCCCCACAGATTTTGGGATTTGCCGAAGTAAGTATTTTTGTGTTTTTTGTTCGTTCAGCTTGAACTGATTTTAACTTATTCTCAATTTCAGGAATTCCAGCTGCGACGGATAAAGAGACCAACGACGGCTACTTCAGCAGCATCTGGCAAATTGATCTCGAGCCTTACTCGGAACGATCTGTGAAGACTCTGAATACCGCCGATCAAAGGAAGAAAGAAGGCTTGTACGTGCCCCCTCATCATTTAGTTGCTGTCAAACCGGATGGTAAGGATTGTTTTTTGTATTTGCAAATGTGTTGTACTCTTTGTTCGCAGTTTCTCTTTCTTTTATAATGAATTGTTTGGTTTTCAGCTTTCCCTGCTGTCACTGTTGCTGCGAGTACCTCCGAGCATACTGAAATGGCTCGAACAAAAAGACCCCAAGAGCTTGCACGAATCCAAGCTGAGAGAGATGCCCAGCGAGCAAGTAGGGGGGAGGCGAGCAGAGTGAGAAAAGCCAGCCGACCAGCCGCAACTGAACCGGGAGAGTCGAGTCGGCCGAAGAGGATGACTCGCTCGGTCGAGTAGGTGGTGAGCGACCAAGCTCCCTCGCCAAAAAGATCAAGGAGGGCTCCTGACGAGCAGGGGGCAAGCGACCAAGCTCAGACAAGCATCGATGCCATTGGGGAGACCCCTACTACTGAAGCGATCAGAGTGGCCACCTCCGTGGTCGGTCCGGTCTCACAAATCGTCAAAATGGAGGTCGGTACATCTTCTCCACCTCCTGCAGGGGACCGAACTTGGACCCCTTTGAACCCTCAAATCCGGTCCCCAAGGATAAATCATTTTTAGATGGGACCACCGCCGGCGACAGTACTTTTGCTTTCGCCTTATCGAAAAAATTTCTTTTTTCATCAATTTTGGTCGCTTTGTCACGTTTGTTTGCTCGGGTGTACATGCAAAGGAGCAGATTACGCCTTTGATGCCGAAATTGAAAGATTACTACCGCTTTCTCCAAGTGTTCGCAAAGTTCCCCGCATTCCCGAGCACGCTCGTATGCATGCGAGACCCTATACGAGCATGGACTACCGATCTTGAAGAGGCCACCAAGGGTCCAACACCTTTGGAAACCATGCGACTTGGTCTAGTACACCATGGCCAATCTCTGGTTCTTCTTGAGAAAGCATATGCCGAGTCCGCCAATCTTCATGCCAACTACTTGGCTCTTATCAGAAACTTTGAAGAGAAGGTGAACGAGCTGAGCAAAACTCAAGATGAAGTGAAGTTGGCTCAGGGACAAGTATTCTCGGCCCAAGCAGAGGTTCACAAAGCTCAAGAGGATGCTCGCCAGGTGAGGGAGGAGCTAGGCCTTGCTCGAGTGAGGAGGTGGCCTGCACAGAGAGCTCAAGATGAAATGAATGTCGAAGCCAGAACTCGAGATCCGCATCGAGGCCGTGGAAAGCGAGAAGAATTTGCTCGGCCAACAACTCCTTATTGCTAAAGAGACCAACACTCGTTTGGGTCTCAAAAATTCAAAAATGCACATTGAGGAGTATGTTGATTCCATGTTGAATTTCTCTTATGTATGTGCCTTTTCCGATGCCATCCGTTCTGCCAGACACACTCTCACTGCCGAACAGATTGCCCCGCTCGTAGCCCATTTTGAAAAGTACCTGATCGACAACCCCCCGGATCGCAACCTTCCGATATCTGATTTGAGCGATCTGTGTGATTTCTCTAATCTTCCTGATGGGATCAAAATTGATGATCCTATTTTGGATGAGGAAGATGGTTCGGATGCGGACATTATTGATCTTGTCGACCCGGACTCATCGAAAGCCGAAAGCACGGTTCGATCAAAAGCGAAACGAACAAAGGGGGCCTCCCCCGGTCGAAAGCGAACGCGTGTTTGTCCGGGCGAGCAAACTAGGCTCGATAATGTCGGAGGAGCTGTTCCTGAAGGGGCCGAGCAGATGGGGCAGAATTTGTTCGATACATCGCTTCCGCCGACCCCCAATAACGAATTTGTTCCTTAGTGTTATTTTTGCTTTGCTGAACAGTTTCTTCCGAACTAGTCGTGTAATTTTTTGTCTTCTTCTTTCTTGTTCGAACAATTTCGATGTTGAATGATTAAATTTGCTTATTGAACAATTTCCTCTAACCTGATCGGTCGAGGATGAATTTTGTTGCTGATGAATGGTTGATGTTTGTCTTGTTTCCTAGTTTTTGCCTCTATTCTTCTGAATGAATTCGAACATGATCTTTGTCTATGCTCCACTCTGACTTCTTTGGTTTTTGATTGTCTTATTGAGGTGCAATCATGTTGATCGTCTTATTTAGCTGGGACCAGATGGGTTAACTTATATGCAACCCCCCATTTCTTGGTTCGTGATCGTCTTATTTAGGCACGATCACTTCGTACTCGGGTCTTCTTATTTAGGTGAGACCCCGTACTCATCACTCGCTTTTGCTGCGGGTATCTGTAAGTACGAGTCGTCTTTTGCGACTGCGTACCCATCACTCGCTTTTTGCTGTGGGTATCTGAGTACGAACTGGTTCGTCAGGTGAACATAAACATCGGCTCATTCGTCTTTGTTCGGGTCGTCCGGCTTAGGTGCGACCTCTGATAGGCTTCAACTAGAAAAACTTAATTAAACGAAAATGTTTTTGCAACATGTTGTATTCTATTACAACCTTTACATTTGAAGAAGACTGTCTATTACACATAGCTATAGACATCAGACTATGGTTTTAAATTTAAACCTTGTCTCGAAATAGACATGAGCTGGCCTCATCTCGTCCGCGGAATTGATGTTGACAAGCATGAGGCGGATCAGCCTGTCTACTCCTCTTTAAGTAACATGCTCAAGCAGCAGCAGCATAAGTGTTTGTCCCTCCTGGACAGGTTGTGATTATGCGTGCTGCCGCGGACATGAGCATGTGGCGAGCACGCCTGCTCGCCTATATCAGGCGCGAGCAAAAGCCTCTGCTCGCACCTTTTTGTCCCCTTTTGTAGATGCCTTAGCATCACCATCCGCACGTTGTTTTGAGCGGATACCACGCCATCCCTCCCCCTCAGAGGAGATTTTAGGGATGCATAGGGGACTAATGATTTACCACTGCATAAGCAGTGAGCAACGTGGAGTGACAACCACGACTCTGCCGAGCATCTTGAGTCCGTAACGAGTACCAACCTTTGCTCGGAGTGTAGTATGGGGTATAAAGCTTGTACTAGAGTAAGTGCCAGGACAGATGATCCATTCAGCAAAATAATAGCTGAATCGAGTGCTGGATACTTCGTCTGGAGGCATACCAAACCAACTTTCACTTGATAACTGAATTTTCTTCTACTATCTTTGCAGTATTTTTTCTTTTTTCTCTGTTTTCTTCAGCTATCAATATGCCTATTTATAGTACTATCCCAAACAGGTGCTAGCATAGCTAGTTGGTGTTGGCCTTCTTGCTTTAAATCCTTCTTTTGACATCTGTCCGCTTTGAATCCTCCTTTTGACATCTGTCCGGTTTTTTACCAGTTCTTATTCAAGGATTGACACGTTCCTTTTGGTTTCCACCACTTCTCAACTTGTTTTGACACGTATCTTCTATCTTTCAATAGTGCTGGCCAGAATTTCTTCTAGAAGATCTAAAATTTTGTAGAAGATTCGGAAATTCGTGTCGAACAAGGTGTGTTCTTCCTTCATGATTGTCCTGCTCGTCTTAGTTAAATAGGTAATTATGCTCAGCTAGTTATGTTCATCGAGCTGAATGGCCGATTGTGCTCGGTCAGTTGTGCTCGTCGTTACTGATAATATTTTTTTAGATTTGACGCATTCCACGAGTAGGACAATGGGACTCCATTCAGGTCTTCCAAATCATAAGCCCCATTTAACAAACATTCTGTAACTCTGAATGGACCTTCCCAGGCTCGACCAAACACACCACTTGGCACCCCCATTGCTCGTCTTAGAACCAGCTCACCCACGTTGAACCTGCGTGTTCGAACTTTGGAGTTATAGAACTTTTCTGATCTTTTTTTATACATGGCGTTCTTGAAATCAGCCTCCATCCTTCTTTCTTCTAATAGGTCTGCACTTAGGGCGAGCGTCCGTCGTTGATGTGCTCTCCAAAAGTCATTGTCCGATGGTTCGGAATCTTTATTTTTGCGGGTATAACAGCTTCCGCACCAAATGCCAGGGCAAAAGGGGTTTCCGCAGTTGATGTTCTGAAAGTAGTTCGATAGGCCCATAATATTTCGGGCAACTCTTCAGCCCATCCCCCCCCTTGGAATTATCAAGTCTGGCCTTAAGAGTATGCTTGATAATTTTATTGACAAATTTCTACTTGTCCGCTTTGATTGGGGTATCTGGAGTAGAGTAATGTTTTTTATGCCCCAGCGAGCACAATTTTGTCAGAATTCACTTCCATCGAACTGTTTGTCGTTATCTGTTACCAATGATTGGGGAAGCCCAAAACGACAGATGATATTTTTCCAAACAAAGTTCCACATTCTTTGTTCAGTAGCTTTAACAATGGTCTAGGCTTCCGCCCATTTAATGTAGTAATCAACGGGAACCACAACATATTTTACTCCCGATGTGCCAGTGGGAAACGGGCCTATCAAATCGATTCCCCATTTAGCAAATGGCCACGGGCTGTAAACCGACACTAGTTCTTCAGGTGGGCTATGGATAAGTGGGGCATGTACCTGACATTTGTGACACGCAGTAGCGAGCATCTGTAAATTTAATCTTTTTTTGAGGGTCGTCGCCAAGAAGAGTAACCTTGTCTGATAATTTTATGTGCCAGGATAAGCCCACCTGTATGGTTTCCACATACTCCATCATGAATCTGTTCAAGAATTATATGACCCTCTTCAGGAGTAATACACTTCAATAATGGAAGTGAGAAACTTCTTTTGTATAAATGCTCGTCTAAGATAGTATAACGAGCAGCTTGTAATCTGGGGCGAGTAGCTTGTGCTTTATTTTCAGGGAGGAGTCCTTTTTGTAAGTAATTTAAAATTGGAGTCATCCAGGTTTCTTGTTCGCCCGTCACATGGGCGACCACAACTCTGGGGATTGATGGCGAACAAGTTGTGATTTACCACAATGTCCGTCGTGCTTCGTCACCCTTCTCATTGCTGCTAAACGCGTGCGAAGGCATCGGCGAAATCCAATTATCCAATCGTGGTAATTGTTCTATGTAAACTTGTTCGAATTGTTCAAGCAACTTCTTTGCTAGTTCTTGATATTGTGCCATCCGTTTCGCCTCGGGCCTCGTACTGCGCCCTAATACTTGATATCACGATTATTTGAGAATCGTTGTAAATCATCAGCCTCTGAATTCCCATTGTCATAGCCATGTGTAGTCCAGCGATCAAAGCTTCATACTAGGCCTCATTATTTGTGGCTGGGAAATCAAAACGAATGACCGTTGTGAAAGTTTGTCGAGTTGGGCTGATGAGAACCACGCCTGCTCTAGCTCTTGAACTTGTTGATGAGCCATTTACATACATGTGCCATGGTTGGTCGACACCTCTTTCGGGCATTTGTGGATATGTCAACTCGACCATGAAAATCGCCATAACCTGCCCTTCATTGTTGTTCGCGGAGTAACGTAATGCCAATTGGCCTAACTCCACCGCCCATTTGAGTAATCCGCCTGATGATTCGGTCGTTGGAGAACTTGTCGCAATGGGAACGTGGTTAACACTTCCGAAAGTGATCGAAAAAGTATGGTCGCAATTTTCTAACACTCATAACGAGAGCATATGCAAGTTTTTCGAAAGTGGCGGGTAACGGAGTTCTATTTTTTTTGAGCACTTGACTTACATAATAAATAAAGCAAGTGTGTCGTGCCTCCGCCCGAACGAAAGCACAACACTAATTGCATGCTCGGATGCAAAGAAGATACTGAGATAAAGTTGTTCGCCCGGAATAAGGCTTAGACAATGTTTGAGTATCGCCAAGGTATTGCTTTTAATGACTTCGAATGCGTTTTGGCAATACTCATCACTAAATTTCCCTTTCTTTAATGCATCAAAGAAAGGTTTTCATTTGTCCCCAGTTCGTGATATGAACCGACTTACGAAAGCCAGACGTCCGGTTAATTTTTGAACTTCTTTCACACTTCTGGGGGCCTGCATGTCGAGCATGGCTTGAATCTTTGATGGGTTCGCTTCAATCCCCCGTTAACTGACCATATGTCCGAGGAATTTTCCTGAGTGAACCCCAAAGCTGCATTTCTTCGGATTTAACTTCATGTTGTACTCCCTGAGAATATCAAACGTTTGTGCGAGGTGGGTGATGTGGTCTTCCTTGTGTTCGCTTTTTACCACAATGTCATCAATGTATACTTCAACTGTTCGACCTATGTGCTCGTCAACATTTTGTTCACCAAACGTTGATACGTTGCTCCGACATTTTTTAATCTGAATGGCATGCGTTGCCAACAATACATATTCTTTTCACTGCAGAAAGTTGTATTCTTTTGATCGTCCGGATGCATGGGTATTTGGTGATAGCCAGCAAATGCATCCATGAAAGTCATGAGCTCATGTCCTGTTGTGTTATCGACCAAATGATCAATATGTGGCATCGGGAAATTATCTTTCGGGCATGCCTTGTTTAAATCAGTGAAATCTATGCATAATCTCCAAGTTTCGTTAGACTTGCGGACGAAACCACAGGTTCGCAAAGCCATCTTGGGCATTTTACTTCTTGAATCAGTTTATTATCGAGCAATTTCTTGATTTCACTATCCATAGTTGCATACTTCTCCGGACTGAACTTTCTGCGCTTTTGGATTACTGGAGTTTGTGTTGGATCAAGGTTAAGAGAGTGACATGCATGTTTAGTATCAATACCAACCATGTCCTCGTGTGACCAAGCGAACACATCCAAGTTTGCCTGAAGATATTTGATCATTTCTGTTCGGAATGGTTCCGGTAATTCCGAACCAATGAATACTTCTAATTCCGGTTTGTTCAGGTCGATATTGACACACTCCAGTTGTTCAACAGGCGTTGCTCGCTTTCTTTTTGCTTCCATCGAGGATCTTCGATCGACTCCCAATGTTCGTCAACTACCTCCATAAGATCAAAACCTATACGAGGTTCTAGATCCGGCAACTCATTTGGTGGATCAATGTTCATTAGATCTGGGAGATCTGGGACATGAGTTACCATCTCGGATTCTATATTCGCGCGTGGAGGTGTGCTCGTCAGAGAAGGTGTAAGCGTTCTCGGCAATTTGTTCGCCTGTTGGCTTGATTCCCCGATTTCCCATGTTTGCTCCATCATGTTAATGGTATTTTGCTTTTCCGGCGCGCATGACAGCAAACAATCTCGAGCTTTTTTCTGGTCACCTTTTACGCTACCCGTTCCCTCTTGAGTTGGAAATTTAACGCAATAGTAATAAGTCGAATAGGCAGCTTTAAATTCCTGAATAAACGGGCGACCTAGAAACCCGTTATAAGTAGATTTTTACATCGACGATTACAAAATCTAGCATTCTAGTTAAATCCGGATCTCTGGATTTAAAGTTGACTCTAGCTCGACTCTAACCCCGATCATACCATAGGGTCGGATTCTAGATTCCCCAAACCCATGATGGTGTGATCACATGGTTCTATATAACTACTCGGGTCCCCAACTTGTTTCTCCATCCGGTGCGAGTGTTGATTTAACAAAATGTTCGATATGCTTCTTAGATCGACCGAGGCGATGCACCTTCAAACCGAAAGACGAAAGCAATCGATGGTTAGAGAGTCATTGTGGGGGTGATTATACCGTTGAGATCGTCTTCGAGAACATGATTTGGTGAGAGGGTGGCGTTAGCCGATGTGCTCACCACCTTCACTTGGTGGATGCTTCGCATGGCACGCATCTCCATTTTCTTTCATCTCGTTCGATAATGTCGGGTATGCAAGCATCCACCCACCGACCATAATCGGGACGAATCATGTTGATTTCTTGACTTTCTCGACCTCTACCCATAGTAGGAGCCCCTCTTTTAGGTAATTCTGACCTCTTACGGGATTCCTCGGGATCACTGTCAGATGTTTCTTCGGCCTTTCGCTTACCCCTACGATCTCCTGTTTTTTCTGTTCGGGAATCTCTGTTCGCCGGTTTTTTAGGAACTGCGTGAGACGGTTCTCTTCATATAACTTCCAAAGTTGACGAAGTAAATCGCGATAATCTTCGGTATTATGTCTGATGTACTCGTGATAATTACAATACTTGGAAGCATTAAGCCAATTTTTATCCATTATGATTCTTCGTGGCTTATCCAACATGTCCCGATCTTTGATTTGATTAAAAATTATTTATGTTGAAACACCCAGAAGACTTCATAGGGCGTTTGCTTCTGCTCTTTCTTCTAATGGTTTGAAAGACCTTGGGGGTTTATACCCCCCCTCATTCATTATTTTTTTTACCAAAAACCTTTTTTGTTGTTGTTTCCTGACCCAATCGTGACTGGGCGAGCAGATCCTGCATGGCTATAATCTTGGTTGCTCGCTCTCGGAATTCGGAATATGTGTTTGGCCAATCCTGATGCATGACCTTCCACATATCCGTATTCAGGGTCAGGCCTCCGACCACCGTGAGGATCTTGACATCCTCTTCAACTGGGGCTCCATCATACAAACATTTGTCAAATCTTTTGATGTATGCTCGATCTGACTCACCCTTCAGCTGGGAGAAATGTGCCAACCTTTGTTTAGGTGCTGGGCGAGCACACATGGATGAGAAATGGGACAGGAATTTCTGTCCCAGTTGGGCAAAAGGCGTGATGGACGCAACGGGCAGAGTAGAAAACCATCTGTGGGCACGGTCACCCAACGTCAAGGGGAATGATCGGCACTGCGTTGCATCGGTGGCCCCCATGGCCATCATAAAATCTGAATATTTGCTGAGGTGAACATGTGGGTCAGACTCATCATCAAACATAGGGATTGGTGGTCGGATCTTTGCCACTTTCTCTTGTATTTCGGCTGCCATGATCACCGGTGTTAGTGGCGAGCAGAGCATTGTGCTCGCCCTAGGGAGTCCTTTCGTTGCGGCCAGGTCAGCCTGTAAGCCTTCGATGGCTTTCTGCATTTCTGCAAATTTTGTGGAACTGACAGACTTGGATCGGGGCTGTGTCCTCATGCTCATGATGGGGCAGTCCCCCTTTCCAAGTTCGTCCTTGACTACCCAATCGATGATGGATAGACAATTTAGTTCCAGCCGATTTTTGTTCGGGATGCGGGCGATCATGAGGATCTGAGGGAGCGGGCATGTTTATCGGTTATTCCCTCCCGGGATCCTGTCGCCTATAATTGCCGATTCGGTCTTTGACGGAGAGTCTCAAACGTCCAAACACTGATGGCCTAGACTCTTGAGGCTGCTCGTCATCCGACATATCATCAGCCTTTTTGTCGGCCCGCTTTCGTGCGGCTTTCAATTTAACTTGCTCGCTATCAGGTGTATGCGAGCGTCGATCATCATCATCTTGAACTTTCAATTTGGCCAACTCTTTTTCGGCCCTCTCTTTCTGTGCCGCAACAAGAAAGTGATGGCCTTTGTTGTGGCCGCCGGATCGTTGGCAATATCTTCAAGATTGATGGTTTCCACTGTCTGATCTTTGTGAGGCTGATGTTGAGCCTCTTTCCGATCGTGAGGTCGGCTTTGTCCCGACCTCTCTATCTGAGTATTCCTAGATTGAGGCATTATATTTCTTTTTTTTGCCTCGGCTATCTACGGGATTGTGTATGGGTTAGTTTTTTGTACCCTCCTTCTAGCGTCAGTTGTTGCGAGTCGTTTTATATGAAGAATATTATGTGGCTAATTTGATAACAACTCACAAATAAAATAAGTACGTGTACTATATATGGTAAATAACAGGAAATTGTTGACCCAGTTCGTCAGTGAATGACTACTCTGGGGGCATGCCAAGCCAGGGATGTTGTATTGCAAGATTTACATACACAGTACAGCATACTTTTCATGAGATGAACTTCTATGAAAAAAGATGATTTGGAGAGTAAGTGTGTGAGTGCTAGGGATTTTTTCGAGTATGGATGATTTGTGAACTCTGGAATTTTTCTAACCCGTCTCTTGTTCTTTTTTCTTCTATTTATAGTACTCAAACAAGCATGAGCTGGTTAGGCAAGCATGAGCTGGAGTCTTTGTGTCTTGTAAGAAATCATGTGATGTTGCCACGTTTTCAACTTCGTCTTCCTGGTTGACCTTTACATTTGCTTGTTCATAAGACACTCTTTTGGTCGTCCAAATCATCTTTTGCTCGATTGATTCCCTGTTCGCCTCTTCGAACATATCAATTTTATACAGGAACACTGTTCTTATCGAGCATATCTGAGCTCTTCAGGGTTATCTCGAGTCTTCAGGTTATCCGAGTCCTCGGGTTATCTCTCGAGTCCTCGGAGTTGTCTCGAGTCCTCGAGTTTGTCCTCGAGTCCTCAGTTGTCTAAGTCCTCGTTGTCCCCGAGTCCTCAGTTATCCTCGAGCCGTCCGAGATTACTTACTCAGGCATCGAAGTTCAAATTTTTCGATTTACATCCCGACCTCAGTCACTTCGACTCAAAGCATCCGATTTTTTTTTTCGATCCGATCAAATTTCGATCACCGATCAACATCTCTTCAGGATCATCTCGAGATAAAGATCGTCATTGTGCCAGACGGTAAGCCGCGAGCTGCATTTCCGCTTGTTCTACGAGTAGTGAGTCGACGAGCAAGCTTGCTCGCTCGTTAAAGCGACGATGCAAACGAAACATATGATGCTTGTTCAGGCGAGTGGCTAACCGGGCTAACAAACTTGCTTACCGGCGAAAGTGGCGAGCTAGCGAAAGCAAATATGTTTGGTCGGTAAGAAACAGCACACTTGTCCATCGAGCATGATTATTTTAATAGTTGATTAATACATCGTGTCCCTCCGTCGTGTTCGATTAAATTGAGTAATTATATCGAACACAACAACCGTGATCGTGTTGGGCAAATCCGGAACGACGTCTAAGTCCACCTGGAAGTTCTTGAGCCAAACCGCTTCTTTCGCTGCTTCACAAGCAGCTACATATTCGACTTTCATGGTAGAATCGGCGATGCATTTCTGCTTGACGCTTCTCTATGTCATGGCTCCTCCCTCCATGCAAAACACACTACCCGAGGTCGATTTTTTCCGAGTCTATGTCCGATTGGAAATCTGAGTCCGCCAGAATCGATGGGGATTAGACTGTCAGATTGATAAACCAACATTTTGTCCCGTGTCCTCTTTAGATACTTCAGAATGTTCTTAACCGCAGTCCAATGCTCTTTCTCAGGGTTACTTTGATATCTTGCTACCATTCCTACGGCGAAGCAGATATCCGGTCTCGCAGCAAAGATCGCAGTAATACGAGGCTTCCCACACCCGAAGCATAAGGAACGCCCTTCATGTCATCTATTTCCTTTTGTGTCTTGGGACACATTTCCTTGGATAGATGGATTCCGTGTCTGAAAGGTACAAAACCTTTCTTGGAATCTTGCATGCTGAATCACTTCAAAACGGTGTCTATGTGTTTTCCCCTTTTCTTGAATCTTGGACCTGGGTTTAGAATAATAATATTTGTTTTAACAGGCGGGAGCAAATGTTCTCTTAAATGGAATGTCTGCTCTAGTTCATGTTGCGAAAGACACCATTGATAGTTTAAATCCAGCTAAGATCTTAGGAAATGGAGAATTATTAGGACCTGAATGGTGTGAGGTGAAAGTTATTGTGGCAATTAATATATGAGGAACTATTAATCTGAAAAGTTGAAGTTGTCAAAAATATTGGACAAACTATAGGACATAGTATCGTTTGGCCAAAGCATCTGGTAAGTTTCTAATGATAATCTTTCATTTGTTTCAATTTAGTTCCTTTCAAGTTCAAGTATTAATTATTTCACTTTCATTCGTTATTATAGGTTCAACTAAAAGATGCAAGATAAGGAGAGTGCAGCGAAATGGATTTTGTCACACATAATTTAGGTGCAATTTATTATTGTACTAATAGTTTTGGTACATTTGTTTGGATTGGTCTTGATTGATAGCTATTACTTTCGTGTTACTTTTTAGATGTCACATGTGAATGACAGTATATTTTCTTGATATATATTTGATTGTTTCGTGTTTACAAGTTAATGACAATATTTTATTATGATATTTATGTATATGGGTACAAATGATTTGAATTATTATATTATTATATATGTTTGAGCAGGTATAGAGATACGCATATACGTAATTTCACCTATACGTATATTTGTAATTAATATTACGTGACATAAAAAAGGCCACTAAATAATGTTTTATCGTCATACATAATGGTGTCACAAGATAGTGAGTTTGTGACACATTTAAGCGTCACTAAACAAGGTGGTTAAATTAGTTATATATAATCTAGTGACGCAAGAAAGCATCACAAAAAAATTTTATCGTGACAACTACTGGTGTCACAACAAGACAACGAATTTGTGACACATTTAAGCATCACTAAACGCGGTAGTTAAGTTAGTTATATAACTTAGTGACGCAAAAAAGCATCATAAAAAGAGCTTATCATGACATATAATAACATCACAAGACAACGAGTTCGTGGCCCATTTAAGCGTCACTATACGCGGTTGTTAAGGTAGTTATAAGTTTTCACGTGACGCGAGAAAGCGTCACTAAAACACATTGTGGTGACGCCAATTAGCGTCACCAAATAGCATTATTAAAGAGCACTAATATGACGCATAGAAGCGTCACAATAGACATTCGTAGTGACGCTTCCAGGCGTCACGGTAACAGATTTTTGAAACACCAAATCATGTGACGCTTGACAAAGCGTCACTAAAAGCAAAAGCGTCATTATAGGCTAATTTTAGTGACGCTTTTGTGCGTCACTATAACCAGCTTTTCTAGTAGTGATTTATAAATAATCTTGGTTTCAAGTTATTTTCTATTGTTTTCGATCCATTTTATTTGCTTTCCCAGAAAAGAATTTTTGAACCACAACAATTGTAATTTTACATTAACTTAAGAGGATTAAATATCGTATTTCAATTTCGCCCTTATACTTAATCTTTGTTAGAGGTATAAATGAGTCGAATAGGGTCAAGCTCGAACTCGACTCAATCAGAAAACTCAAAGCTTGAAGTTCGATCGATCAGAAAACTCAAAGCTTGAAACTCGACTCGAAACTCAAACGAGCTTAATAATTTTGAACTCGAGCTCGACTCGATGGAAAGCTCGAAATATTCAAGTTTGATTCGATAACTTACATAATAATAATTATAATTTTTATTTTAATTAAAATTAGAATATATTTATAATAACTATCATAATAAGGGTAAAATTGTAAGATTATGTAAGCACGATTAAGCTCGTAACCCTGTCAAGCCTATTATTGTTGAGCTCGAACTCGAACTTTAGAACTACTCGGGTAACTCAAGCTTGATCTTGACTCGAACAAATTCGAGTCAAGCACGAGTAACTCGTGAGTAGGCTTGACTCACTTACACCCCTACTTTTTGTGATAATATGCATTTAATGACCATGTAATTTATTTTTTATCGGACAAATGGTGACTAAAACTCATGACTTTACGCCATAGGTAGTGGTGTTCTAAATACTTTAGCTCTTCCACTTCGTCTTTAATGACCATGTAAATAATATAAAAGTTTACACATATATTTATCACCAGCCATTTAATAATTTTATTATTTCATCGTGAAATATTTTTATCTCGTGTGGAATATTTTGAAATGACAAATAAAATTGGTAGGAGAGAGGGAATTCATTTACAATCAGATCATGAAATCAAATTTTTAATAAATATATATTCCCTTTTTATTACGTAATTAATGTCTTTCTTAAATATATAATCCAAAAAAAATTCATGTTTATTTAATAACTTTCTTATCTTGTGTGGAATATTTTGAAATGACAAATAAAATGGGTAGGAGAGAGGGAATATATTTACAATCAGATCATGATTCAGTATTTAATTTAATAAATATATATGTTCCCCTTTTCATTAAGCAATTAATGTCTTTCTTAAACATATAACCCAAAGAAAAAAATCCTATCATTAGGTACATTAATTAATAGGTACAAAATTTGCATATGCAGTCATCCAAAAGTGAGAAAAATATTAATAGGTACAAAATTTAAAATCAACGTATTAATAGATATAAAATGAATTGCGTGGAATATTTATAACAATTAAGTTGACGCTCAAGATCACCCCTAATTTTCAGGAAGGCGTTGATGATATAGTTACAATGGGTCAAGCTATTAGTATTATTGCCAGGAATCTGCATTCATAATATTAATGCATGTGATATATTGATAGTTTGGTTTGTTTAGATGTCTAACTGAACCTTCAAATGTTGTGGATGACGCTTTTACTTATTTTGTCTTGTTTGAAATAATTATTGCAAGCTCTACTTTTTCGAAGAAAAGTACTATGAAGAAGGGTTACAAATTCAGTCCGATTTCAGCTTTTTTGAACTCGATTGTTATACATTTACAAATTTTAAGACATATTATTATATATTTATAAATTTTAAAATATATTATCCTATATTTTCAAGTTCGTAAAATTAATGTCCTTAAAACACAAAGTTACTGTCCTAATAAAATATTATTCCCCTTTTACTTGTTTGCTGGGTTTTTTTCTGGACTGTCAACTCCTTCATGAGGGGGAATGTATAATTTAATATGGAGTAGGTCTCTTATACAACATGTTATATATATTTAAATAATTATTTCAAAAAAGATTTTTTTTATATTATATAATATATACTGTAATTTTAAATTTTATACTCTCTCCACCCCAAAATTATTTGCACATGAAGATGGGCACACATATTAAGAAAGTAGAATAATGAGTAGGAATTTGATGGATAATTTTGTAATTTTTTTTGTATAAAGTAAAGAAATTTTTTTAATTGTGTGTATGTATAGGATCAAATTACTAATACATATTTGGCTTTGCACAACTGTTAAAAAATGACTTAGACAGCAGTTATAAGGATTGTCCAAGTAACAGCTGTCTAAACTGTTGTCTAAAAAAAAGACTTAGACAGCGGTTTTGAACCGTTGTGCAAAAGTGAAGCTTAGACAGCGGTTTTGAACCGCTGTCCAAAATACCTACTTAGACAGCGGTTAAAAACCGCTATTCAAATTAAAAATTCAATTTTTAGCCACGGATCCACCAAGCATCTCATATATAAGTCACCAAGTCTCCAAATTAATTGAGGCAATTATTCACTCCCATGGACCGAACACGGGACCTTGGGTCCCTAAGCAGAGATCAATTCCGCTCGGACACTTGATTTTTTGCGTTTACTTAATGAAATTAATTCTATATGTCCTAAAAATCATTTTTTCTTACAATTTTTTTTAAAATTCTTTATTTCAATTATCTTATTTATTAATTCAATCACATTTTTATATAATAATTTTTTATATAAATTTAAATTAAATTATATTATATTAAAATTATATTTTTTACTTGTTTTTTTTTTAAAAAGTACTACCTTTCTTTTAAACTTGTAATACTTTTCCTTCTAAATAAGTAATATTTTTCTATCTAAATAAGTAATATTTTTCTTTAAACAAATAATATTTTTTCATCTAAATAAGTAATACTTTTCTTTAAACAAGTTATACATTTCTATCTAAACAAGTAATCATTTTCTATTTAACCAAGTAATATTTTTCTTTAAATAAATAATATTTTTTCATCTAAACAAGTAATACTTTTTTTAAACAAGTTATAATAAAATAATAATAATAATAACAACAACAACGTATATGCATAACAGTAATATTTTAAAAAAAATATATGAACTCAACTTTATACAAGCTTTTGCCCTTAATATTTATTCATATAATTAATTTTCAATTTGCATCCCAACTCCCAAGTAGATATATGTAAGTTTTTTTTTTTCTAAAGCACCCAAGTGGATATATATATATATATATATATATATATATATATATATATATATATATATATATATATGACTCACGTCGATTTGAAATTGTATAAATTGTATAAATTCATAATCACAGGTTGAAGTATAAATCGAATAAATTATATATTGATCAATTCATAATTGTATGTGCCAGGATTGTAGTATAATTTATCAATTTATAATCATATAAATTCCTTGATTATAAGATGAGACGTGTAATCGTATAAATTCCTTGATTATAAATTGATTTGAAACAAAAAAGCTATTGAATGAGACGTGCCACATATAATTCATAATTATCCATCAATGAAGTCAGATCGTATATTAGCTGCAAAGAGAAGGAATTAAGTTAATTAGCTGCACCCAAGTATCGATCAATAATATTTATAATCAACATAGCACATAGCAGTTTGAAACCAATCGGGGCCAATGGTTAACGCTCTAAGGTCTTTCTTGCAGAAATGGTTTACTCTAAATCAATGCTAAAGTTTTTTTTTGACAATGGTTTTGAACCCCAGTTTTTTTAAAAAAATTGTAATAAAACCGCTCTCCAAGCTATATTTTGGAGAGTTGTTTGAAAAAAAGGTTGTCCAAAGTGCAGCTGTGCAAGCTTAAATGTGTAGTAGTGAAAAATGATGTCATTTTGCGTAAATTTGTGAATATTGTGAGGGTGGAGTTTATGAAGAGCTTTCATTTTTGGAGTGTGCAAGTAATGTTGGGACGTCCCAATAAATCAAGTTATTGTGGGACGAAGGAAGTATTATTTTTTAGTTTTATTAAAAAAGATTACGAGGCCCAGCTTCGAAGTTGACACAAATTCTAACTTTAAAAAAAAGAAAAAAAGACTTAATTGCAAATAAAATCATCACTTTTCATTTCATTGCAATCTATTCAAAACTTTTAGATAATTGCAAATAAATCACAACTTTTAAAATATTGTTGCAAGTTATGTTTGTGGGCGGTCCTATTTTTTATCTAATTCTCTTACGTGACAATCTTGCATTTCGTTATGTAAAATGACGACATTTGAATTAAGGGGAGACTACATTGATTGGACACGTCAAATCCGAGCATAAAAATATTGTTAGTAAGTCTAACATGCAACAATATTTAAATGTGATAAATATATTTGTAATTATTCAAAAAATTAAATTAAATTACAATTGAGTGAAAATTGGTGATTTTATTCGTAATTATGCATTAAAAAATTATGGATATAATTTTAAAGTTTACCTCTAGGATTCCTAGCATGAGAATGTGCAATTAATTAACTTTGGAATTAATGTTTTCATAATCGGGTTGAATCGGGAACCGGCCATGAAACCAGTCCGATTACCCTTAAAAAAATTATTTTTACGGTTGAATCGAAAAAAATCGACCAAAATCGAAAAAATCGTCAAAATCGGGAAATCAATTTTTTGTTATTTTTTATTTTTTTATATATTTTAATTATTTTAAAACTTAATCCTTATTTTTATCATCCTTATTTTAAATTGTATTGTGTTGTCTACGATCCTATTGTGTTTATTTTAAAATACAATTTATAATATATAATTTTTTTAATTTTATAAGTGCACATTTATTTTATTTTTATGCAAAGTATAGGGTGAACAAGTTTCACGGTGAAACTGGTTAAGGAGTGTGACTTATATTACTAAAGAGTATGACTTTTTACTATAAAGGGTATTACTCATAAAAGTAAAGAGTGTGACTTATATAATAGCAGAGGGTATCGTAGTGATAACTGAAGGGTGTGACTTATATTACTAAAGAGTATGCTTGTAAAAAAAAAAAAGGTTTCACGCTGAACAAGTTTCACAACATACAAACTCTTATTTTTAATGTAATATAGGGAGTATATTAAAAATATTGATATCATTTTAACGTTTAGACCGACGGTCCAACCGCCAATCGATACTCAATCCGATTTGGTCGCCGTTTCGATTATGAAAACACTGTTTGGAATAATGATTTAAAGATTAGTACACAATAATTTTAATAACGTAAAAGTCATTAAATACACATTAATAGTAATTCACCAATCACCATTTCTCACCCTGATTTATTCTCACTCAAAAAACTCTATAAAATAAGCCACTTTCAAAAAATTAAAATCACATCGATTCATCATGGCCACCCTCTCTACTCCCCCACTAATCCTTCTCCTCCTCCAACTTATTTTCCTCCTCGCCGCCGCCGCCCCCCCCGTCGACGATGTCTGCCGGCAAACCAAAAGCCCGTCCCATTGCAAAAATATTTTGATAGCCTTCGACACGCGCAGCGCGACGGAGGAGCTCCCCGTGCTGGCAGAAATTGCGATAGACGAGGTGACGGGCAACTCCCGCCAAATTAAGTTGAAGGTTCACGATTTGTTTCAATCCGCGAAGGATTTGAATCTAAAGAGAAGTTACGGAGATTGCGAAAATCTGTACGGTGGTGCTGTGGATGCGTTAGTGACCGCACGGAAAAGCCTGGAACGGCGTGATTATGCTAAAATTGTGGAGGCGGCCGGAGTTGTTGGCCGCGCTGTTGGTGGTTGTGCGGCGGCGTTGGAGAAGGAGGCTAAATTGAAGAAGGGAATGAAGATGTTGGTGTTATTGGTGAAGCTGTTGGTTTGATTGCTAAGAGTCTGCATTAATTAATATGAATATACACAATTGTATTTTTTTTATTGCTCAAAATCCATAAACGTCCGCTCTATTTCTATTTTTCAATAGCAATAAAAGTAACGTTATTTTGTAAATATTTTATTATAAACATGAAAACATTTTATTTTTGTGTCATTCTCATATAATAAACAATTCTCACATTGAAACATGTCTAAAGTCGAATGAATAATTTAATAAAAGATGGAGGTAGTATTAAATTCAATTATAATATTTTAGAGATGTGGATAAACACTTTTTTGATGATAGATTCCCTTAAAAAATTATAAGTATCTGATTAAGAAATTGTGTAAATAGTAAATATATTTTATTTAAGATTGGAATTATATCTGGCAGTATATTTTATTGGAGTGCTACTATTCAGTATCCACGCCCCCAAAATTCTCTATACACATCCCATAATTTACCCCATAATTTTTAAGATAAAATAGACACGCATAAAAGGATTATGATAATTAATACCCTTATATAGATAGCTATAAAATTGACTACAAATCTCCAAATGCACACCAAGAATTGACTACTATGTATACATTATGTCATCTTCAATAAAGATTAAATCAAGAAACACGAAGTTGAGCAGTGTTTAAAGAGCATTTTATCAAGACTTTTTAAGCTAAAAAAATCAAACCAAAAGAACAGGAACAAATCCTCTGGTAAGAACAGAAATGTACACCAAGAAAAATCGACCACTACGTATTATAATGTCCTCTTTAGTATAGACAAATCAAGAAACACCAATCTGAGCATGTGCTTGTGTGCATATTATCCAGCCTCTTCGATGAAACAAACGTAAACTTCCCGTTTTTCATAGGAGATCACCAAACCTCTAACTCAGATGATTGTATGCATATTAAAAAAGTACTTTGACATCAGACAGATCTTTGAGTTCAATACCTTACGTGCCAATGCAAAGACTTTAACTTCATCACAGGCACATCTCGTTGGCTGCTGGGGTTATAGGTATTACCCCAGAGGATGAGACAAGAGCATCAATGGGTACATCATGCGGAGTAATGGGTATAACGCCATCTTCCAATATTTGTCGTGAATATGAAAGGGCAACTGTGGGTGAAAGCAAATGTATGAATATGGAAAGCTTAGAATGTATGTTTGAGTGTAATGAGTAGAGGAACGTACCAAATAAGGGTTTCTTCCACTTGCGATCCTTTGCAAGTTCTTGATATTTTATGAGGAAGGTATCATAATAACTTCAGTTGATTTATTGCAGCATTGCAAGAAACAGAGACAAAAGAAATCATTAAGCATCCTAATTGATAGAATGAACTATAAGATGTGAGTCATTGCCAACAATATTTTTGACATCTATAATAATTAATGCGGACAGGGATATTTATACATGCATCTTATCCCATAAAGAAAAAAGAGAGGAAAAAAAAAGAAACACTTGTATGCATGCAAAAGTCTGTCCTAATTTAACATTTTCCCTTATTTTAGGTTTATCACTCTGTTTCTTTTTATTTTTTGCACTATTTTTTTAGGAGGATGCAGAGGAATGCCTCTCTACAGTACATATTATCAGATCCCTAAAAGAAAGTAAGTGCAACTTGAAAATTTTATCCTACAACTGAAAGATTCAGAGAAAAGACATATCTTCTGTAAATAAAATCTCGAAGTACTCCAGCAACTGCCCTAAAGATATCAATGCAAATTCAAGTCTCCTAGGGAGATACAAATAGTGAAAAGATAACATCTAAGGAAACTTGGTTCAAAATTCCTCAATGGGAATGATGATGGGAACAAACACGGGGTAATTGTGATGGTTAATGAGAATAAAAGATGATTAAACTCACCTTCATCATACTTCGTACGGCGTAATGAGACTCAAAGTAAGTTATTAATGACCCTATTTTGATTAACTACCTCCCCTCCTATAACCATTTCTCCTCAATCATTCCAGTATTTCTCAACAAACAATCATGTTTTGTCTCATTTATTCTATAATTAGAGCACTACACTACCAATGTAATAACCATTGGGGCATCCCTTTCATTATGGGGGGTAGAGGGAAAAGATCATTACCATTCCCATTGATGAATTTGAACCAAGCCCCCCCTAAGTACTTTGAACCTAAGAGACATACACATGGTGGCAACCAGAAGTGACAAGATTACTGCAAATTTTGCTTCTGAGCTTTGACATGTTAATTCCAAATGTTTGAAAATTTGAAGATGATTCTATTTTAACAGGTTACTAACATCCTAACCATGGAACTCTGGCATTACTCAAAGCAAGAATTTTGTGACCTACCCTCCACCACGGCCAATGCGCCGACCAGATTTGTCAAAAGCAAGTCCTGGAACAATAAACACTATATATGTTAGCATATACTGTATCATAACTGAAAGGATATAATGATCAAATGTTGTATAAGAATTAGAGGGTAGAAAAGTCTTACCAGGTAAAAGGAACAGGTCAACAGGTTCATCAGCAAACATGACTGCATAAAGATATTTCCTCTTATTTAGAAAATAACTAGAAAATCATATGCAAGCAGAAAATAGCTTCTCAAGGGTAACTAGAAAGAATGGGCTGAAGCCTTAAGCAGTCACAGCATATGCAACTCTCTCTCTCTCTCTGCATTTTTTTGACTTTAGCAAAATATCAAATTTGTAATTCTTTCAGCATTAGGTCTTATATTCCTATATTTGAAGTACACAGACGAAATCAATTTTTACATTCTAAGCCTAATATTCATGATAATAGCAGAACTTGATCAATCACATACAGTTTCTAGGCTCTCTAGGGCTTACATTGTTCCAAGTCCAAGATGGATATATTTGATACCGCTGACAATTTTTAGAACAGAGAAAAAAAACTGTGTAACAGGATAAAGCAAAACTATGATAATCCGAAAGTATAACTTAGACTTGCTATTAACACATACGTAATAGTGAAGAATTTTACAGGAAAACAATTACCATCTTCACGTTCAATTCCCTCAGCATCACAAGGTGCGGGTTCCAATATGTCCATCGAGTTTGCAACCAAATCATCCATTGCAGAGACGTTTAGCATCCGCATGAAACTATTCTTGTCTTCCACTCTAGGAACATAAAGCTTCTTTCTCACCTCTCGTTCATCTTATTGGAAAATGGAACAATAAGGATCTCTTTCAGTGTGTACAACATTAAGAACAAAACAATTACCAAAATATAGACCTCATTACCAAACATAGCCTAAATACTCAATTAAAAAATCTTCACTTTTTCCTCTTATCTCTTACCCTAGAACTTAAGGTGAACTGAGATCTCCGTGTGCATAATTGTAAACAGTTTCTGTTTCAGATCAGCCCCAAATGAACTTCACGGATAGCATCAAAAATCTCACACCAGATATTGTCTCTAATGCCCATTAAAATTTCAAAATTGAATGCAATAACTCATAACCATTCCAAAACAATTCTTAAATCTAGCTACCTCTAGCTTAAGATACAAGTATAAATCTTTCCTCTAGAAGTAGTATTTTAATACATAGGTACCTTGGCCTGTGTTCTTCAAAATTTCAGATAGCACTTTAGAAGTATCAACTTCTCTTAAAGCAGCACAGCTGATATACGCACAGAGTCTTTTCGAAGACTTGAACCATGGAGCTTCCAAAACATATTTCTGGATTGCATCATCTGAACAAAAAAGAGCATGCAAACCCACGTCTTAAAATCCCTAAATTACTCGAAATCGACACGAATTCAAAGAAAAATGTATAAAATAACTACGCATTGGTTCGTATTTTGAACGAATTTCCTAACCTTCTTGAGATCTGAGTGCCAGGTCCATTGACTTGAGTTCTTTTCTCACTTTGGAGCGAAGGGCCTTTTTCTGCTTGAAAATGGCGTCCAGAGGGGTGGCATCGGTGCTGGTGGCGCTCATGGTCGTGGAGGAGCGGAGATTAGGCCGAAGAAAGGGGGTGAATATCGCCGGAATGGTGCTGGGTAAAGGTAGCGCGGCAGTGGTTAGTGATGTGAGTTGGGGCCTCATCCGTACAGCCAATCTGTTTAGGAGCCCTATTATGGTCATTTTACACTGGGGAGATGAGTGGAAAAAATTAAAGTAATACTATTACCATATTATTAGTATTTATTTTTTAAACGAAAATATCCTATTCTTTTGGAATTTTCACATTTCAATCAAAAAAATAATTACACAAAGATATTTAATTATTTTCAAATTGAATAGGCCTCCTATAAATTTAGATTTAAGTGGAGGTTTTTATGTTCCAAATTCTTATTCTTATATAGATAGCATTATGTCTAGACTTCAAACGAGAGCATTCACAATATTAAAAAGAATATTATAAATTCGAGTGATATATTTTGTCATAATATTATATTATATCAGAATTCATATAATAGAAAAAGCTTTTCTGTTTGCAGCCAACACATTTGGCCTCATTTTTGAGGAAAAAATTCGAGTAGGTTGTAGGGAGGTTTGGAGTACCAATCTATCAATCGTATGAATAAAATATATCATGAATTCAGGTTCATATAATTTTTTATCGTAAGTTTAAAGGCAAATGTTCAAATTTTAAAGCTGAAATAAGAATGACCACCTAACACTGATAATAGAGACAAAGAAAATCAAATATTAATTTGAAGTAGAGAATTTCGTGCACCAACAACAATCTATTTCTATATAAAAAAAAAACGATACAGAAATATTACAGTTTGTCTCCACGTCGCCAGGAAAGAGACACAGGTCTAGTTCAAAACTTCAAAGATGCACCACAAATTCATATAAATTATATTCATACATTCTAAGGGAAATTCTAATTTACATTCTTGTTTGTAAGATCACTTGTAAGAACATCTTTTAATTTCTTCAACAAACCTTACACTCGGAATCTCATCTAACTCTCTAATGGTGTAACAATCTCAAATTAGCAGCATCAGACAAGACAATGATAACCAGAAGGCTCGTTTTTCCATGGAGATACGAGAACATGGGATATATACATCCTCATACAGTCCAAACATTGGAAAAGGCGACGGAAAGAAGTTGCAGACAAGTAAAAGATTGATTACATAAACGAAACATTCTTGAAACGCCATATAAACTCACATGACATCTCTGTTCCACAATGATGTAACATCTGTTGTTACACTACCTAGATGAATGACACATAGATAATATAATTAAAGAGGAATTGTGGGATGATGAATACGATTAATTGTCGACATACATACGTCCTGATCCAATATAAACTCGAGTGAATCATCACCTTACTTAGGACGACTCATCATTGGCATTGAGCCTAAGTTTACGAAGATGAGAAGCTATCTCGTTCAAGAGCTTCACTCCTTCGCCCCCTCGTTGCATTGCCATGGCCGCGTGCTTTAAGAAGCCACTCTCAGCTTCAACGGCTCGTAGTCTCTCTCTAATCACCGACACCTCTCTCGTAAGAACACCCTTCTTTCCATCATCCGATTCCGATGCTTGATCCAAAGGCACATTCACCTTCTTTTCAAGATCACTCAATAGCCCTAAAAGATAAGATCTCTCCCCCTCAAAATCCAAAGACAACACGTTGTCTCCATCATAACCACATTCATTTTCATTTTGACTCGAGTTCTCACTCAATGCCTGTGAGTTAAATTCCTGATAATCATCATCAACATCAACTTCACAAACCTCACTCCTGACCTGCTTCATTTGCCCGTATTTTTCTCTATACATATCTAGTTCATCCTCCATATCCTTAATTTCATCCTCCCTCCTAAAAAACATATCCCTCATCATCTGCAAAGCTTCTTGATCATACTCAGCTTGTTCTTCCATCATTCTTTGGTATTGCAAAGCCTCCATTTGAACCGCCGCCTTCTCTGCTTGCAGACGAGTGATCATAGCCATTGCATTGTTCGCTGCAATCGCGGACGCACTCCTTTCTTCGTCCAACTCCATGTACAAATCCATCATCGATCGTCTTTCTATTTCAACTTGTTTCTTCAAACGATCCACAATATCTCCATCTCCCTCACTTCCATCGATACTCTCTACAAGTACGTCCAGTTTATCAGACGGTAGTTTTCTACTACTTCTGCTAGCCCATCTAGGACTATCTGATAATGATATTCCGAAGAATTTATTTCCCTTTTTATGAGTAGGTGTTCCAACGGAATCGCCGTTCAAATGCTCTGTATTTGGTAATATTGCCACTGCAACACCTTTCGCATCCTCTCCACAAGCTATACACACATAATCGTCCAATTTTAGCCTCAGAAAATCAATTTTACAATGATAAATGATGGGATTATATTAATTTCTGTCATAAAGTTCACCTTTTCCATTTTTTATCTCCCTTTCACTCTCTACCAAAATTTGATCCTGAAAGTACATTTTTACTCACATATTTCCGTTGACCTAAATTACATTTTTAAATAATTACACTTAGCACCCAAAATAGTTGATATCGTCAATCAGCGACAATCAACTAACGGGAGGGCCAAGTATGAGAATAGAGGTGTACTTTCAAGATCAGATTTGACAATAAGTGAAAAAAGAGGATCGAAACCAAAAATGATTTCCCCCTAAATGAATATATGATAGAAAATTTACCATGATTATGTGCATGAGAAGGATATTCTTCATCATGAAGCAGCTCACATTCATGATCTGATAGCTTCAACTCTGTGTACCTAATACTCGGCAAATCCAAGTTGCCACCTTCCTCGTTTCGTCCCGGGAACCAAGGCGCTCGTGGAGACGAAGCGGGGGCGCTCATCGACAAACTCCTGTTCAATTTCGAACTAGATTTAGGCTTCAGCGCATCACCACAACAAGAACACCTCAAAACACCTGTGTTTTCGTCATGCGTAATCTCCATATCGTCCTTCTTCAACGGTTTCAGCAGCAATCTCCGTTCGTGCTCGGCCAAACACCCGGCGTCCTTGTGCAGAATCCCTGCAACGGTCTTGTACCTGTCGCAATCCGAATCCTTATCCATGGTGAAGGAAAGAAGGCAGCCTTGGCACATTGTGCGAATGTCTGAAATCTTCTTGTGCACGTGGCAATAGGCGAGGGTGGAAATGTCTTTCTTGTGGACCTCGCATATGGAATCGTTGTAGTAGAAATTGGAGTCGCGGTGAATAAGGAGATGGTCGAGCCTGGTGCAGAGCAAGCAGGGGATTCTGAGCTCGAATAATCGGGCGATTTCGTTGGAGAGGAAAGCGAGGAATCCGTCTACGAAGAGGAGGATTATTACGAGCCATTCAAGAATGGCGTATATGATGAAATATGGTAAAGTTCCAAACTTTTCCTCGATGGAAAGGCGTAACGATCCCATCTGTTTGGAGTAATTGGATGACAGAAAGAAAAGGGGAAATTAGTGATTGGGAAGTGGAGAGAATCAAGAACGATTGGAATGCAAGAACACACGCCAGGGATCATGAATTCTCTCCCTCTGTCTTCTTTCTCTCTCCTCCCTCTTCTTCTTCTTTCTCTCTCCTGGTTGTGATGATGATGAAAACAGAGTGTTGGAGTTGGGATTTGCCAAATATGGGGTGTGTTAGTATTGATTTCAAAGGTATATTGGATGTGGGAATTTTGACAAGCGGACAATTTACCTGAATTAACGGTCTACCGCTGGACCCAACTAATGAAAGGCGTTAAACGACGACGTTTTGACAGTTTGATGAATTAGGGTTATAAATTGCTTCCAGATTCATAATTTGGGAAATTTTCGAGATAATTGGAGGTGATTGATCCCAAAATTCAACTAATTATTGTAGCAATACTAGGTAGTTTAAACTGAATTTTGAAAATTTCTGGAGCAAAAAAACCCCCAATTCTTCACACCTCCATAGCAAGGATCTCTGCAGCTTGCTCTGCAACTACTCTTTCTCTCTGAGAAAAAATGTAATCCATGTGATATCTCAGCCCGCCCTTCTTGGCTTGCTTCTATAGATCAATCGTATAGTGATTGAGAGAGATTTTTGGGTGGTTCAGAAATTCGATTTCGATTTCTCTGCGCCATGAACGACAAGAATAAGCTTTCCTCTACTTACCAGAAGAAAGCCGTTCATTCGATACTAGCATCGAGGCTGACGCAGCTCCACATCCCGTCCGCCGTCGATGACCCGTCGCAGGAATTCGATTTCGCCGATTTCTTCGGCCCCGCGGCGTCGTCCTCTCCTTCTTCTTCCTCGTCCTCGATCTTCCTCGGCGATCCACAGGTTATCCACCATCGCTCTCACTCATTCTTGGGGCCTTCTCCCCGTTTAACTCTCTCCAAATCTATCCCCGGCTTAGAGCACGATGAGCGCGGCGATCTCTCCTATTCTTCCTCTGATGATACTGCTGGAGACGACGCCATTGAGGAAGGCGACAAAATTGATGGCGGAAGTGTTTGTGGCTGTGGTGGTGATGTGGTGGAGAATGGTGGAGAAGGGGGGTTGCAGAAGGTTGGGCCAGGGGATTTTGAAATTATGAGGATGATTGGTAAGGGCGCGTTTGGGAAGGTGTTTCAGGTGAGGATGAAGAGCAACGGTGGTGGTGGTGGTGGTGATGGTGATGGGATTTTCGCGATGAAGGTGATGAGGAAGGACACCATAATCAAGAACAATCATGTTGATTATATGAAGGCTGAGAGGAATATTCTTACAAAAGTTGTGCATCCTTTCATTGTGCCCCTGAGGTACTCCTTTCAGGTAATCTTGTTTGATGATTTATAGCTTGTGGCTTGATTTTGTAGGGATCAGTAAATGCTTAGTTTGAACTGATGGTGCAGAAGTAGGGGATTGATAGCATTTAACTATTGATTGTGATATTTGATAGATTTAGAGGTTTAAATGAGACTCCAAAGTTTCATTAGTTCGATGCTTTGTAATCTAAGATTGTGTCTCACAAACATGTAGTGAAGCACTCTCGATTGTTATTGTGCGTTAAAGACAGCTATCGTCTTGATTGTCTTAGAAATTCTATTTAAAGGAATTTTGATGAAGGAAGTTTGATTAAACCCACTATAATCCTCAATCACTTAGAGGATTTAGGCAATTCCGTTGCACAAAATCTTTGATAATTAATCTAGTCGAAAGTGATACTACTTTTCTATGGCTTATAATTTTTATTCACGAAAACTGAATTTCAAGCTGTAGATGAATGTTTTACTTTGAATTTGTAGTTATTAATCATGACACAGCAATAAAAATTTAGGAATTTCGTCATTTTAGAACTTACCATGTGGTATGTGCTAAGGTATATAGAAAACTACCGCTTTCCTGTTGCCAATAGAAGATGCATTCCTGCTAGGGATTCTGATGTTCTGAGACTCCATTTCACAGAGCAATTCTATCAAACATCTACCATCTTTCGTGGTGTCTGTTTGAAATCAGAACTTTCTTTATTTTGGCAATCCATGTTTTGTTACTCAAAAAACTGTGGCAGTGATCTTTTTTCACTCAGCTAAGATGGTATTTACTCGTCTCTAGCAAATGAAAGTTATTGTGCACTTCTTTTGCTGCTATTGTTGCCAAGTGTCATACAATTCTAGTGGTTGTTCGATCATTCACTTGACCATGGTTAAATCTATATGTCATATGTGAATGTAGTTGGTACTGGAACTGGACCGTGGTTAAATTTTTATGGGGTGGTTTTGTTGCAATAGACAATGATACCTAAAGAGGCACCGAAGTTTATTAAAAAATATTGTAACACCTTGACCAAAAATGCTGCTTTTTTTTTCTTTAAGGATATTTATAAATCAGCAATCAGGGATAGGGTGTAGTTTCTGTAAATATGAATCTCCTCCTTACTTCTGAGTCATTGATCCTGCATCTTAATCTGCCCATTGATCTCCACTTTACTAGTTTACCCTCTGTGATGAACAGACCAAGTCTAAGCTGTACTTGATCCTGGATTTTTTAAATGGAGGTCATCTATTTTATCATCTCTACAGGCAAGGAATTTTCAGGTACTATTACAATTTGTTTGACAACCCAAAAATGGTTTATGTTCATCGTTTTAATTCCTGTTTTCGATCATCTTGGGCAGTGAGGACCAGGCAAGAGTTTATACAGCTGAGATTGTATCTGCTGTTTCACACCTTCACCAGAAAGGGATTGTGCATCGAGACCTAAAACCCGAAAACATACTCATGGATGCTGATGGCCATGTATGGATCATGACAATACATAACATGAAGACACATCCTTTCCATTATTCATTTTTTTTATTATTTGCTGATCTAATTACTTATCTTCAGGTCATGCTAACTGATTTTGGGTTAGCAAAGGAGATTGATGAATCGAGCAGATCGAATTCACTGTGTGGGACAACGGAATATATGGCTCCTGAGATCTTACTATCCAAAGGTCATAACAAAAATGCTGATTGGTGGAGTACTGGAATTCTTTTGTATGAGATGCTGTCTGGCCAGGTAATATCTTGAATTCAATTGTGTTGCATTTTGTATGTATTTTAAGCAGTATTAGTTGTTTTATTAAAACCTATTAGTTTGTCAGCATTAGTTGTCCCATTCAAATGTGTTAGTTGTTATACTTTAAAGTGTTAGTTGTTATACTTTAAAGTGTTAGTTGTTATACTTTAAAGTGATAGTTGCAAAACAGTACTGCTGTCTCTGATTGAACTGCTATTTATGTTTCCAGCCACCATACACACATGCAAACAGAAAGAAGCTTCAGGAGAAAATCATCAACGAAAAACTAAAGCTTCCTCCTCGTTTGAGCAGCGAAGCTCATGCTTTGCTTAAAGGAGTAAGATACACGGTTTTAACCGTTTGTTCAGCATTCTTAATTAGTTCTTCTATATGTTATCAATCTGTCTTCTTTCTTCAGTTGCTTCAAAAGGACCCGTTGAAAAGGTTAGGCAGTGGACCTAAGGGGGCCGACGAGATCAAATCTCACAAGTGGTTCAAAACCATCAACTGGAAGAGACTGGAGGCAAGAGAACTGCAGCCTAAGTTCAAGCCAGATGTGAGCGGCAAAGATTGCACTGCCAATTTCGATAGGTGTTGGACTACAATGCCCCTCGACGATTCCCCTGCTCCAACTCCAACGGCTGGGGAGCATTTTCACGGGTATACGTATGTTGCCCCTAATCCCTGGCTTTCTTCCAAATGAAAAGGAATATTAGACCAAAGCAAGAGAAGCTTTGAAAGATGGTTTTGGCATTTTAAGTGATTCTTGTGTCTCCATTCTTGAGATAAATTGATTGCCAGTTGAACGTTTCAGATGTTCTAATCTTATGATGTTAGTTCACTTATTGCTTTAAACATGGAGTAGGTATTTTGCTTGTTATGTATCTTAATTCCTTTAGGAACTACATAACTTATTATTTTGATAGAAATGTGAACATAATTTTTATTTAATTATCAGTCACCTAAAAATGGATCCTTTAATAGGCATCCCATTCTAAAATGATTGTGGGTTTGAATCAAAATAAGCGTTCTTCTCATGTAAAAATGCCTCGAGTTTTATATTCATATTATTTCATTTCCTTTTGGTTTTTCTTTTTCCTTACATTAACTAAAAGTTTTTAATATGAAAATAAAAATAAAAAGGGAAAATTTAGTATGAGATGGTCTCAGGTATGATATAGAACTCGTCTGATATATGAGATCGTCTCGTACAAATCTTGTATGATACTATGTTCTACAAACTAGTATGGGCGTGTGTCTAGGGAATCAAAATATCAGCATTTTTTATAATGCAAAGGCAAACACACCAGCAAAACAAAGCAATAGTAAAAGTTTATATCCAAAACATATTGGGATAATGCAAGATATTATGATTACCAACCATTAGAGGGTCCTACCCAACCTCACCATCACAATCAATTGGATTATACCGAAATATTGCACCATATTCATAGAGTAACAAAAGATTTCCTCAAGATCTGCACCTAGCCCAATCTACAATTTGTATTCTTTAAAAAAATCAAAAAATTTCCCACAAGTTTTGTATGTGTGGGGCTGTGGACAGCAAGAAATTAATGGCAACCATGTGTTACGTTTTTTATATTTTCTGGATGATCGTAATATGTTTTTGAGGTTTTCTGGAATAATATTGCTAATAATATAAATTGCTTGAAGAACAAGATATGAAGATTTGAAGATATGAAGGAATAGGGAGAGAGAGAATTAGATAGGGGGAGAGGTAGTTAGAAGAGAGAGAGTGCTGCAAATTTCTGATATTCTCATTCATAGGTCAGAGCCGTATTTGTAACTAACATTGGGGTCCACCATCAGTGGATATTCCTTAGGTAATTTAAAAACAGAATCTAAAATAGATAATGGATATTCTAGATTATTCTAAATGTTTGGGCCCATTTACGAGAAGCCCAAACCTTCCTTCATTCAGATAACCCACTCAGATGATTTGGCTCAGGTATAACCTGAGCCTCAGTTTTCTCGCTCAGATGATTTGGCTCAGGTATAACCTGAGCCTCAGTTTTCTCGCTCAGATAGTTGGCTCAGGTGGATCCTGAGCCTCAGTTTCTTCATTCAATTTCCTTGGCTCAGGTGGATCCTGTGCCTCAGTTTCTTTGGCTCAGGTGGATCCTGAGCCTCAGGTTCCTCATTCAGGTTTCCCACTGACGAGGGAAACCCTGATTTTAACTCTCTTTTCGTACCCATCTCACCACTCTTCATATTTCTCCCTGGTCTCGCAACAATACTCCCTCCAACGAAAGATCCTTGTCCCCAAGGATGGAATGTAGGAAAATTTCGCAGAACAAAGGCGGTATCTTCCCATGAATCGATTCTCCAATCTTCGGTAACCCAATAGACACGAACCTGATCTTTCTCTTTTCCGCTTTCCAGGTATCGACGTCGTTTGGATCGCGAAAAGGCCGTTGCTATCAATATCTGGAAGACTCTGTGAAGGTACATACTTAACCCCTATGTGTTTCTTGAGTAAAGAAACATGGAAGACGGGGTGAATCTTTAACCCAATTGGTAGATCTACTTTGTAAGCCACACTCCCTACCTTTTGCAATATTGTATAGGGGCCAAAGTATTTTGATGACAACTTCAAATTCTTTCGGTATTGAATGGAATTCTGCCGAAAGGGTTGAAGTTTGAGAAAAACTTGGTCTCCTACCTCGAAAACCCTTTCTTGTCTATGCTTGTCTGCTTGTACCTTCATGCGATTATGTGCTTTGACTAGATTAGCCTTGACTTGCTGTATGATTTGCTGTCTGTGAGTAAGCAGATCTGTAACCTCCTCATTTGTTGAATCCAAATATGGCCCATAAGTGAATCATGTAGGAGTATACCCGTAGAGAGCCTCAAAAGGTGTCATCTTCAGACTTGAATGATAATTTGTGTTGTACCAGTACTCTGCCATGAGTAGCCACTTCAACCACTGCTTAGGGTTGTCACTTACTAAACACCTCAAGTACTGCTCCAAACATTGATTCACCCTTTCAGTCTGTCCATCAGATTGAGGGTGATAAGATGAACTTAGGTGTAATTGAGTTCCCACCAACTTAAATAGTTCCTTCCAAAAACAGTTAGTAAAAATTTTGTCCCTGTCACTCACTATACTAGCTGGTAACCCATGCAGCTTATAGATAACATCCAAAAACACCTTAGCTAAAGATGCAGTATATGGATGTGATAGGGCTATGAAATGTGAGTATTTAGTGAATCTGTCCACTATCACCCATATCACATTCTTTCCCCAAGAATTAGGAAGCCCCTCTATGAAATCCATAGAGATATGTGACCATGCTTGGTCTGGAATGGGTAAGGGTTGTAGGAGGCCATGGTATAAACCTGGGCTTGACTTATTTTTGGCACATACTTCACACTTCTTGACCCACATTAACACATCATCTTTCATATTAGGCCAAAAAAACATCCTCTTAAGCCTCTGATAAGTTCCTGTAACCCCAGAATGCCCTCCATAGGGTGTGGAGTGCATTTCAGAAAGGATTAAATCTCTTAATCCACTATTGCTACCCACAACCAGCCTCTTTTTATATCTCAGAATGCCATTAGTGAACTAAAATAAGGGATAAGTATTAGGATCAGTACTTTTGGCTTTGATGATTTCCTTAATGTAACCATCATCAGTGTAACTTAGCAGGACCTGATCCAACCAAGTTGGGACCATTGTAGATATAGCAGAACAACTGTTCTCCTTCCTGGATAATGCATCAGCTGCACTGTTCTCACTCCCCTTTTTATACAAAATCTCATAGTCAAGACCCAACAACTTAGTAATCCATCTTTGTTGTAGTGGAGTTACCACCTTCTGGTCCAGAAGGTGTTTTAAGGATTGTTAGTCAGTCTTTATAGTGAATTTCTGCCCCTGCAAATAGTGTTTCCACTTCTCAATGGCCATTAATACTGCCAAAAACTCCCTCTCATAGACAGAGAGTGCTTGATTCCTTGGACACAAGGACTTACTCATGTAAGCAATGGGCTTTCCTTCTTGCATGAGTACAACCCCAATTCCCTTCCCACTAGCATCAGTTTCCACCACAAACCTCTTTGTGAAATCAGGTAATGCTAGCACTGGGACACTCACCATGGCTTCCTTCAACTTCTGAAAAGCTAGGTCTGCCTCAGGGTGGGGTTCCATTTGAAACTGTCCTTCTTGAGTAAGGAAGTGAGTGGTTTGCTGATGAAACCATATCCCTTCACAAATTTCCTGTAATACCTTGTTAAGCCCAAGAAACCCCTTAGTTGTTTAATGGTTTGTGGTTTTGGCCATTGAACCATACACTCAATCTTTCTTGGATCAGTGGCAACTCCATTTTTAGAAATTATGTGGCTCAAATACTCCACACTAGTCTGGCCAAAACTACATTTACTTCTCTTAGCAAACAACTTATTGGCCCTCAAAAGTTGTAAAACTGCTTCCAAGTGAACTAAATATTGTGTTTCCTCGGTGCTGTAAATGAGGATATCATCAAAAAAGACCAACACAAATTTCCTCAAGTGATCCCTGAACACCTGATTCATTAGTGATTGAAATGTAGCAGGTGCATTGCACAACCCGAATGGCATCACTAGGAATTCATAATAACCATTATGGGTCCTGAAAGCAGTCAACTGCCTATGCTCTTTCTTCATTAGGATTTGAAAGTACCCTGACCTCAAATCTATCTTTGAAAAGATCTTAGCACCTTTAAGCTCATCTAGTAACTCGTCATGATAGGAATAGGGTAGTTGTGCTTGATTGTGAGCTCATTAAGGTACCTGTAATCCACACATAACCTCCAGGTGCCATCTGTTTTCTTCACCAAAATCACAGGTGAAGCAAAAGGGCTCTTACTGTGTTGAATTACTCCTGTAGTCAGCAAATCCTTTACAATCTTCTCAATCTCCTCCTTATGGTTGTGAGAAGTTCTATATGGATACTGCTGTTTAGGGATGCTCCCTGGTTTGAGTATAATCTGGTGTTCCACCCCCCTCCCTGGTGGTAATTCTACTGGTTCCTCAAATATATCTTTGTAAGCTAGTAGTAGCTTATGTAACTCAGGATCATCTTCAGCGTGGGTAGGAGGTGCTGATGTAATTAAATACATCTCATTAACTTCCTTTAAGGCCTCTGTGTGGATCATCTGATATAATCCCACATCAGAAATCAACTTACACTCGGCTGATGAAGTAAGTGCTTGTAGTTTCACCCTCTTCCCAAGCAAGTTGACTGTGAAAGTCATCTTTTCATAGTCAAGCTCAATAGGTGTGCAAAATTTTAACCAATCCCCTCCTAGGATCAGATCACAACCCTCATTCTCCAACAGCCTCAGTGGGTAGGTGAATTGATGTCCCTGCATGTTCCAAGTGAAAGGATTCACTTGTTGTGAGCTGACCAACCTTTGCCCATTAGCAACCTTCACCAGTATGGGTTTAGCATCACTCAATGGGCATTTGAGCCTTTTAGCAGTAGTCTTTTGTATAAAACTCAGGGTGCTACCTGAGTCTATGAGAATGTGGAGTTTGTGGTGTTCAAACTCCCCAAAAAGCCTCATGGTAGTAACTCCATCTTCACCGCTTAGAGCATTTAGTGACATCTGGACCTCTTCCATGATGTCAGCCCCATAAACAACCTGTTCTTCCCCTTCAGTGGTAGGAGAAGAGAAGGTTTGAGTATCTTCCTCTTCTTCTGCCAGAATCATGTATGGAATTCTATGTTTGCATTTGTGCCCATGCACAAAAGGTTCATCACAGTTGTAACATAATCCCTTCTCCCTCCTAGCTGCCATCTCCGTAGGAGATAAGACTTTGAAATGTGGTTTCCCTTTACTGGTAGGGCCCCCAGTAGCATCACCCTTCTTCCACTGCATAAAATTAGAGTTAGAGTTAGGGTTAGGATTAGAAACCCTTGAATAGGGCTTAAGTTTTTTAGTTAGTGCAGCAGTAGCCTGATCTTGCTTCCTGCCCAATTTAATAGCATGTTGAAGTGTGGTAGGTTCAAACATAACTCTTCAGAACTTGTAGCTCTTCATTAAGTCCTCCAATGAAACTTGCCACAAAAAGTAGGTTTACGAGAATACATCCCCAAGAACTACCAAAGATACAAACTTTTCGATTCGCTCATACTTATCAACATAATCTTCATAGCTACCAGTTTGTTTGAGTTTGTTAAACTCAAAAATCACTGTAGAGTCCTTAATCTCCTCAAATCTAGTTGAGAGAATAACCAAAAATTGTGCCCAAGTTAATTCCACATTTCTTTGATTGAAATTCAACCCATAGTCTTTGATTTACCCTCAAAAATGGATAGTAGTCAAAGTGATTTTTTGTTGATCACCATATCTTGGGCATAAGCTTAAAATACCCATTGGATCTCAAGACCCATAACCTAGGTTTAGAGCCATCAAACCTGGGGAATTCAATCTTAGGCCTTTGGGTTGTGAAATTGGGTACCATCGGTTAACCTCCCTGGAGATTCCCGACTTGATAGGATGATCCTCCACCGCGAGCCCGTAAATTAGGCCCTCCACCACCACCAGATCCAAAGTTAAGACTCCCCAAAATAGAAGGCCCTTCATTGTGACCCTTGCCTTTTTCCATATTCAATATTTATATCTTGCGTAGGCTTTGCCAAAGTGTTAGTCATAAGCTCAAATTTCTCCTTCATCTTGGTTGTTAAACCTTGCATATTGTCTGTTAGCTTTCCCTCTCTTTGCTTCCGAAATTTCATGGCTTCCGTTTGGATTAATAATTCCAAATTTTTTGTGTGATTCTTGCGGATCCTTGAAGCGCGTTCCTCGCCATGATCAAAACTTGGCTCGAATATCAAATGTTACGTTTTTTATATTTTACGGATGATCGTAATATATTTTTGAGGTTTTCTGGAATAATATTGCTAATAATATAAATTGCTTGAAGAACAAGATATGAAGATTTGAAGATATGAAGGAATATGGAGAGAGAAATTAGATAAGGGGTGAGGTAGTTAGAAGAGAGAGTCTTTGCAAAATTTACGATATTTTCGTTCATCTACGAGGCCCAGTATTTGTAACTAACATTGGGATCCACCATCGATGGATATTCCTGGCAAAAATTTAAAAACAAAATCTAAAATAGATAATGGATATTACAGATTATTAAAATGTTTGGGCCCATTTACGAAGCCCAAACCTTCATTCATTCGAGATAACCCCACTATAACTTCGGATGATTTGGCTCGGGTATAACCCCGATTCTCGCTTTTCGGTAGTTGGCTCAGGTGGATCCCGAGCCTCAGTTTCTTCATTCAGTTTCCTTGGCTCAGGTGGATCGTGTGCCTCAGTTTCTTCATTCAGTTTCTTTTCAGCTTTTGGCTTCCGGTGGATCCTCGAGCCTCGTGTTTCATTCAGGTTTCCCACTGACGAGGGAAACCCTGATTTTAACTCTCTTTTCGTACCCATCTCACCACTCTTCATATTTCTCTCTGGTCTCGCAACACCATGATGGCAAGTATTTTATTCTCAACCATAGAGAAAAGAGACAAAATAACAAGCAAGAATCTAAAACCTTAAGCACAGAACAAACAGGTACAACACAGCAAGATTTTACAAAAGATGGACATCTAGCCGAACTAATTGCATTTTGCTATCCTATTTCATAATTAAACCCTTTCTTTTTACTAATAAATAATATTGACTTCTTTTTTACCCATTTTATTTTCTCAAAAGCCCAGAAAAACTCAATCAAGCAACACTTATTGAACTATCTCCATTATTCCTCATCGGGAAAGCAGACCCGCTCATTGATGGCTGATCCTGACCTGATGAAAGAGAGAGCCTCAACCACATAGGCAGTGGCTCGATCGAAGCTTGTTGCACCATTGTTGACGAACTTGGCACATGTAGGATGGGAACTTGTTGAACGAGCATTGTTGATGAATTGTTTGCTACATCACTCTGACCCAGAGCTGCACTTTCTAGTGGATGTCCACCTTGCATTGAGAATAAAACGGGGGTAACTGACACAGGTAAAGGCATAACCGAGAATCCATTGCTGTTGGAAGTAATAGGCAAAGGCGGTGGGTTCGATGGCTGAACCGGACTCTCTTGGTGATTCCTTCCCTCTTCAATTGGCATTGCAGTTACCTAATCAGATACCAGAAGATTAAAAACAACTATCACTTTATAGTAACAACTAATACTTCTTAATGAAACAACTAATACTAATAAACTAAATGAAAAGAGTAATACTGTTTAAAGATACTTATAAAACACAAAGCAATTGCACACTAAAATTGATTTACATAAGATTTTGTGATACATGAGTATGTATCTTGTGAACTCTGTTTTTCAAAGTAATACCATTGTTAAACATATGAAGTATCACTTTTTAAAAGATGCTTGATTTTATATGTTATTCATCTCAAAATCACTAAACCATGATACTTCGAATGCTAAATAGTATTATCGAGTTCACCATAAAACTTCCATGAAAAAAATTCCTAGAAGTTTTTGTCAAGCTTATAACAAATTCATAGGATGTAATCATAGAAGTTCATATAAGTTTGTGAAGCTTACAACCAATACATAGGATGTAATCTAAACAAATAATCTTGAGAACCAACAAAAAATCTCATTCATCCCATTCTCCTAACATTTCCTATGCAATGTAATACCGATGAAATAATTACCGTATCAGTGGTGATGTCAAAGAGGCTAGAACGACGGCGGCGGCGATTGAGGTTGCTCCGGCGCAGGAAGTATTTCTGGGCGTGACTAGCAACTTGGGTTGGTGTTCGAGTTTTAACATAATTTCTAGAGATCCCTCTCCAATCTCCCCTTCCAACCTTCTGCAACCCAAGGAGGAATAGCTTATGTTCTTCCTCTGTCCATGGAACTCCTATAAACAAAATCAGAAAATTTGGATCAATTTCATTTAACATCGACAATTATCAATCAATCAAGAACAACAAATAACGATACAGTAAATCCAAAGCTTTTAGCATATTCAACATTTTTACCCGTCAATATTTCATCAGTAATTACAAATTTCTAGTTTATAACCAAGATTTTGAACTTATATATCCCCAAACATACTTTACATCAATTGAGTCATGAATCCAGATAAGAAAGATTTTCCTAAAAGCAAAACAAAATCAACATGCTTTGCTCTTAATTCAATCAAAAAGAATGAAAGAGATAAGAAAACATGATCTATAAACCAGATAAACACAATCGAATTGAACAGGAAAAATAACAATCAAGACCAAAAAAAGCTCCATGATTAGAAGGATCACCAACACAATCTCATAGTCAACCAACCAAATCACACGAATTAAAACAGCCAAAAATGAATTATCAGAGATCTGACCTCGCTTACGCTCGCGGCTCCCGTTCGACGGCTGAGGCACGGCGTCATCGGCGGAGGCGTAGCCGCCGCCGGCGCTGTCCTCCGCCGCAGCCTTGGCCATCTCCTCATTTTTGCAGTTCGGATCGGTACTGTTATCAACAGGCACATATTCAGAGAGATTATTCATACTGACACTCTTCCTCATCGGATCAACCTTGACTCTGACACCAAACAACATGATCTCGCCACCACCCACGGCGGCGGACGGCGCCTCGCTGCTCTGCGACATTTTTCTTCACCCTAATAATTTTACAGAGGATTGATTGAGGCCTCTTTTTTCTCTCACTAGAGAATGGAATGAGTGAAAATGAATGAAAGAAGAAAGAAAAGAGTGAGTGCGATTTATACGATGAGGAAGAAATGTAGGCTTTGTGAAACGTGGTGGCCGTACAATGCAATGCTGGAATTTTAATTATTTCTATAAATTAAAGTCAAGGATTAGGGATTCTTGTTACCAAATCATTTATTACTCCTTCTGTTTCATTTTGATTCGTGTTTTATCGAGCGAGTTGTTTATAATATATGAGATAAAATAACTTTTAAAGGGATATAAGATAGATGAGTGGTATGATTATCATATCCTACCTTAAAAATCTCTTTATTATTTAAAATATTAATAATAGATGACTTGTTAAAACACGAGTCAAATAGTGAATGTACAAATAAGTATGGGACGGAAGGAAGGAGTATAAAAACTAAATCACATTTGATAATTAAATTATGGAGTGATAAATATATATAGATGCAATTTAATAAAAAACTGTACAAAATGGAGCAGTATTTTTGGCAAAGCAGTTGGGAGTATTATCTGAATTTGTTTTTTGGTCAATGCTATTAAAAGTTTTGGTCTAAAAAAAAGAAGGCTATATGTATGTACATATAAAATTAATGGAAATAATTATTTAAACAACTGACTATCAATTAATCTAATCAATTTATAATTGAAATAAAAACTTATAGTTTCAATTGCTCATCGAATTCTCCCACGGTTAGAAATACTTTAGCGTGAGGAATTGGCCCATGGTTTGATAAATAAAATTCATGAAAGAAATAACACAATAAGAAGATATGATTTAAAAAAATATTACTCCATTAAACTAAAAGTAAAGAAAGAATTCAGCATAATGCATATATAATCTTCAACTCTTCAAAAATGAAATCATAAATGTAGGATTGCAAAATTCTAATATAGGGAAAATAAAGTGTAAAAGTAAGGGTAACATTTTTTTTTATATAAATAAAACTAGTATTTCACCCGAGCGATGCTCGGCATGTCACATTTACTATATTTTGTATTAATTATAAATTTATAGAGCTCCAACCTAATTTTAGAAGTATGACCCAAATATCACATGAAGATTCGTCTCACGTATAAAATAGTTTCACACAAATTTGTCTTTTAATATAATAATCCTATATTGTTGGGATATTTTAGTTTTGATGAATTATGCCAAAACATTATCAACTTGTGTTTTTGAAGCTAATCTACAGATAACAAGTTGAGGGGAACGAGAGAACAAATTGAGGGGGAACTCACGAAATCAGACGTAGATGATCGAGATCAGACGAGGCTGCAGACGAGACTGATCGAGATCAGATGAGCTAGATGAGTTCCGAGTTAAGCCCGATGAAATGCAAAAATCGGAGAAGAAAAGCTAAGCGGTGATCGGAAGATCGGATGACCGAAAACGACTGATCGGATGATCGGAAAAACAGCCGAAATGATATGGTGATCGGAAGAGCGCACAAAATTCGACGAAGAAAAACCCGGAAGATCGGAAGAAGGTGCATAGATCGAAGAGAAGCGGATGGGGTGACGAGATCGGATATGAAGATGAAGCGGATGATCAAGATCATCGTGATTGAGATCGGATGTGATAAACTGATATGCTAACCTTTGATGTCTTGAATTGATGCTATCCCGAGATCTTTGAATCGGCGAAGATATGATGATCGTCGGTCGTGAAGAAATCGATAGCAAAGAAAGAAATCGATACCAAAATCAAAATTAACCTCGAAAGTGTCAAGATGCCCGATCGACAAGGTCCATCAAGAGAAGTCTGTGAATCAAGACTCGATAAGAATCAAGACTCGATATGTCTCTCGAAGACACCGGTACTCGAGAGAATCTGAATGATTCCAAGGCGAGAATCGAGGAATATAGCCAGATTAGAATCACCGACGTGGACCAACGAGAGGAAGACAACCACCAAGAAGTTCGGCAGACTTCTGAAGAATAGTATGGATTTGAATGTGATTCTCTCCAATCGGTAACATTCAAATCCACACTATAAATACTAGTCTTTTCATCATTCTAAAGGGTGGATCGTGGAGATTATAAAGACGAAATGCTGAGCTAAAGAGAGTTATACCCAAAGCATTCTCACCATAGAACACAAGTCTCAGATATACAAATATGTTCAAGAGTGTTCTAGAACTCAATCTAAGCAACCCACGATGTATCCTAAGCTTAGAGATTTTTTTCCAACCTTAAAGATGAAATTTAAACAAATGTAAGGAAAATCTCAACCTAGTTGAAACCAAACAAACCTTACCCAAATCGATCGGTTAAGTTTGTAGGTGAGTGTGAACTTCGGAAACATCTAGCAATCCCGAAAGGAAGGGTAGGCAATCCCGAGTGAGGGTGATAAGTCCCGTTGGAGTGTGAACTCAGAAACATCTATAAGCAATCCCGTGGAGGTGATAAGTCCCGAGGCAACCCGGAGGGTGATAAGTCGGTTTTGAGTGAGAACTCGTTAAATATCTCAGAGGCGAGCCCGAGAGGTGATAAGTCGATTGGAAAGAATTTCCCAAGAAGCGGGGAGAGTGGATGTAGGAGCTTGAAGTCTCCGAACCACTATAAATTGTTGTGTTGTTCTTTGCTTTATATTTTATATTGTCATATCGTTCGATTATAAAGAAGACACAACACATGAGCTTAAAACGCAAAAATCAGAATCACCATTCCTTCACCCCCTTTTTTATATACCTTTAATCGAAATGTTTTGCTTCAAGACGCAAAAAATGGGTTTTCAAATCGGGACCATCATATACATAATTTATTTTTCTTATTTATGTACATTAATATTAGATTGTCAATTCATTAAATATAAGATGAGGTTTAGTGTGTTAAAACTTTAATTATTTTTAAAAATTATATGTAATATTTGTCGACATCAACAACATTGTTAGGTTGTAATAAGACATTTTGTGATATAATTATATATATATATATATATCATTTTGCATATCGATATTTTGTTAGCTTATATATATATATATATATATATATATATATATATATATATATATATATGAATTAAGTAGAATATTTGAAGAAGAATAGAAATGTGAAACTTAAGTAAAAAAAAAAAAAAAGGTATTTGTCTTAAATTTACTTTAAAAAGATTCATCTAAAAAACAATTATTTAATAAAATAGATAGCAAAATATAATCATGCTAGTTAAATAATACCATGTAATGAGTATAATAATTATAAAATTAATCAATGAAATTAAAAAAAGATGTGCTACTTTAAAGTTATTAAGTTGATTAGAAGATTTTATATTGAAATTTTCTCAAGTTAATAATTTATCAGTGTTGTAAAATTAAAATATATCTATTCAATTTTATTCAAATATATTAAATAAGATTATTAAAAAAATATTAAAACATATTCTAATCATATAGTAGTTTAGTTAATTAGTCAGAGAATGTGGAAAAATAGAGAATAGTGTCACTAATGTGAATGAATAATTATAAAGAGTGAAGAAAGTATTAGAAAAATAGAAAAATAATTAGGAAAGAGAGAGTGGAGAAAAAAGAGGAGAGAAAGTGGAGAAAATGTTGTGACGAGGAGAGAGAGAGGGTCCGATCAAAAAATAAGAGAGAGAGTGGAGAGAAAAGAGGAGAGAGAGAAAGTGGAGAAAATGGGCGGCAACAGGTTTTGAGTGGACTTTTTCGTTTTTATATATGTATTTGAAATTTTCCCTTGAAATTATAGATGGATGTGGCTCAAAATCCGTTGAACGGGAGGGAAATTGGACACGTGTTGAATGGATATTGGTGTTGAGTCTCTATTTTGAATGTCAATTTTTCTTTACTTTTCATTATTTTTTCTTTTTTAAGTTTTGAATATGTTATCCACAGATAAATGAATGATATGATGAAACATGTTGAATATGAAATTACACCAAACGTGAGACAAAAAGGCATCTTATAACAAAAAAACTAGCACCTGCAGTTCAAGGGCCAATAATTAATTATCCTATATTTTACAAAGGAACATAACAATACTCATTATTTAAAAAATAAAATAACTATTTCTAGTTTACTTAAAAATCGAAATAAAAAAATAGATCGAAATTAAAATAATTAGGTCGTGTCAGATGTATCGTCAGGTCTTGTGATGCTCAGATTCATAGTTCATTTTAAAAGCGTCTTTTTGTTATATTTGAAAAAATCTGATTTATTTACATTAAAACATCAACTATCAATATGAAAAAAAAAATACTCGTGACGCTTTCAAAAAAATAAGTTGTATTTTTCAAAGATAACAAATCACACATTTTTTAATGTCTTATGAGTCTTGTGATTCTTTTGGATATATACGTGAAACTCACTCAAAAAATTATGATATATTTTTTTAAAAGTTCCAATTTAGAAAATGATATAAGTTAATATATATATTTTGTCAAACTATATAATTATTTTTTTGATGAATTGATAATAGTGAAATGAGTAGGAGCCGCCCCATATGGGCCAACCCGAGCTTCCTGGTTCAATCCAATTAAACTATGGTGCATCTTTTTAGGAAATAAATGACTTCAATCGGATCTTGTTTTTTGTATTTATTAATTTCTAATTTTTGTTTATACATATGACAAAAATTATTAAACAAAAATTATAAGCAGATATGTTATTAAATTTGTTCACCATGAAACGGATTTTGTATTTATAGATTTGACTATTTAATTATCATGACTAATATTTCTTTTGTAATGTATAATCATACTCTTCAGTTATCATTGTTAATACATCTATTAATATAAGTCATACACTTTTTTATCATGAGTAATACCCTCTCTGTGGTATTAAATCATACACTTGAATTATCACGATTAATACTCTTTAACAATTATGGCATACCCTTGATCAATTTTACGAATTTTTTTTGTGAAACTTATTTATTCTATATTTTGTCAAAATTTATTATGAGACGGTCTCATGAATGTGATAGATTTCATTTACTCTAGAGTATAATCGATGAATTTGGGTAAATTACCAATCTTTCCTTGAGGTTTGTCCAAATTAAAAGAAAATTCTAAAAAAAAAAAAAGAATGAATAGTTGTTTGATTAATGAAAAATTATTTCACGTGCTTTTGCTCTCGTGGTCACCTAATTTGTCACAAATGAGAGGATGTTTTTGTATTTTGATCAAAGACTGGAGGGTCATCTTCGTAATTAGACATTCCAATACACATATATATTAGTGTAATTAATTATAAGACTAGTGGAAGCTAATACGGTACGATGATCCTAAACTAAATACTCTCGTTAATTGCAACTTGCATACCATTAACAAAGGATTATCACATCAAAAGCAGATGGCTTAATTAATAATTAACTGACAATCTTGTCTGTTGAGACAACTTATTAAGGATCTCACTTGTCCTAGCCCAATTAAATAAATTATCTTCATACTTTGGAACATGATTAGGGTTGGCCCTTACTCCATTACTTTATTAGTCTAAGGGGAAAAAAATTAATTAGGTCGTTTAATACTTTAATGATACTTTAAACGATTGTGTTAACGTTTTTAAAATAAGTCCACCCTAAATTGCAAATGGATTTTATATTTATTTTTATCATGTTGGGTGCATTTCTAGTTATTAGAAGGATGTATTCAAATATTCTCTTTAATATTTATCTACTTATTCTATTGGAATTTATTTTTTATTAAAAAGTATAAATCGATTAAATTAAATTGATATATACTAATTAAAATGTTAGCAATAAATTCTAGACAAAAACTTGTATAGACCTAATTCATACTATAAACTTTGTTTTAATTTATAGCATTTGAACTCATTCAGAGTATGATATAGATCAAGTTTAATGAATTAGAAAAATATGTTGAAATGTGTCAAATAATCAAAGTTCATAGCATAGACCTGATTCATGGGAGACCAACTCTAAATTCTATACGCGCATCATTAGAAATACTACCAAGATAAAAGCCGCACAAAAAAAAAAAAAAAAAACTTATAGAATATTAAGGAATTCTATAAATATTTGATACTAATGAAAATAAAATGGGAAAATTCGAATGGAACATATTTAATATTTATTTCAACATAAACGCAACAACAATCTAAAAATGTACATCGTGAAATTATGTATGTGTGTTTTTTTTTTTTTTAAAGGAAAATTATGTGTATGTTGATGTAATAATTCATTGAGCATAGTACAAGTAGACAAAAGAAAAAAACTAATTTAATTTTGATCCGTGAAATGATGGTGTGTGGTGGGGTAGACATGCCTATGGTGAAGGGATAAGATAAATAGATAAAAAGATAAGGTATAATATTATCTATTGTGGGCCTTTCCTATATCTTTAATTTCCAATATCACTGTTTTCATATTGCGTCGTTTTCTATATTTCTAATCCCGATAGATTATGTTAAATGTGAATAACTCAAGTGATTAGAGTTTCATTATTTGAGATTTCGAGGTTTCGGGTTCAAGATACGGATGGTTGTCCCCATCTTGTGAGATTACAGTTCCAATACGATGCGGTGGTTCCGAATTACAGTTTTGGGTGGTCCTCGTCTAGTGGTGGTTGTTGAGGAGTGCTTCTACGATTGTATGAGGATTTTACATGTCGATCAATTTTGTACGTTCGTTACGCTTCTATGGGTCTTGTGGTACGATAGAAATTGCTAAATGTTTTATGCCTCCTATTTAAAAGGTTATGATATTACAAAATATATTTTTCAATAAATACAGCGCATCTTAAGAAATACATTTTAATGACACGATTCATTTTCCACCATACATACAAAAGACCTACTTTATAACATCAGAAGAAAGCCCACAACCACAATGGCCGTCTTCTTCGTGTTGATACCTTTTGACTTTAATATCCAATCAAGTAAAAAACCAATACTTTTCAATTAAAAAGGTTTGATGAGTGTATATTTTCAAAGATTCTTATCACCCTACACTCCCTCTTCATCGTGTTGCGTGAACAGAGCTTATAGAAGCTGAAAATCTACAAATTAAGTTGTAAAATCGATAAAAATGAATAGAGTGAATTTTAAAAAATTATATATTGAAGATGCATGCAATCCCCAGATTCCACCAAGAGTACCATTTTTGTCTGCCACAATACATATATCTTGCATTGCATTTGATTTAAATCTTTCTTGACCAGATACATCATACATATATGTATATTCCATTTGAACTCCAATCTCAACCACTGGAAAATGGCACCAGATGGTGGTCCTTCACTATAAGATATGAAGTTGCACTATACTATAAAGTATAAAGTTGAATCTAAAATTAGTTCAGATAACCCAATTCTATATCCAGAATATTAATATTTAATTCTTACTCGTGTTGTCTGTCTCTGATCCAAGTACCACCACTTGTATTTTTTAGAGATTTTGTATAAAATTAAAAGAACATCAATTCTGATACATTCAATTTCAACCTCAATCAAATAAAAAGAGAGAATGCAGAATGAGGCATGAGTCCCTTTTAACGGAAAGCAAGTTTCTGATAACAGATAATAGGCATAGCTGTGCTGTCAAAATCACATGGTTGTTAGGTTATTATTAGGGTAAAAACGGATCGAATACGGATGGATATTGCTTATACCGTATCTTAAATCATATTTTTTTCTCGAATTCCGAGTCGGATACGGAAGAGCCGGATTCGGATACGAATTCGGAATATTCGGTAGACGGATACGGGACGGATATCGGACGAATCCGGCCCGGATTCGAATAAATATAATCAGATAATATATTTCAAACGAAAATCATCAAAATATGATTGAAACACATAAAAAAAAACTACATATGCAATATTTCATAAAAGTTCTAATGCAAATTATAAAAATTATATCTACTGCTAATAATATGAAACTAAAAGTTATATCCTTCGTAATCATCACTACTCCAGCACAACATAACGCCTACATAAGTATTAAGTACTAATATTATATTATTATATATATATTAATATAAAATATAAACCAGGGGCTTAGCCCACCTGGTCACTGGGCTCCTCATTTGAATGGAAGACTCAGGTTCGATTCTCTTTGGAGACGAATTTGGAGTTACAGGAGTTATAAGGTGGATTGGTGATTTCGTGGAGTATTTGGGTGTTTGGTGTACTAACTACTAACAACTAACTTTGCACGATAAAAAAAAATTTTAAAAAAAATTAAAAAAAAAAAAAAAAATCCCGATATCCGGATATATTATTCGGATATCCGGATTTACTATCCGGATAATATCCGATAAAATATGGAAAAACTCGAATACGGTCGGATATTATGTATTCCGAATCCGATTTCGAATCCGAAGTCAACTATCTGTATCTGCCCGGATACTAGTTTTTTATACCGGATACGGCTCCGGATCGATCGAAAAATATCCGATCCATTTTCACACCTAGTTATCATCTATTTAATGCAGCTTTCATATTATTTGTCATGAGATACATATAATCAAATTGTGTAGTTGAAGTAATATCATGCCTCCATTTCTAAGCATCCGAAATTAGTGAATAATTTCTAGCTTGGAGGAACTTCCAAACATAGTCAATTCTTGATTAAATGATGATTTGAATCTTGTGTTGTACAACACCGTGTTGTTCAGTAAATTCATATGGATTTGATTATGTGCAATTCTTACTTGATCCGACTTACTTACGCCCATATTTGCAACTCAATTATGTGTAATTCTTTTCTCGAGCGTTTTAATACCCAATTTGTGAACCTGTTATGGATACCACATGGTGTGAAAACATGAGGACAAACATAATTGCACAATTGCTGATTCAATCTCCACTTTCAGCATTTCAACTGGAGAAGAAGCCACCTGAATCAAATCAAAACTCTAATATGCCTGTACCTCAATATCTTTCACTTCATTATGTAGATCTAGTCACCAAATTTTCTCCAAAACATTGATTGAAAATATACACATTACATTACATGTGTGATTTCCATGTGGGTTGATGCACCAACAGATTTCCATGTCTTTTTTAAGGTTTCCTGTCACTAAACTAGACAACATAAGTGGATCAAATATCACCATCACCCAAACTTGAAAGCTTTCACTGCCGTTGAATCTGTGTTGCATCACATTCTTTGGCAAGTTGAGGCAGCATTCCATGAGCTCAATCTCGACGATTAGTTCTGGTGTAGCCGTTGGATCTTTAATTTCTTGACCCGGAGAGATCCAAGAGAGCAATCAACCCCAAAATGGAACGGAGACTCTATGCCAGATTCATACTCCGCTTGCCATAAGTTCTGTATTTGGTTTAAAGCTGAAACCCGTGGCATCAGAACTATTGTGTTGCTTTAGGTCGTTCAACGATGGTCTTGTTCCAGAAAAGGGAAAAGGAGAATTAGTTAGACTAACTATGTTGTCGATTTCTGAGTCTTCTGAAGATTGTCCGGGATTAGAAAAAGCCCGTTTAAGCTGAGCCTTTTGACAGATTATGCGCCCCTTATTCCACCCAGGGTAACAGAAGGATGATGATACATCTTTTAGCAGAGAATAGGCAGCCTTTGCAACGGGGAAATCTCGTGTTATTGAGCTCCTTTCCATCTGCCCTCTTCTGCATTAATAATTTTTAGGATAAATCCATTAAAAGGACAACCAATTTTTTTCTTAATCTAAAACAAGCATAGAGAGTTGGGAGCTCTTTTGTAGAGTAACACGTTGTACAACTACTAATGTACAATGAAAACAACTAATACTTTTCAGAAAAATCAGCTAATGCGGACCAACTAATACCTTTTAGTAAAACAGCTAACACCATTTAAAAATGCACTCGAGTTGCAAGGTGCAACTGGTGCATAGAAGTATTTGTCATTCTTGTAATTTGTTGGTGTGTGTGTGTGTGGGTGTGGGGGGGAGTTGGGGGCAAAGGCAACTGAATGTCCAAAAGCAGAAAAGGTATCCATCTAATATGAAACACTTACACTACAACAGCAGAAGCCAGTTGAGGAAGGTCCTCACGATTAATTAGCAGCTCTTGCAAATTATTCAGCCATACTGATATTGCTGTGCACGCACCACCAGGCCACATCCTGAATAATTCAAAGTAGGAATGGAAAATAACATATGAGTAATTTTATGAATAACCATTAACAAGAAAGGATATGAGAGAGAAATGTTAATGATACCTGTGAACATCCACAGACCATATGAGTTTATTTTTACGAAATAATTCTGGGTATATCCCCCTTTTTGTTGCTTCATGAAGCACTCTTGCAGCCCTTTCCTTCTGGCCTAAACACCAAAGTGCTTCTAGAATTGTGTTAAAGAATCTGATTCCGAAACCACATCCCTCAGAACTGAGTTTGTCAAATACATATTCTACCATTTGCCAATTACTGTCATCATCAAAGTCTCCTTTGATCATCTGTCCAATGACCTGGTGAATATTAGACACCTTATTTGTATGCATCTTGTTAAGCAATTCATTGGCCTTGTCCCACCTGGATAAAAATGAATTCAAGAAGTTAAACAAAGTCTGAACATGAAGAATCTCAAAATTCTTTTGGAACAACGAGATGAATGCATGAACAGCCAACAAATATAAAGAAGAACAGGTTGAAAATAATGAATATCTTGTAATCAATTTGCTCATGAGGTCAAGAGATTAAAATTTCAAACTTATTGTCGTTTTAGATGTTTTTCCACGTTTTCCCCTAATATACCACTCAAAAAATCTCCTTTTTATTGGAAATATCTCTTTTTGTCACTATCTGATGGAGAGAGAGAGATTGATGGAGGGTAAATCTATCAAAATTTAACGTTCCTTAATTTTATACAAAACCTCAAAAGTGACAATTACTATGAGACGGAGGGCGTACAGAAACTAATCAAGCCACTAAAAGTTCAGTTGTAAACATGTTAAGTGCGAGCATGCAAGCGTACAGGTCAGCCAATGCTGTTTCACAGTGTTGACAGTTCTTAAGTTTTTGACAAGTAAATCTCGTTACGTAAAGTTTGCCAAATAAGAGATAACAGACCCTATGTAAAACTATACATGACAAGGAATGCTCAGCAGAAGAATGTAACTTATGCATGCACTAGAAAATAAAAAATATGAGAACAAAAACTGAAAATAAGCTTTGCATCACGCATCACACTTATCCATGTTGTATACTTGACAGTTTCTCCTTTCCAAACTCTTCAGCTGTCAGTCCCTATGCATTCGTCTTTTCCACTAACTATTTGGTCATTACATTACTTCTTTCTAATTTTTCATTCAGTAATTATCAACTAAATAGGGTGGTATAAACCGAATGAACACTACATAGAAAACTTGATTTTTGCTTGTTTCTTAGACCTGCGAAGTATCCACATTATTGCCCCTGATTAATACTAAGCACTACTCTCTTCCCATTTGGAAACCCATGACAACATCTGCACCCCCCTCCCCCCTCTCAACCCAATGCCTTTTGTTTTTCATGGTCCTTCACCGAGGCTAATGATATAACTCGGGGGAGGATGCTATTACATTTATTTGGGAGTTTTCTTTATTATCAGATATATAGATCCAACTTGAATATCCAATTCTTCCATTTGACTTTACGAGCAGTAAGTTTATAATGTGCATGATAAGATGAAAATCCTATCTCTTTTTTCTCCAACACCTTATTTGCTTAGAAGTGAAAATTCAACCCTAGATAGTTGTGGTTTAATGGCACAATCAGTAAGGGGGTTCTAGTACTTCTCTTTCAAAGTTATACATTTTGTATAACCCTTACTTATTTGTAACATTTGACCTCCTGATTTCCATATTACTGACCGCATATCAGTGGAGATTTCCTAAATCTCTCAATTGTGAAACCCATGCTAATCAATTACTCTCGTCAAGTTTTTCTAAAAATCTAATCAAGATGTAAGATGAAGAATTTTCTCTAGGCCATAGTTAAAGAAAACCTTCATGCGAAGAAACACAAAATAATGTGATGAATTTTCACAATATAATATCTGGTTTAAATCATGGTTGGATTTGAGAACCATGATCTGACTTTGGCAGTTTTAAATATTTAAATTGTTTTCATCATTATTTATTAAACAGATTATTCTCTTCCAACAAAAGTTACCATAATAAGCAGGACTTTGTCACAAGAAAAATGTCAGCGACCAACTTCACATAATTTTACTGTACTAAGGGCAGCAATAACAGTAAACATGAGCTTTAAAACAGATAAATGGAAAAACAATACACAGTTGAAGTCTAACCTCTCGGTCTTAGCATAAACAGCCAACATCATACAGCAGCACATAACACTTGGCTGTATACCCAACTCCTTGATTTGTTTAAACTGCTCTTCACTCTCATCAACAAGGCCCGCAAAGCAATAGACACTCAAGACTGCCTCAAGAGTGTATTCGTCAGGATCACACCTCACCCTTTCCATATCAACATAAGCTTTTATGGCTTCTTCAAAGTGGCCACCCTGCCTATATGCCTCAATCACACCATTCAACGAATCCCTATTTCGTGGAACACCTAACTCACCCATTCTTGACAAAATAGCTTCCATTTCCTTGTAGAGTCCCCCCTTTGCAAAACTATGAATCAAAGAATTATAGGTGTCAATAGTTGGCACACTTCCTACCTCATTCATCGTATTGAGGGCAACGAGAGCTTCCTCATATAAAGCTGCCTGCCCATATGCCTCAATCACCCCAGTATATGCTTTACCACTTGGCACCAATCCTTTCTCTTTCATATGAAGCAATATCCTCTTTGCATCTTCGTGGAGCCCACCCTTTCCACAGGCATAAATCAACCCTTCATAAGTCTCCATATTTGGCTCTATATTCTCTTCCACCATTACATGAAACAATGTCACTACCTCCTTAAAATAGCCTCCTTCACCAAACACCTCGATAAGTATATTATACGTGTCTGCATCTGGTTCTGTGTTACTCACTTTCATTTCAAGAAAAAGCTCCCTTACGTCATCGTACCTCCCATGCTTCCCGAACAAATTCAACAAAATGCTATATGTCCCAGCATTCGGCATGCAACCTGCTGCCTGCATTTGCCTGAAAACCCCCATGGCCTCTTTTATCTTCCCAGAATGAGCATATGCCTCCAACAACACATTATAACTCATTATCTCCGGTAAATTTCCCTCAGCCTCCATCTCTCGAAGCAGCTCGGAAACCTTCTCCAACTTCCTCAACTTCTGAAACGTCTCGACTAAATAACTATAGGTTGTAATATCAGGTAAAACCCCACTCTCATTCATCGTCCTAAACACCATTTCTGCTTCATCCCCCAATTCTCTATTCGAACAAGCACTCAACAATGTGTTATAAGTAACCAAATCCGGCTGAATCCCCTCATGCCGCATCTGCCCAAACAAACTCAACAGCCCCTCCCACGAGTACCCCCCTCGAGCACAAGAATTAATAACAGTGTTATATGTCAAAATGTTGGGCAAAATTCTCTCCTTCTTCATCCCCTCCAACAAGTCCAACGCAACCTCATACTGCCCATTTCGACCATACGCATTAATAATCGCAGTATAAGAAAGAACAGTTCTAGGGACCGACTGCGTCACCATTTCATCAAAAATCTCGGCGGATTTATCCAAAAGCCCTTCCCGACCTAAAATTCCAATAATAATAGAATAAATATGCTCATTAGGCTTACACCATATCTGACGCTGCATATACTTGAATAGGCGGAGAGACCGCTGCCAATCGCCCCGGTGAGCGAATTCCTTGAACACATGAGAGAAATCGGAGAGCGAGAGCTTGTTTTTGAACGAATCGAGGCAGCGAGCAATGCTGCCGCGTGGCGGGAGGCTGGAGAGCTTGTTGATAAGGGTTTCGACGTCGTAGCTGTACTTGCCTTTATCGACGGTGACGCTGGGGTTACCGAGAATGAGTTCTCTGCTTTTCGCTTTGGCGACTACGGAGAGGCTACGGCGGAGAAGCGGCAGCTGGTGGTGGAGACGGTGGTGCAAATTGGAGGGAAAAGGGAGGTAGCAGGGGGTGGGGGGGAGAATTTGGTGGTAGGATAGGGCTAATTTTGTCATTTTGTTCGCATGTGTGTGAGAGCTTGAAGAAGCTCTGTGGAAACGGAGTTGGAGGGTTTAAGAGTTGAAATGGGTAGAGGGAAAAGAGAAGATGAGTGACACGTGTAGCTTCTAAATTTGAGGATAACTATTACTCCATAAAATAATGAGACCAAATCCCTGCTATAAAATATTAGTAACTCCAATCTTCTAAAAATAAATACTAACAAACTAAGGGAATTCCTTCCTTCAATTTAGACAATTTCAAATCAATTGCTATTTCATTTCTACTCTCTCAGCTATTCTCAATTTCATTTTTTCAATTTAAATTCTAACATTTTCAAATTGTTCATATTCATGTAAAAAAATATTACAACTTAAATATTTCATATCAAAATTCAAAAAAATCCTGAAATTCAAATTGAAAAATTACAGAAATTACAATTACAATCTCATATGAAAATTCATATCTAACAATTACAGAAATTACAGAAAAATTCATATCTAAAACAAAAAATTACAATCTTAAAAATTGTATATTCTCGTTTTCATCACGACATGAACATGTTCATCCAAAACACATGAACTGATTCATCTTCAATTTCAAATTCTCACCTTCAAAAATTAACAAACCCTAAATCTTCATAAATGGATCTTTCAAAATCTTCAAAAAAACTTTCATATTAACAATCCCCAGATCTTCAAACAACACAAATCTTCGTAAAAAACCCAATCTTTTACAATATCCATCACATAAATTCTTGCACCAGACAAAAAAAAAATTACAATTATCTAAAATTGGAAAAACAACACTGAAGTCGTCTTCTTCTTCCCATTGGATCTTCTTCCCAACATTTATCAAACCATCTGAAAAATTGCAAAAAGCAGCCCTAATTTTTTATCTCTAAAATAATAAAAAAAAAACAACTCAAGCTCAAAGTGAAAACCAACGCCAAAATCGAAAATCTTACTTACCGGTGGAGTTCGAAATCAAGAAACAAATTTCTTACCGATGAAATCAAAACAACCCCAAAATCAAAATCGAGTAATGGAAATCGAAATCCTGGGTGAAATTTCTTACCGGTGAAACAATGCCAAATTTCTTACCATAAATTTCTTCGCAGCAGATTTAGAGCAAAAGACGAGCCATCGAGAACTAGGGTTTCATCTGGATCGAGATGGGCAGCGGCGACGCGGCCGTGGGATCGAAGCTGTGGGAGTGGCGACGCGGCGACGCGGCCGTGGGATCGAAGCTGGTGGGGGAAAGGGGGATCCGCGGTGTATTTCTGGTGGGGAAAGGGGGTTCAGCAGCGGCGGCGGATTTTCTGGTGAGGGAAGGGGGATCCGCGGCGGCAGTGGGGTTTCGGGTTTGAACGAAGAAATTGGGGGAGGGAGAGAGAGCGACATAAACTGATTGTGGGAGAGAGCGGGAGAAAATGAGACTTAAGGGAAGCTAAGGGCATATATGACATTTAACACCCAAAAAGTTGGACCTAAGAGTAATAAAATGATGAATGAACCTTAGAGTACTTGACCCCCTCCAAATGGATCTCAAAGTAATTTTCTCAAAAATAATAGGAGTTATTAAAAATTCGTTTCGGCCAATATTTAAAATTCCCTTCGATTAACAACTTTTACAGCTGGTTATATTTTGTTTTATGAGTATTTTACAGTCGTGAAGGAGAATTTCAAATAAAATTAGTAAAAATAGGTGGACAAAATAATACATTTAATTTAGTATGATCGCTAACGGAACAATTCTGGGAATGACCACATTATAAACCTCACAAATATGTCCGAATCCAAGAACTCGATATGAGCAGCGCGTCCAATTATGGTATCAAGGCTTTTTCCTTGCAAAGAGACGTCGAAATCAACATCGCAACGCATGAGTACGCGATTCTCGGAGGAACTTGCTCTCAGTTGGTCCAAGCATTCGTTCAGCATCTCCTGGAAAAACTTACCCTTTTTCGACTCGTCTGTTGAAGATGCTGGGCACGCTTCGATTCTAGCGGAATGGTAAGGAACGTAGCCGTCCTGAACAATGCATCAAATATATTATGACCAAAAGTATTACAAGTATTTTGTGATTAATTCACCTACCTGTGGTGAGGACAACAGAATAACATTCTTGAAATTATCCAAGGTCTTTTGCTGCAGGAGAAGACGGAAAATGAGCATGAAATATTACTGATAAACATAACAAACCCACTAAATCCAAAATCAAACATACTCAAATTATACCCCAAGGCAGCACGATATATAGTTGAATTACTTATTACCTTACACAATTTGTATAAGAACGTATTTTGGAGATCAGGACTATCAGTAAAAGTGAGCTGGTGTATGCACTGTGCGCCGTTCAGCTTCTTCATCAGCCATAAACCCCCATTGAATAAAGAGTTTGAACTGTAAAGATAACCAAGGTGTGGGCCAGAGAGAGAGAGAAATGTATGCAAGTATTCAAGATACGGTTCCATGATGCTGTCTGCAAGATTAGAAATGGCAATAAGAAACATGCAGTAATGATATTTAAGTAAGCTTTAAAGTTTAAACCTGCTAGAGCAGTTCTCAAAATTAAGTTTCCAATAGAGTGCCCAACAAAGCTAAGTTTAATAGTTCTCAAGACACCGCATCTTGAAACCTTATCCATTTTCTTTTTCACAAATGTAACAACTTCTCGCGCTAGCCTCTCTCCCATTTCTCTGAAATCCCCAGATGTTTTATCTTCATTTGCCTCCGACATAAGAAACTCTATCTTTGGGTCTATCAATAGCCATTGATTACGGATGAGTCGTAAGTCCAGATGATGTCCCTGCACATATAATACGACTTAGTGATGAAAAATAATGTATTTATTATTAAACGCTCTTCAGTTGTTAAACAACCAAATTCCAATATTAAATTTCTTTTCAATTTATAAAAGTGCCTAGAAGACTAAAAGGAATAGGAAGAATGAAGATTTTATGTGCTATTATAATTTTGAAGGAAAAGCAAACTACAAGCAGTGATGTAAGGAAAAAAAATGATAAATGGAATTTTAATCAGTACTCATAAAGGCATCACAGAACATGCCTGGAATCCATGGACAAAAACTACAATCTTCAGGACACGACCATTTTGGAGACTGCTGACACGAGACAAAGGGTTTGTCGGGTTAGAGCAAAACTTAGCAAATGAACTATTTGTATCTTTCTGTTCCATTTGGGCAAAGTTAGAGTTTCCGCTGGTTGGATGTAAAGGAACGGTGATCACTTGTTCTACAATTACAACGGGAATGCGTGATGGATCTCCAAATATATGCATGTCTTGAATAGACATATTGTTGATCTGCACTGAAGCAAATATTGTTCAATCACCGACCAATAAAGTGAAACTATACAAGCTCTCTTTAATAAGGAATAAAAAAAATTTAGGACCGTAACTGTAGGGGGTAGCAATTGAAGGACAATATGTTTTCAGTTTAGCAATTGTTGGCCATAGTTCTTTTTTTCGCAATTGGAGGACAATATGCTCTCAGTTTGGAAAATGTAGGTCATTTGTCCCACACTAACGGGGCCTTAATATGCTATATGTGCGGAAATTGTGTTTTTACGAGCCTAAATTTGAGGAAAAAAATTAACGGCCTACATTTGCCAACCTGAAAACATATTATCCTTGAATTGCTATACCACCCATATTTACGTCCTAAAACAACATCATTCCCCTCTTTAATAGGACTGACCATCATCTTTGCAATGCTTTGCCTATGAAGCCCTGCTCGCTTAGCAGCATTCTCTGCAGGCTGCAATAGCCAAAACATATGTACTAAGAATACTACTGAAGCTAATACACAATAAGATCAAGCAATAGAAAGAAGTAGTAGCACAATTACATCGCCAGTAATCTTCGGTATAATGGCAGGTCTACCATGCAATTCACTGTAAGAAGACTCATCCACAGAACTGTCTGAAGGTTGGTGAGACATCTTAACCTTAGTGTAAATCATCCAGAGTGACCATTCAGCTTTCCGATCAACAGCCCACTGGTAGCGGAGAAAGTCAAGAATCTTCTTTACGTTAACCCTAGTACGGTACATAGTATAAGCTTTTTAAACTAATAAATTACTTCAAGCATAGCAGCTGATGTATTAGCCAGTTGACGTGATGCCCCAAAAAAGATATTAAACTTTTCACAATCAATTCAATAAAAGGAATAAGATCGATCCTTCAACAATGGCATTCCTCATATGATGTCCTATGATATTGAACCCCCAAAAAAAATGTTATGATTTTTCCTCAAAATGCATAAATTTAATCAATTGACTACATAGATAAGAAAATACAAATGATGCATAACTGTTTGTCCTAGCAGAAAAAAACGTGCCATTCCCACTTCCCAAAACAAATCTTCATGGCCATAAGTTTAAGATGAGCATCTTCCTGCACCATAAAGTCTTCTTCATATGTTTAAACACATTATTTTAACAGATACTTTTATGGAATATGAGCATCCTTAACTAAATATTGATATATGTTAGAACATGAATCTAAAACTTTTTACACATTTGTTTAGCTGCAATTAACAACCAGACACGTCAGTATTTCTTTCCGAATCAGTTACCATGGAAATAAAATGTGTAATAAAGACATGACTCACCGATAAGTTGTCTTAATGTTTAAATGAGTTGATATTAATTCGAAATAAGCAGCAGGAAAATGAAATAGAACACAAAGGTTGTATTTGCAATAGGTAGAATCACAAATACTGTCCAGCAAAATAAATGTAAATTACAAAACAAACCTGTGAAAATTCAAAAATAAGCCCCATAAGTACAGCACTTGATCACCAACCAAATCAATCAACTCGAGCAGTTTAACCTCAGATAACGCATGGAGAAAAACATCACTTTGAAAATCACTTGTACCATTTAGTTCCTGTTCAAGGAATAGGACACAGATTACGGAGGTCCCAACTGTAAACTGATAACTAAATAATGGAGAATTATGGTTAAAGAAATTAATAACCTCGTACTGTTTAAGGACTTCAAAAATATTGTTGAATTTTCCTAGGACTTCAGGATCGGGTATTTCTGGATCTGATCTTGGGACAGAGCCAAAAATTTCATTAGAAACAATCTCTTTAATATTAATTGGTTGATTGACAGCCTGACTGAGATTTTGTAAATCTTTCAACAGTATGCCCCTAGCACTCAATAATGTTTGCCCAAGCATCACCGACATTACCTACAATATCATATGAACCAGAATCTTGGTTACTGAAAAACAAAGGAATTTGTGACAATGCATTTGTATTTTGTAGAAAAAAACTCATTTCTTTAGGATATGAACACATTATAAACATATAGAGGGAATCACTATCTCAGCATAAGGTGTATAGGTGAAATACATTTGCCTGAATAGTTAACTCAAGATCAGAAGATGTACTATTAATATTTAACCTGGGAATGCATCATATGCATACAAACTGGTAGCCTGCTATTTAGACTATTTAGACAACTGTGAAAATGTGAGCCTGCAAAGGAGTCTTACATTATGTGTATAGTTATTAAAGGAGAACTCGAAGTGCGCCTTTGCATGAGGCGCAGGGTTTAGTGCCTCTCCATGGCTGAGACTGGGGCTATGGCCAAAAAGAGTGAAAACATTTTCTTTTTCTTTTTTAGTTTAGCAAATAAAATGTGTTTCTAGGTTTTAGGATAGTACATACACGTCTTTATCAATAAATAAAAGTGTAAAACTAGGGTTTTACCTTTTGAAAGAAAATTTACAGCGGCTCTCTCTTCCCGTTCCCGCTTGCTTCTTCTTTTTCCCTTCTCCCACCCAACCAGCCTCATGTCTTTATATTTGCTTCTTCTTTTCTTTTTCTTTTTTTCTTTTCATATTTTTAGAACATGTTATAGATTATATAATTAAAAGGAGGCACCGAGGCAGTTTACCTAAGCAGCACGTTTTTATGCACTAAGCAGCATTTAATTCTTTGTTTATATACACTAAGCATGAAACACGTAAACAGCATGTTTTTACTTCGTTGTTTATAAGCACTAAGCACGCAAACAACATGTTTTTCTTACTAAGCAGCAGTTTTTTATTTTTTACTAACTAACTAAGCAGTTTACAGTTTATGATGGAGGAAAGTGGTACTAATATGTTATTTACATGCCAATATGTTTAATTTAAGTTTGTGTAGTGTTTCTATTTTTTTAGCCATAATGTACAGAAGTTTAGGCGCGAGGCACACCCTTGCGCCTTGGTGTGCCTTGCGCCCTTAACAAATATGATTATGTGTATTAAAAACACAGAAAAAGAAAGAAACAATAATAAATTATAACAAGGAAAATCAAACGAATAAATTTTTTGTTATCATGTACAAATTATGGGACCAAGGTGAGTTTATAACATACTTGCTCTGGCTTATCATGCTCCTTGGTGATGTCTTCATTAGCCGTGGGATCACTGAGAGAATATAATAAATTTGTAGTTCAAACTTCAAAAGAATGTTTGGAACAAAAAGGCATGAGAAAGACTATTCTAATTTAATAAATGCAAAACAATTATAATAAAAAATCATGAATTTGCACTTTTTGCTACTATGAACCTGTGAATAGCATAGTGCATTTCTTCCTTAATTTTACCCACTTATTTAAATTTTAAATATAATAATTAAATACAATCGCCAGAGTACATTTTTATTACTAATACCTTGTCCAACAAAGAAAATACCTTACACTAGCGACAAACCTATACAATATTGTATTTTACTCAACACAAATAAATATAATAGAGTTTTGTGGAATTAACAAGAATCTGATTCCTAAGTCAGTGGTATACAGAACATATACAGGGTGAAATGGTATGATTGATTCCTTGGTTTTGTATTCTTCCCAACTGCTCTTATTTGGACATTATTGTCGTTAGTTATAGATTGAACCTGAAAGACAAACTTCTTTTAATTACTCCTAAAACCAAGAGACTTGAAAACAACAGGCCAATTTTTTGTCCACACCTTTTCACCTTGGTGCCTGATACATTCGTCAACACCAACTAGTTTCCTAGTGAACAAAATGATCTCTTAAAAAACAAAAACAAAAAATCGTATTTGAAGAAAATAGATGATGATCCGACCTGGGTACCTTCTGTGATGAAGTGTAAGCACTTTTCAGCAGGCCCACATGTACAGTTATATCAACTAACACAGCATGAAAATCATCAAAATGAACTGGGCAATAGGCATGCAAACCCAGAAGAGCTTTAGGGGGAATCCGAAATTCATGAATTGCAGCAGGATCACTATCATCCAAAGAATCCTGAATATTATTCCTGCAAACAAACACCCAGTAAAATTACAGAGATCAAAGCCTCGGCAGAATCCAGTCAATATATTTAGAGCCAATTTGTCTAAGTTTAATTTTAAACATCTGATAAGGTCTAAGATCTTATAAAATTTTTAAGTGCTTATAAGATGTACTAACTTTTAAGTAGCTTTTTAGATGTTAAAGTGTTTGGATAATAAAACTTTAAGTTCTTTAATAACTTGAGATAAATATTTTTTAATTTTAATTTTACTATAGAATTTTTATATTTTTATTTTGGGAAAAAGGGCCAAATAAGCCCGTAATCTTATACGTAGGGATCAAATAGGCCCTTGAACTTTATTTTTGTACATCTAAACTCTTTTTAATTAACATTGAGATCAAATAAGCCCCTAATCTTACTTGAAATTTTTTTGGTACATTTAAACCCTTTTTCTTTTTAAAAATACTTAAAAGGAAATTAACGAAAAGGAAATTGTTTTTTTTTATTCACGAGATTGAGTGTATTTACATATAAGACAGAATATGATGATGAAATATGATTTATATTCCCCACGCTATAAAAAAAAAAGTTGAATAAAGACATAATTAATTATTGTATAGTACATTAAAAAGAACGACGTCATGTTGCAAACATCAATAAAGTAAATATATAACAAAATTACTATATAAAATGAGAAATTTTATAACATTTAACCTCTAAGTATGCATGACCTTGTTTGTTTATGCGACTAAATTCACGAATTATAAAAAATTGCAGCAACAAAATTAAAACTTATATAAGATGATAAATTTAAACTTGACGATATTTAGTGAACCGAGATATATATATATATATATGTGTGTGTGTGTGTGTGTGTGTGTGTGTGTGTATTAGAACATAGACAATCGATAAGGAAAGAAAATGGAAAAGAAAAATATTAATAGATGAATTTAAAAGGTGAAAAAACTAACAATAATAATAAATATATAAGAATGGTTTATTTGATCTCCACGTATAAGATTAGGGGTTTATTTGATCTAATGTTAAAGAAAAAGGATTTAGATGTATTAACAAAAAGTTCAGGGGCATATTTGATCCCCATGTATAATATTAGTGGTTTATTTGATCTTAAAAAAAGGGTTTACATATACCCGAAAAAAGTTCAAGTGCCTATCTGATCCTCGCATCTAAGATTAGGGGCTTATTTGACCATTTTCCCTTCTAAATTTTATGTTGAGGTGGATAGGATGGTGGAGGGGTGGGGGTGAGTAATATTTTGTTTTTTAAAAATTACTATTTAAAAAAAAAAAGTTATTACTCCCTCCGTCCCGCTATAAGTTTCCTATTACCTTTTTGGCAAACACCTCCTAAATTTATATTTCTACACTTCACTCTTATTTACATCAATTGTCACTCAATTATCCTCAAGCTTCATTTTTTATTAATATAATGGTTTTTTTCTCACTCCCAATCACATCACTTGTACTACATCTATTATTTTATCACTTGCCTTAATCTTTGTGTCCAAAAGTAACAAGAAACTTATACCGGGAGTATTTAAGTATAGCTTAGAAGATTTTTAGAAAAATAAGTTGGGATGTTGGAGTTTATAAGCTGTAAAGAGCTTATTTTAAGATCTTATAAGTTGTTAAACATCTTTTTTACCAAAAAAATTTACGAGCTTATAAGCTCAGCCAAATGGGCTCTTATTCGAATTCTATATTGTAGCATGAATAATGCATTAAGAGAAAAAAATAGATTACAGGCTTTGTAACATTTCAGAAGGAATATACTGTAGGAACATAAATTCTGTTAGCTAACCTGCTCTCCAACCCAGAAGTATACAACAGCTCGAACCTCAGAATTACAGCAGATGTGGATTGAACCTGGTAAAAACCAATTCAGAAGTCATAATAACATAACAGAAGTAAATGCAGGATAGATATCCGCATTTAAACAAGAAAACTAATACATATAAAATTGCTTTCACAAGTATTCACCAATCTATGTCAAAAGGATTATAACCTCAAATATGTTTATATAAAAATCATGGTTTTACATCTCCGAGACATGCATATGCTAGTATGCTACTAACACTGTTTATTGACTAAAGATGAAAACAATACCTCAAATTTACTAGATGATAAGTTGAATATGACCATCATTGACAAAAGAACATCCTGCCTTGTATATCTGATTCGAAAAGGTTGTGTTGAAAAGCTGTGGTCTGTATCATCAATTCTCCAAACTCCATACACATCATCAGATCCCAAATCAGGAGCTGTTCAGATTTGAAAAGAAAAAGTAAAGAATTATTCTCTCTTGATCTGAGTTGACCAAATATCAGCACCGAGTGTGGGTATTGCTACAGAGACTTATGAAAGAGAAATGACATAAAACTTAAGCAAAGTAATGGAAATGCTAAACTTCTAACTAAGTCTCGACGAGATGTGGGGTTCAACTGCGCAGATATGGCATGCTAATTGCCATCCAAACAAAAGATGAAATAATTAGGCAGGGATAGACTTTAATCTGTGTGCATAAATAATGTAAAAAGAAACATATAATCAGATTGTGTACAGAAGATCCTCTTCAGGAGGAGTATTGGCTTGCTTTGTTCTTTTTAGAAATCCAGAATCTGGAGGCAAAATGATATGTTCCAGTGGACGATAAGTTAGCAGAGAGATCAATAAACCAACAGAACAAGTATTTTCTTACCTTCATATTGAAAAACTCTTACTGGAGTACCAAAAGAACCAGAGTCTTCACCCTCCCATCTCATTGTAATGTTAATTTGATACCATCTAATAAAAACAGAAAACAACACAATTAGGGATGCAAATGCATAACAAACATAGCCAAGTAAATCATAAAGAATACAAAATTCAGTGTGACATCAAATGACACTTACCCTTGCTGAAACAAGTCGAGGTTGTGAAACCGATGAATGTAAATGCCAATCTCATGTACAGCTTCCAACATTGGCCGTTAAATTTTTTTTACAATTTGGCTTAAGATTGGTGAGATCAGCTGTTTGCTGCTTCTATTCTCAGCAAACTTAAGGAGAGGCAAAGGCTTTGCATCAGGACTAAGACGAAATTAAGGTTTATTGACGCTCCGCTTGAGATTTCAAAGTAAAACTGGGCCTTCTGATGACTTGTTGCACTAGGAAATTGCACTCTAATTCCTCATACCCATGCCATAAACTTTTATAGCGCCAGGCTTAGTGTTATTAGTATACAGATTGCAGTGTAATTTCATACAGAGCAGCTTCCAAGGGAAAGTATGTGATGTGCATAATATAAGAGTATGCCTGCACTAAAATAACACTTTCAGCAAAGGGCTTCTACTCCACACTAGAAAATGCTTCATCACATATTTTTTATAGGAAACAAAATGATTTATTAAGATAAGGAAGGTTAAGGGACGAGAGATTATGCAATGTGAAACATATCCATAGGTAAATTAACCACTTAGTGATGCTCAATGTTTTACCTAATACTCAAGTACAAGAACATAGAACTGTAAAATTAAATAATTATGTTTCTCCTGACATGAATATAAAATTGGATAAAACCAAAATGCAGCAATTACATGCCAAAAAACTGAGGCCTCGTTTGGTGCATTTTCAAATTCAGTTAGCAGCCGAAATCGATTTCCTTAGGTTATTTGTTGAAGATGAAAACATAGGACTTAAAGCATATATGATATACCGAATGCATTGCATTTACATCGGATGATCTTAATTAAGGGAAATTTTGTGATCAGTTTGAAACCTGTGAATAGACGGACTTTCTTTAAACCTATTGCGGGCGGCGGATCGGCAGCCGCGATGTTTTCATTTACCGACCTGACCTTGGCGGCGCGTGGAGAAGGAAACGCCGATCAGCGGCGGGAAAGAGACGGCGACGGCAAGCGAGCTCGAGAATGAAGACGTTTTTTTTTTCGCGTTGATTTTTTTGCTTTTTCCGGTTTTGTGTTGGTTGCTGCACTGCCGCGGGTTGGGGCTGAATGGTAATTACACTGAAGAACCTGGCTACTAGTGTAATCTCCAGCAATTTTTTTTTTATAAGTATTTAATTAATTTTAAACATTTATATATACTCCTTTTGTTAAATATAGTACATGAAATAAATTGAGGTATTAAAATATGTTATTACTCTTTCATTAACAAAAGTGATTTTTATAGGTACTCAATAATTATAGTCTCAAAATATAAGAATACTACTCCCTCCATTTTGCAATAAGTGTCATTTTAATTTTTTTTAGTGAAATTAAGAAGGATATGTATTGACAAACTTGCCTTTATTTAATTAATTTTTTTTTTTATCAATTTCCATGATTTTTGTTTACCAATAGCAAATTCTCTTTCACGCATCTCAATAATTGAAAGTATTTTTTAAATTTGAAATAAGGGCAAATTTGAGAGAGATGGTGCAAAAAAGGCTAAAAGGACATTTAATATTGATCAAGTAAGAAAAGTTAAAAGGACACTTATTGCAAAACGAAGAAAATAATATTTTACTATCATTTAGAGAAGTAAATTGTGTATAGGAATGTTTGGTTTAAATTCTAAAATGTGAATAGTTCTGCAAAAAAGAATTCGGTGTACATCACGTAATCAAATGAACATGTTAGCGGAAATATTGTTTCAATGGTAGTTGTCTTGGTATTGTTGTGCACTAATCTTGGAACAACGGGGATAAAAATTACTCGAAGGCCCCGTTTGCTTTCTTTGAAATGCAGTGATAGAATATATAATCCCCAGTTATCTTCTGTTTGGTTCAGTTTATAGGGGCCCGGTATGATTAATTGGTCCGGTACGGAATATGCACTTTATCACGCATTCAGGTGATTACTTCTCAGGGCCCCATGTGTGTGATTAAATTCTCCCATTTTTTGGGCTGAAAAGTTAATGGGCCCCAGTGTTTTTTGATGTTATCCAAGAAAGCAAACAAACTGAGATTTCAGATTTCATGGGACCAGGAACAGTGTTAATCCCCGTAATCCCATCTCAGTGAATCTATCCCGTCCAATTAACCAAACAGGGCCGAAGTGTAAAAATAATGCAATCATTGAGGATAAATAATTACAAGAGTTAATAATTAACCATCAGAGTATAATTAAAGTTGAACACCTTTTTTTTTCCTCATAAACCACTATAATTAACATGTTCATTCTTATTATCATTTCTATCGAAGAATTTTGAATCAATCACCCTATAAAAATAGTTATAACATTATAATATTTCTAATTCATACTATAATTCTCTTGAAAACTTATAATTCATATAATTATAAATTATTAACACAAAATTTTCGTATGAACTTAAGTTCACATAAATTATCTCTCTTCAAAATGTTATTCTTTAATATATGAATTGCCATTATTTAACATGAAATTTACAAATTGTTTAATAAACAGTGTGTGGACTATTTTTTATTTATTTTTTTATTTTTTTTTGAGATAATCATTGTTTTCCCTCCAAAACCAAAAACCATCATTATGAAGTTGACGTGGCTACGTGGCACTCTGCCACGTCAGACATGCGGCCCGCTCGTCTGGTGATCGCCCACAGAATCGTTGGCTGAAACCGCTCGGCGTTACCATTTTCGAAATTAAGCGGTCTTCATATGGGCAATTCGGTAATTTTAGGGAGCAGAAGATTCAGTTCATAACAGACATCTCTGTTGAGGATAAACGACTTAATAAAGACCCTTTCGGACCCAAAAACCTCAAACAACACACCTTCGAATCGTTCGAGAAATCACACCAAAATGGACGCCGACGAGGTAATCTGCGCCGCCTCATCTCGCGAACTCCGGCCGTCAAAGATCTCCGTTTCTACGGCTGCGGCGCCGAGAGTTTTTTTTTCCTTAACAGTTCACGCCACAACTACCTAATTGACTCCAACCATTTTCTTTGCCCCTTTTGATTTCGTCCTGCATTTCTTTGTTCATCACTTTGGATTTCGATCCTTTGTTTTCTTCATCTTGTTGTTGTATTCTTGCTTCCATTTTGAAAAAAAAAAGATGCTTTCATCGATTATTTTTGCTGTATTCAGGAAATGCTGCTCTGTTTTTGCAAAAGTTCTAGTTTTAATCGACTGGAGAAAACGTAGTGTGTTGCATTGCATGTGTGTATTTGTATTCCTTTTAAGCTAATTCAAAATTTCTAATTTAAAACTAGAAATGGATTAAAATTTGACAACCCTTTAGGTTTCTTAGAATCTTCAGCTACGATTCTGGTTGATTTCTTGTGTCTTTTCCCTTTTGCGTTAAATCAATTTCTGGAGTTCTTTCTGTGGGTGCAGAAATTAATAGCATTGAAGAAGGCGTATGCAGATATAATATTAAACACATCAAAGGAAGCTGCAGTGAGGGTTATGTCTTCGGAGAGGAAGGCTGTGCAAGATGAGCATGAGCTGAAGGTTGTTGGGATTATACTGAAAAATATGCTTTTTACTTTGTATAATCGAAACTGAATTTTCAGACTTATTTACTGAAATAAATTATTTATCACTGATGCTTTAAATATGATTGAATGTTACATATATTTACTGCATAACTGTTTAATAATTCGTATGTGTTACATTGTAGTTAATTTAGTGATACCAGATCACAGAAGATTAAATTAACACTCCCTTGTAACTAAAAGTACGTCATTCACGACCTAAATGGAAATGAACAACCCATCGCGAAAGGTTGAGGTGTAAGGCTCAGATTGGTTTGTCTCGACCAAGAGATTACACTAGTGCATGACTGATGCACTGAATAGGACCTACAGGAGGATAAATTCTTCAGAACTGAACAAGGAAGAATTAGACCTCAGTGGTTCGTTGTTTCTTAACCTTCGTCCCTTAAATAGGATCACGTGGGATTGGTAACTATTGCTTTGACTTATCTTGGGCAGCGAATCAGAGAGAGATTCAATACTTTTTATCTTGGGCAATATAATTGGTCACATGTGATTGCTAAGATTTAATACGAAAAAACGTGTGCAAGTACGCTTGTTCGATTTGCCCCCTTGGGAGGTTCATAAGCTTTATCATACCAAATCCTGCAAGTGGAATTAGTTTCCGGTATGGATAATAATGTTGAACCGTTTCTTGACCAAGGACAAAATATATTAATTAACGGAAAGTTATTTCAGTGGCTTGAATTAATTAATGGGCTAGATAATCTTAAACACGGGAAATAATGACCGGGAGCCATATTGACTGTAATATGGGTTAAGATGGATAGTGCAATATTAATTATGTAGTGGGATTAATTAATATTTATGGGCTTGAATTATATTGTGGCTCAATATTAGATATTCAAGATCCATTAGAAGGTCCAATCTTAATTCTCCTAAAGGCCCCCTGAGTAGCCCAACAAATAGTCCATTAACTGAAAATGTGATTAAAATAAAATAAATATTGTTGCTTAATTTTTCCTAATTATTTCGAAATTTATGGATAAAAGAGGGAGAAAGATTTTCTATGAATTTTGTTATGGAATGAAGATATGTATTCTTGGAATACAAGATTATCTCATTAAATTCAAGAAATCTCCCACTTGGCTATTCATTAAGGAATTTCGAAATTTTTGGAAATATAGTGGGCAAGAAAGATTTTCTTGATTTTCTTGAAAAGATATTATGGAAGATATGTATTTCTTGAAATACAAGAATATCTCATAAATTCAAGAAGATCCAAATCTTGGAATCTTGCTTAAATATTTTCGAAAATTATCCATAATTGAGGAGGTGGGATTATTGTGGAATATTTTAATTATGGGAAAAAGAATATAGGAGATATATTCAAGATTTCTTGGTGACCAAGAAAAGTCTTTTCCCACATTGATTTTCTACAAGAATTTCGACCACTCCCTCTCCTATAAATAGGGGATGATTGTTTTCATTCCTAAGTACAATTCCATGTGCTGAAAAAATTAGCAAATCCACAAAGGTGGTTCCTTTTGTTAATTGTTCGACAAGTGTCCTTCCACCGGATAGTTGAGCAAGGACTAAGGGAATACTTGGGAAGTCCTTTTGGTTAGTCCGTCCGACCGAAGTCACTGTCATCCCGAGAGGTACGTTCACTTAAACCCGTAGATTCCGCATGCGTAGGTTTTACGTGGCTTTTATATGCATGATATGTTGTTGCAATTATTATTTGAATTAATATAGGATTAATTCATGCTAGTAATAATTAAAAAAATTAATTTGTATTTAAATATTCATCCCGAATAGATCTGTGCAACCTATTTCCCAACAACTGGTATCAGAGTCACGATTTCGGGCTCTGAATTTTTTAAATTGTAATTTAATTCGCGGACATTAAATTTGAAATTGGATAGTAGAACTGTTAGATCTGTTTTGCAGGTATCCAATTGTCATGGATTTTAATGTGTCTATTTATGCATGCATATAAACTGTGATTTTTTAATTCGATTCGTTCGGATTTGTTTTGCCTGGTGAGAAAATCCACGAGTAGACTAAGATTTGTTTGATTTGATCAATGTAATAGACTAGTCTAGATCTAGGTTTATTTATTTTTTGTAAATAAATTGTAACCGGATCGGGAACGAAGAGACGAAGAATTAAAGGACAAAATCCGAGAACGGCCTTAGGCGGCGCTGGGCCTGCTACTGGCACGCACGGGCGTTAGGCGCGGTTTGCCGCAAGAACGCCAAGACGGGCGGGCGCAGAACCGACTGTGTATCTTGATCGGGCCAAGTGGATGGCTACACGCTGACAAAATGTGACGAGCAGGACGCGGGTCAGCCGAGGAGGGGGCGGAGGCGGAGTGTGGATGTATGTGCCGCCGCCGAGAGCTACCGACACCGCCGACGGTCTTAGGCGTCTTGAGGCACTTTGCGGCATGGCCGGCCGGGCGGTGTCTTAGAGTCGGTCTAAGGCAGTGGGCGGCGGATCTTGGCGTGCATCCCTACCGCGAAATGCTTGGCGTGGCGTTCGAGCAAGTATTTTTCGAGACGAACGAGTGGGAGAAATTCGAGACGTGTTTCTTCAAGATCAAGCCAAGAAAAATCAAACCATGACAATTGGATAATATGTGCCCAATATGTTTATTTTTCTGTTGTGCTTGATTTATTTGTGCTATCTCATGCTTTACTTAATTTGTTTAAATGTGTTTGCATGGGGGTTGCCAAATGGAAAAATCTCACCTTAAAAATTACTAAGTATGTTTAAATAATTAATTGGCAATTTTATTCCGGATAATAAAATTGAATTAATTTTGACCTCCATGATTTATTCATTTGTGAATTCTTTTGGAGAAATTCCCCCCACGGGACGGTCAAAAGATAGCTTTCACATGAATGAATTCCAAACGGATGATTGTGGGTTATTACTAGTGGCGATTTATGACCCTCCCCATACGAGGCTCGATCAAAGCGAAATAGTAATCCTCAGTATTTAATCATGGTTATTACTTACGATAAAATTGATATGCATATACTTCCCCAAGTCCCCGTCAATTTTATATTGGTCAAGTGGAAGCTAACTATTAATCTGGATATTAAAGGTTTGTAACTGTTCTTGTTTGTAACCTGCTTGAATGTGTTTAAATAATGACCCACCCCACGTGGCTTATTTAAACTATTTTGAGATGTTGGCTGATGCATGTTCATATTTTTTTTGAGATTTTAAATATGATGCATGTGATCGAATCTTGTGATATACTTGTCTTTATTGCATATAGTTGTTTATTTCGATTCAAAGATGTCGTTACCTTTTAATCCATTTGTTATTATACTTAAAGTCAATACAATGGAAACTATATTGATTGGAAACGAAAAATTATAATTGTCCTAACTGCACAAAAGCACAAGTGAATTCTTGACACACCAAAATCAGATGAGCCAACTGAAGAGTCAAAACATGCGGGACTCGTCAGATCACCTTGAGAGAGATGTCGTCATTTGAAAATGGTGGAGGGCAAACCCGTAAGGGATTACGCCCTCAAAATAGATGGCCCATCCCGAACAAACTTGAGATTCGAGTCACAGATTATGATTTGGAGACTCAGATGAATTTGGTACTTCACTCTCTGCCCAAAAAGTTTTTGAGCATTTTGGCCTCGCTAGCTAATTTATTGCAAGCTTTTGGTCTCGGCAGAAATGATGATAAGGCACCAAACTCAAGTTTTGACGGCAAGTGGTCTGTCTTCATCTTCTAGGCCAAAGGAAGGCAAGATAAAGAAGAGGACCAAAAGGCCATAAGCAATAAAACTCAACTGTTGCCAAGGGCAATGGTAAGATGAGGAATGCTTGTTGTGTCAAGGAAAATCCAAAGAGGAAGTGATTAAGATGCGGTAAGAGAGGACAATGGAGGTTTTGCATGTTCCAAACCCAAAAAGGGACGGAAAGAAAGGTAATTCTCACGCACTAGTTGTTGAAACTTATTTAGCGGCGTATACTTCTCATTCGTGGGTGGTTGATACGAGATCCACTAATCATGTTGGCTTCACTGGGTTCTAAATGATCCGCAAACTTAGTGGGAGTGAGATCCTCATCACACCGGGCAACGCGTTTAAAGTAGAAGACATTGCAATGCTACGTAAGTGGCGATATTGCAATGCTACGATAGTAACGATTATTGCAATACTACGCAAGTAGTAGCGACATTGCAATACTACATGAGTAGTAGTTAAAAGCAGTGAGAAGTGCACCTATCTTTTGAAGATAAAGTTTTTTTTGAGATTATCTTTATGTTCCCAGTTTTAGAAAGAATTCACTTTCAGTTTCTAAAATTCGATTAAAGGACACTAAGTTTCTTCTAATAAGAATGACATCATTTTTGAAATGATGAGTATATCTGTTACGGGACATTGATGGAAAATTTCTATACAATTAACTGTGCACACCACTCACGAAATGCATCATATAACACATCAACTATTTCCGACAAAAGAAAGCGTGAACGAAACACTTCTTTGGCATCTAAGATTAGGTCATATAAATCCAAAGACGATCCAAAGGTTGGTGAAAGATGGTTCACTAGAGAGTCTCCAAGTTGAACAAATTCCAACCTGCGAATCATGTTTGAAGGGTAAAATGACCAAGAGGGCAATTGGAGCCAAGGGGAATAGAGCCAAAGAAGTGTTAGAGATCATTCACACAGATGTATGTGGTCCAATGTCAACCAAAGCAAGAGGAGGTTATGAGTATTTTTATTGATGATTACTCAAGGTACGGTTACATTTTCCTTATGAAGCATAAATCTGAGACCTTTGAGAAATTCAAAGAATTTAAGGCTCAAACAGAGAATCATAGGGAAAAACGTATCAAGTCTCTACGATCTGATTGTGAAGGCGAATACCTCAGCGATGAGTTTTTGAACTACTTATCTGATGAAGGGATTGTATCCCCACCATCGCATCTTTAACCCCTCAACAAAATGGGGTTGCAGAGCGAAAAAACGTAAACTTTTTTGGAAATGGTTAGATCAATGATGAGTTATGAGGATCTTCCCAAGTCGCTTAAGGGGTTATGCCTTGAAAACAAATGACTTACATTCTCGAACTTGGTGTCATCCAAATCGGTTCCCTAAACTCCCAAAGAATTGTGGACCGTGCGCAAGCCTAGTATGAGACACATGAGAATTTGGGGGTGTCCGGCCTACGTGTTGGACAAGGAAGCCGTAAATTGATCCTCGATCGTAATTAAGACTATTTGTAGGATACCCCGAGGAACAAAAAGGGTGTATGTTCTATGGTCCCAAGATCAAAAGGTGGTCATCGGCACCCACTTTAGATTTTTGAAGAAGACTATATGAACCAAAGAAAACCCGTAAGAGATTACCTTAAATGAGATTAGAGGGCAAACCTCGGTGCTAATCAGTATTATATGATATACCAAACGATACGTTTTCAACCGACCCTCGTCAGAAGTGGGAGGGTTGTTAGTCGACCGAGAGATTCATGGGAATAGGAGAGTCCTCGGACTTGATTCCCGGATAAGACGAATCAGACCCATGGATATATGACGAGGCACTCCAAGATAAGGATGCAGATTCTTGGCAAACAACAATGAAAGCCGAAATAGGTTCTATGTTTCATAATAGAGTGTGGGAGCTAGTCGAACCACTTAATGGGGTCAAACCCATTAGATGCAAATGGGTATATAAGAGGAAAAGAGGACCGGAAGGGAAGGTTGAAACCTTTAAAGCAAGACTAGTGGCGAAAGGTTACACTCAGAAAGAAGGGATCGATTATGAGGAAACTTTTTCGCCCGTAGCCATGCTTAAGTCCATCTGTATTCTCGTATCGATTGCTGCGCATTTCGACTTTGAAATCTGGCAAATGGATGTCAAGATAGCTTTCCTTAACGGAAGTCTTGATGAAGAGATCCATATGCAACAAACCCAAGGTTTCATTGAAACAGGCCAAGAACACCTAGTTTGTAAGCTCAAGAGGTCCATTTACGGACTCAAACAGGCATCCAGAGCTTGGAACCAAAGTTTTGATCATGTAATAAAGTCTTATGGGTTTGATCAAAACAAGTTTGAAAGTTGTGTGTATAAAAAGCGTGTCGGAACTGCATTGGTATTCTTAGTACTATACGTAGATGACATTGTGATCATCGGGAACGATGTGAAGGTGTGATCAGATGTAAGGGCATGGTTTTCAAAACAGTTTGATATGAAAGACTTAGGGAAAGCCGGACACATCCTTGGGATCAAGATCACTCGAGATCGCAAGAAAATGATGATCGGGTTATCGCAAGTTTCATACATAGACACTGTCTTGAAACGCTTCAGCATGCAAGATTCCAAGAAAGGATTCGTACCTTTCAGATTTGGAATCCATCTATCCAAGAAAATGTCCCCTAAGACACAAAAGGAGATAGATGACATGAAAGGTATTCCCTGTGCTTCGGCTGTCGGAAACCTTATGTATGCAATGTTGTGTACGAGACCGGATATCTGCTTTGCCGTAGGCATGATAGCAAGATATCAAAGTAACCCAGGGAAAGCTCATTGGACGACAGTTAAAAACATTCTGAAGTGTCTTAAAAGAACTCGGAATAGAATGTTGATTTATCAGTCAGATACTCCAATCCCCATCGGCTACACGGACTCGGATTTCCAATCAGATTTAGATTCCAGAAATTATCTGCCTCAGTTAGTGTGTTTCCATTTGGGAAGTGTAGCCATCAAATGGACGAGTGTGAAGCAGAAATGCATCACTGACTCAACCATGGAAGTCGGGTAAGTAGTTGTTTGTGAAGCAGTGAAAGAACCTATTGGGCTCTAGATCTTCTTAGTGGACTTGGATGGTATTCTGAATTTGTCTAGCAATATATGCTAGGGGCAGTTGCAAATTCAAGAGAACCAAGAGTCCACGAGTCAAACAAGCACACTAAAGGAAAGACATCTTATACGAGAAATCGTTAAGAGAGGAGATATAGATGTGCAAAGATAGCGTCTGAGGACAGCCTAGCAGATTCATTCACAAAGCGTCTGCCTCTGAATACATTCGAGAGACATGTGAGTGGAATGAGTGTCAAGACCGTTGCCAATCTGCTTTGAGTATAAGTGGGAGAAATTATTAGGTTCGTGTAGGTGACATTAGATGTCACGGAATACGTTAGACATGTTGTAGTATACTTAAAAGCAGACTTTGAGTATAAGTGGGAGATTGTTGGGATTATACTGATATGTATGCTTTTTACTTTGTATAATCGAAACTGAATTTTCAGACTTATTTACTGAAATAAATTGTTTATCACTAATGCTTTAAATATGATTGAATGTTACATATATTTACTGCATAACTGTTCAATAATTCGTACGTGTTACATTGTAGTTAATTTAGTGATACCAGATCACAGGAGAATAAATTAACAGTCCCTTGTAACTAAAAGTACGCCATTCACGACCTAGATGGAAATGAACAACCCATCGCGAAAGGTTGAGGTGTAAGGCTCAGATTGGTTTGTCTTGACCAAGAGATTACACTAGTGCATGACTGATGCACTGAATAGGACCTACAGGAGGATAAATTCTTCAGAACTGAACAAGGAAGAATTAGACCTCAGTGGTTCGTTGTTTCTTAACCTTCGTCCCTTAAATAGGATCACGTGGGATTGGTAACTATTGCTTTGACTTATCATGGGTAGCGAATCAAAGAGAGATTCAATACTTTTTATCTTGGGCAATATTATTGGTCACATGTGATTGCTAAGATTTAATACGAAGAATCGTGTGCAAGTACGCTTGTTCGATTTGCCCTCTTGGGAGGTTCATAAGTTTTATCATACCAAATCTTGCAAGTGAAATTAGTTTCCGGTATGGATAATAATGTTGAACCGTTCCTCGACCAAGGACAAAAGATATTAATTAACGGAAAGTTATTTCAGTGGCTTGAATTAATTAATGGGCTAGATAATCTTAAACACGGGAAATAATGATCGGGAGCCATATTGACTGTAATATGGGTTAAGATGGATAGTGCAATATTAATTATGTAGTGGGATTAATTAATATTTATGGGCTTGAATTATATTGTGGCTCAATATTAGATATTCAAGATCCATTAGAAGGTTCAATCTTAATTCTCCTAAAGGCCCCCTGAGTAGCCCAACAAATAGTTCAATAACTGAAAAATGTGATTAAAATAAAATAAATATTGTTGCTTAATTTTTCCCTAAAATTTTGAAATTTATGGATAAAAGAGGGAGAAAGATTTTCTTTGAATTTTGTTATGGAATGAAGATATGTATTCTTGGAATATAAGATTATCTCATTAAATTCAAGAAATCTCCCACTTGGTTATCTATATAGAAATTTCGAAAATTTTGAAGATAATGGGCAAGAAAGATTTTCTTGATTTTCTTGAAAAGATATTATGGAAGATATGTATTTCTTGAAATACAAGAATATCTCATAAATTCAAGAAGATCCAAATCTTGGAATCTTGCAAGGCATTATTTTCGAAATTCCATAATAATTAGAGGAGGTGGGATTTTTGTGGAATATTTTAAATATAAGAAAAAGAATATAGAAGATATATTCAAGATTTCTTGGTGACCAAGAAAAGTCTTTTCCCACATTGTTTTTCTACAAGAATTTCAACCCCCTCCTCTCCTATAAATAGGGGATGATTAGTTCATTCCCAAGTACAATTCCATGTGCTGGAAATATTAGCAAATCCACAAAGGTGGTGCAACAAAGTTTATTTTTTCCTTTTGTTAATTGTTCGACGAGTGTCCTTCCAATCGGATAGTTGAGCAAGGGCTAAGGAATACTTGGGAAGTCCTTTTGGTTAGTCCATCCGACCGAAGTCACTTGCCATCCCGAGAGGTGCGCTCACGTAAAACCCGTAGATTCCGTCGGGTTTTACGTGGCTTTTTATATGCATGATATGTTGTTGTAATTATTATTTGAATTAATATAGGATTAATTCATGCTAGTAATAATTAATGAATTAAATTTGTATTTAAATATTCACCACGAACTGATCTGTGCAACTCATTCCCCAACATCCCTCTCCTATAAATAGGGGATGATTGTTTCATTCCTAAGTACAATTCCATGTGCTGGAAAAATTAGCAAATCCACAAAGGTGGTGCAACAAAGTTTATTTTTTCCTTTTGTTAATTGTTCGACAAGTGTCCTTCCACCGGATAGTTGAGCAAGGGCTAAGGGAATACTTGGGAAGTCCTTTTGGTTAGTCCGTCCGACCGAAGTCACTGCCATCCCTAGAGGTACGTTCACGTAAACCCGTAGATTCCGCATGCGTAGGTTTTACGTGGCTTTTATATGCATGATATGTTGTTGCAATTATTATTTGAATTAATATAGGATTAATTCATGCTAGTAATAATTAAAGAATTAAATTTGTATTTAAATATTCATCCCGAATAGATCTGTGCAACTCATTCCCCAACAAAGGTGGCTAAAGACGAGGCGCTTCGGATGTTGCTGCGGCTCAAGCAAATGATGGATTTTAGGGTGAATTTTTGGATTTGAAGTTTGAATTTTTAGTGGATATCCTTTGTTGTTGATGTGTTTCTTGCAATAAGTAATGTAGTAAAAATAAATCTGTAATTTTTGGAGTTTGATTTTCTGTTTTTTGAAATGATTTTCTGATTGAATGTGTTGATAAACTGCTTTCCCTGATGTTTCTTGGATATCTTTTGTGGGTTTAGTTGTAAAGATGGTTTTAATGTCTACTTGATGTTTGGCACCTTTTGGTTGACAGTTGATCATTGTGTGATGAACTTACTGGGTAGTGATTCTGTATGGGGTTAAACATGTTTGTTGTTGACATATTTATTTGTATTGGAGGAATTGTTCTTGAATTGTGTGCCACATTCTTTATTTTGTTAATGTTAATGGATCCATTTTGACATCTAGCTAATTTGTTCGATACGACAAATGACATTATTTGCTATAAGTGATCTCTTTTTTATCTGTTTTGCCTTAGGCTGCTGCAAAAAAGCTAGTGTGCTTTTGTCTTTTGAAGTTGTCTTGGTCCTCATATAGATAATGAAATACCAACACGTGTTTCACTGATAAATTTAATTTTGTTATTTTTGGTATTATAATCCATTTAGTTCATTCCCATATTGACTTTCCCTTGAATCAATTTTTCCAGAATACTGAAGCAGAAGCTGCAGCACTTAGTCAGCAGAAGAAGATTGAAGAACTTGAAGCTCAACTTCAGGAAGCTGAAGATATTGTAGAAGATCTTAGAGAAAAGTTGGGCGATTTGCAGGATGAAATGGAAAGGATCAAGAAAGACAATTCACAGAATGTGAATGAATCCAATGATGCTAGTTCAAGAAAAATGGCTAATGGAGCTCACTCTTACCAATCGAACCAATTTGTTCACCCAAACTCCCTTGCTATTAAATTCGATGTACCAGTGCTGCTGAGTCATCAAAATGAATGTTCCAAGTGTTATCACTGCACGAAAGTTTGCACGTGTGGTTCATATATTAGGAACCGAGATTTACCTTCCATAATTTCGAGGAATAAAGAGCCTGGATTATATAGAAACGGTTGCACACAGAGAATCCGTGCATGTGAGGGTGATGAGATTATGGGCACTAAGAATAACGAAGAGCAAACAGAAAACGAAGATACCAGAAAAACACCATTGTTGTCAGATACCAAGCTGGCTAGCTTTCCACCTTTCCACCAGAAAATGAAGAGAGCTACTAGACGAAGAAAATATGTAACAGCTTCGACAAGACACATTCCCGTTTCAGTCAACGAGAACACTCGTTCTAGTGAGGATCTTTCCAAGGTAGCAGAATCTTCAGTGCTGCAAAAAGATGAAGGGTTGAACGAAGAAATGGTGCAATCAGGGGAGGAAACTGGACCTGTTTGTAAAGTGGATGTTGAGAAATTTGGCATGCTGTCAAATGCTATAGGGTCAGATTCATCTGGCATTATTATAGGGCTTCGTAGTGAATCTGTAAAAGAAAGAGTCATCAAATACACCTTTCAAATGAGGCATAAGCGAAGAGCTCTGAGCGGGTCTGAAGTGAACGAGCCACCTGAGCCCGAGGTTGAAAAGAGAGTAGGAGATAAAAAAGATAGTCATAATCGCGTGGAACCATCCAATTCTAGCTTGTTGGTGGAATCATCACGAGACAGTAGGCGCTTGGCACAAGTTGCTCGTCAGGTTAGTGAATCTCTAATTGCATTTGCATGTTGCTTTTTCTAGTTTATATATATACGAATATACTTGGGTTGTCTTGCTCATGGTTTGATAGTGTAGAGACTTAATGTTGTTGCTTCTTTGTTAGTCTCGTAAATTTATACTCTATCTAGGTGGATGGATTACCATTTGAAGATGGAGTTTGTCAGTGACGAAACCTCTACACATTAGTGAAACATGCTATTATTATGTCTTGACTCTTGTATGATCAATGATGATATTTTTGTTGAACTACAATGGCAGTTGACATTCAAACATGACTCGTGATACTATGTTTTCCCCTCGTGAGTAACAGACCGTGACTGTCAAATTCTTTAGGTTCTTAATAAATAGTGCTTATTGAAATCTGAAGAAACAAGAGTTTTTTTTTGGGTGGTTTAATATAGTTAGGTATTACCTGAAAACATCTCAATTGTCATACATATAAACCAAGTCAAGGCAGAAATCTGTATGCCCCTGTTGCTTGTTCTTCCATTATTTTTCCATTTATTGTCTTTCGGGAGTATGTTGTGGACATGTCTATAACGCTATATAATCCGTATAGGTTAACTGTATTCTTAGTAAAAAAATGTTGGAACCAAAATATTTAACGTGAGTGCATAAACAATGGTTAGCAGTAGACATAAGGTAAGTTTTCTCAGTATCAGGATGAATGTTAGTCTCGGACATCTGGATGACCGGACCTGTCAAAATATTACATGGCAACAGTAGCATAGAGGTCCATCGTATCATGTCCTTTAATTTGAATGTGGATTTTCGTCTATCTTCTGCATAAACATTCCATCTTGCCTTAATGTTTATGTTGCTCGTTTTTTGTTTTTGTTTTGGCAGCTTATATCTTTGTCTGAAAAGAAGTGGTGGAGTTGACAATAACGTTTTGCTGTACGAATGTGTATTCAAACAAGACTTTAAAAGAGATGCTGGTTATCCTCTCAAAGCAACAATCTGCATGCAGACGGAGATATATCGTAAATGTATGTATAATGTATATCTTCATTTACACATTATGAACACTTGTCGACTTTGTGTGTGTTTGCAATCACTACTCAATAGTGAGAAGCACTTCTAGAATTCAAAAATTGTTAGGGGCAGCTTTGGAAATAAGTGTTTCTAACCCTCTCACTAGACTTTGCAAACACCCTCTTTATTTTTCTACCTAATTTGCAGAAAAAAATCTTTTGTGTGTTTATTTGAGAGTGAGCTCAAGTCTTGTTTGTTTCTTGTTTCCTTCATTCCTAGGAAATTTTGTTTCTAACATGTTAATTATAAAATTAGCCTCGAGAATACTGTTAATAATGATATTTTCGTTAGATATACGCTCTATGGGTTTGTATATATACAATATAGATAAAAACTTCTGTAGATTCGGGTTCACGTGATTTTTTTTAAGTAATATTATTATGTAATTTTTGAGGTTAACGATACACAATTTCAAATATTATTTTATTATTGTTAGTCAGTGGTAATGATTATATAAAATAAAAGTGTAAAAAAAATAAGAGAAATAATGAATTGTTATAAGTAAAGTATGAGAGAAAATTAATTGATGTAAAAAATATAGTGATGTGATAGTTTTAGGGGTGAAAGTGTGTAATTTGGATGAATGTGTATTTAGGTGGTGCTTGGTTGCAAGAGAGGAATGAGAAAAGGAATCACTTTGGTAGGGAGGAATGACTTTCATTCCTCTCAATTTGTATACGCATGGGGATTCCTCATTTTTAAGGAATCAAAACACTGTTTCCATTTTCATTCCTCAACATCAAACAACATATTTCATTCCATTCCTATTTTTTCACTTTGATATTCTTAAACCAAACATCCCCTTAGATGGGGAATGAGATGTGCAAATCCAAATAATGGTCAGAATATGGGAAAATTCATTCCCTATATGGATCTCCCGAGCCAAAAACAAGCCTGACCTCATTGTTAGGTTGAATTTCCAAACTTTGTTGACAATCTCCTTAGTGGTTGTTGCACTCAATAATATATAAAGAAAAAACTCCAATTAAATTGTTAGGTTGAATTTCCAAACTTTGTGGACAACCTCCTTAATAGTTGTTGCACTCAATAATATTTACTTTAGTAAATATAAAGAAAAAGAAAAAAACTCCAACTAGTTCAGCCACAAATATTTCTTTGAAATTCGATATATTCAATTTAATTACAGCCTAAGATATGTTCCATCTAATGGGACAAGAAAAAAGGAAGAGAACAGCTAGGAACAAAATAATATGGAGAACTTTACAGGTTCCTTCCTCATGACATGATTTAACAAAGGTATTTAAGTGAGGAACTCAATAATTCAAAAAGAATCTCATTCTCACTCGAAATGGCAGGAACCTCAAGGAGTACATATGAAAATGGAAGATGATATGCTTCGGGTTTCAGCCGAGGAGCAAACTTCGCAAACTTCCTCTATGAGTGGAACTGTACATGGTCTATGCATCCATCATCTGTCTATGTTGCATATCATACCTTAGCCCCTGAATAAGACACGGATCAAATGATCAATTCTATCCGAATCAACATAAATTACGGCTTGCGTACCTAAGGTGAGGCATACAAATTCAATATTAATGTACAAGAGACTAAATTCAACATTCAACTGAAATCCAATGTTTATTAGGATCGCTCGAGTGTACCTGGAATCATTCGGGCAGCTGTACAAGCTACTGACTTCGAACGACAATGTTCTTCGCAACTCCACTCGAGGAAGCTTCAGGAAGCCCCTGGGAGGCTCTAGGGATTTCAGCCAATGGGTTCATTATTAGCCCTCGACCACCACGTGAACGGTATCTCCGATTTTGCAAAGGGAACCCTTCAGCATCTCCGTTATTACCAGGGGTGCTGGGAAGTGCAACTGATGGGGTTCTGCAAGAAACAGGTAACTGAGAAGCTGCAGGACGGTCTTCCATTTTTTTCCAGAGTTTGGAGCTCAAGAATTCTGTACCGGGTAACTTGCAACACATAGAATTATTTCGTGACATTTGTCCAGTTGAGACAGCTAAATCAAACGAGATGTCATCCAAAACCAATTCTAATCCATGAACACGTGCCTCCAGAGAATGGATACCGTTCTGTGAGCTCCCGATGAATCTCTGAATTAGAGTGAAAAAAAAAAAGCAGATTAATGTCTATATTTGTGGGCAAATTTTGACTCAATTTTGACCAAAGTTTGACTCAGTAAGAAAACTGAAATATATAATGAGAAGTATTAGTACATACGAGGTAAAGTATTAGCTCATATAAAAGAAATGTATTAGTTTATACGCTGAACAGCATTTGTATTTTTTCAATATACACCTAATATTTTTCATCACATGAAGTAATACTTTTCAACTGCTTTTTCAATTACTCATGTTTGTGAAAAAATACCTGGAGAAGTTCTAACAAATCGGATTGCTGATTTTCGATTTGAACAAGTTGCCTTCGGATTCGAGATAGGTCTTCACAGTCTCTCTGATGCCTACACACATCTCCAGTTTCATTACTAACAACAACTCTAGTCTCAACACCTGGAGCAACCCGATCAAGGATCTGCTTCTCATCGAACAAGGCTCGTTTGATCTCCGGTTTCGCGATTTTTTTCCCATCCCCATTCAAAGGTCTATCTTCTGAAACCAATGTGCCAGTAGGACCAGCAGGTTCAATTTTCACACTGGATGGCTTCTTACGTTCCAATTTCTTGAACATTGGTGGACTCTTTCTGTTTTCATTACCGCCAAGAGAACTTCTTCTGGTCGTTGAAGCATGGAAGCCATTGTCGAGAGGGATAGTTTTCTTTGGTTGTGAAGCAGTATAGTTAACAGAAGTTTTCAAGCCAGGAGGATAACGTCCATTGCTAGCAATTTCTGTACCCCAAGCAATCAAGTAAGAAAATTTAAATTATAAAAGAACACAAGGTTAAGAAATATGTATTTGATTCAAATACGTATGAAATATGGGGCAAATTCATGGATAAGATGCCAGATAGAATAGGAAATAACTAGAATCCAACCAAAGGATGAGACAATGACAATATTATAATCTATTTGAAGTAAAGAACAAATCAACAATATATTGTTTCATATTCAACATGTGAAAACCAGACATTGATAAATTAAGTGGAAACTAAAGTTCATACTGCAAATAGAAAATATACTACTATAAAAGAATAACACAAAAACAAACTAACATCGTCAATTTAGAGTTTGAAGTTACTATCAATCTAAAGAAAAGTAGAAGGCAGGCTACACAAAAACAAAATCAACTCTTCATTAACTTATTTACTCTAACTTTAAACAACAATATGTAGATCAACCACGTAATTAACATTGGGAAAGAACAAAGAACATTGTATTTCATACCTTTAGATGATGCCTGGGGTTCAGATGGTGGTGAAACCTCTTCAGGTTGATCTGGAATTTCCTTCCATGCCTCTATCATCTGATTCATCGTCTCCCTCGCAGCCTTCACCTAATCAAATCAACCAACATTCAATCACACAAAAAACAACTGAAAATTTCCCAATGTTATGCTATTTTTTTAATAAATTCAACTTAATTTCCACCAATCAAACCTTGTCAAATCTCCTAGCCTCAAATGTCTTCAGGCATGAAGATTTATATTCAGACAACGCCTCTTTCTCCACCTCCGCGATCTTAATCAAGGCCTCCGCGGCGGCCTTCCTCGCCGCCCAATCTTCACTCCCCAAAATCTCCATCAAACACATAACCAAATTCCTAATCACATTCTTACCTCCGCTGCTCAAAACTCCTTTCACTCCCGCGGCGCTTCCAATCAGCGCCACAACCGCCGACTTCGCCTTGAAACCATCGCATTTCGCCAATTTCTCAAGCCTCGGGAGCAATTTCCTCAAGCTCGCCACGTCCGGATCTGTCGATCCCTCAATTATCGCCGCCAAGCACAAAGCGGCGCCGTTTTGGGCGTTGGAATCCTGCTCAATTAAGAGCGATTCGAGGAAGGGTTTAGTAATGGAGGCGAAAGGGGGAGAATTGAGGTGCGACGCGAGGGAGAGAGAAGCCGCGACGCAGGCGGCGCGGACGGAGGAATCCGGATCGCGGAGGCGACGGACCACTGCGGAGAGGATTTTCGACAGGAGAGGGGATAGCGAGTTCCCGTGGTGCTCAGAGAGAACGGCGACGAGGCGGACGCACTGCCGCCGCACCGGCGACTTGTCGGAGGGGTCGGTGGCGGAGATTGACGAAATGAACGACGGGAGCGCGTCGGCGGAGAGCGTTTTGGCAATGGATTCAAGCTCCGAGGCGGCGGCGGTGTGAGTATCCCTATCAGAGAGCCTGTGGAGGCACGTGAGGACCCGGTGCTTGAGGTCACGTGCCTGCGCTTGTTTCGTGGAGTTGGATACCGACATTTTGACCATACGTTACAGGAGTGGGTACCAATTCTGTTAGGTGGATGGAGGAGGTGGCGACGCCGGTATAGGCGGCGGCATTGCGGTGGGGATGAGTGTTGCAGAATAGTTTGTTAAGTTTGTGATTGGGGCTTTGGAATGGATAGATGCATATATAGTGGGGATGATTAAATTCGAATTAAACGGTGTCGTCTTACTGCCACCCGTTTGTCGTATTTGCCTGCTTTCCCCGCCAGATGCACCGCTATCTCTCTCCGTATAAAGAAACACCTAAGTATTGCCCTGACCCTGCATAATTGGTATACAATTTACACCCAAAAGTATTAACATTTTGTGTAAATATACTAACATTAATTAAAAAGATTTTCATAGTCCATATCAAATAGTAGTACCTAAAAGCTATGAGAAATGCATGTGATTTTTTTTAGCTGGTACATTCGTGACATTAAAGTCGTCATAGGTTCGAATCTTTAGACTTTGTAGTATCAAATTTCAATCCGGAATCAATACTGATAAGCCTCTCTAAACCCTACATTAATAGAGAATATTTACCCGAACATAATGTGTATGTAAGAATTAAGGTACATAATAAGATATGACAATTTAAACAGTAATTTATTAGATAATTTTATGTATATATCTTTTATTTGGTTAACATTAATTATTCACAGTAATTTATTAGAAAGTTTTAGATATTATTTTTCAGGTTATTTAATATACAAAATTGACAATACATTTCTCTATATAACTATATTTACCACTATTCACTTATTTGGTCGTGTGGTTTGTTCACATGGGAGGTTTCCCTATAGATATATTTAAAGTGGTCCAAACAAATTAAAACTATATAGTAAAACATTTAAATTAAAGAGAGTCGAAAGTGGTCCTATATATGCCATAAGGTGCAGGAAATAAATGTGAAGATGGATAAATGTATTAATACTGGTAATTAATTTTGTTAAAAATGAAGTTCGTGGTAGTTATAGTAATTAGATGGGACAGTTAAAGACGTTAAGCATGGTACTAATAGCTAGCTAAGGTGGTAGGAATGCAGTAAAATAATTAAGACATTTTAATGGCGATCATCATGCTCGTGCCTACCCTTTTAATTTTAGAGACGCATTTATATGAGATGATTTCACAATAAATTAAATGCAAAAACAGTATCAATGTTAGAAAATAGCATCACCACCTAACTTAAAAATCATTGAAAAGTGTCATGATTATGTATAATTAGAAAAACCATTTAAAACCCTATAAACGAAAATTGCACATGCCTAGCGAAGATAATCATAATAAATTTCACATGGTATTAGGAAAAAGCACATTATTAAGAGTTGTGAAGAAGTAGGAATGTGTTACTGTTTCATTTAATTTCCTGACCTTTGTTATGATATTATAAGTTTAGGAATGGTAAAATGACTTGTCTGGAAGTGGAGGGTGGGCTTTAATTCCATTGAAAATAAAGTTAGAACATGAGTTGTGTTCAAATTTGATTTCTAATTTATGAAAGTTTACAATTAATTATTTATAATTTGAAGAGATTGATGATAATGGATGGTGCATTGAAAAGAACATGAAGCTGATGATGGAAATATACATTAATTAATTAATTTGTGGATGGGGAATGTTTAGGGAATTAAAAGGGGGATGAATATGTAAGCAAATACGATTTTTTATTTTATTTTATGCCACTCTCATTTTGCTTTAACACGTATATGTACCCATGCTTAATGTATAGAAAATTAAATACTAATACACTATTGGATAGAATAAATTGACCAGCAAATTGTATATCATAATTAGCCCAAGTATTAATAGGGGGGTGTTTGCAATCCTAAATGATGGCTTAGATCTTTTTTTTAAAGCGATTTTTTCTATTTTAACCGATCAAAATCACATTCTAAGTTTATATATGTGGAGCTGTTGTGTACCAAATTAAATTTGATTTTTTTTAGAAAGTTTAATTTTCAGTAAATATAATATCACAAAAATGTGCAATAGTAGGTGAATTGGGATTTTTTTTAATTTTCGCAGGTCAGACTTTTCGGATCCGAGTTAGGGCAGGTCAAACTTTTCGGATCCGAGTTAGGGCAAGACGTTCTTCTTCTTCGTCACGCAACAACAGATGCCAGATTTCTTCTTTTTCTTCCTCGTCTTCCCAACAAACTCAATCAATTGATTTTCAAGAACGTCTCTACCTTCTCTTTCTCTTGTTCTTCTTTTTCCTCTTTAAATTTGTAATTTTAGACTAAAAAAACACATGTTCAAAAACACTCTTTTTGTTCATGTAGTAACACAAAAAAAAATGTAAAAATTTTTTTTTTCTTTGATAAGGTTTTTTTCATGTGGTAACCGTTTTTCTTCAACAACATTTTTTGTTCAAGTAGTAACACTTATTTTTTTTAGTAGTATGTAACACCATACATGTAATATATAACAATATATCGATAAACATATGTATTCAAAAACCCGAAAAAAATTTAAAAAATTATATAAGAATTGGTCCAACAACCAAGCCCAACAATGAAACTTGAACCACTAAACTATAACACATATTTGATAAACATATCATTCAATGAATATATTTTCCGCCTAAACCCGCCGCCCAACCCAGCTTCTTTTCAATTTTTTGTCTTTTATTTGTGTGATTCTAACATTTTGTAACACCGTGGTCTTAATATTAACAAGAGTCCTACTCATATAATATATCCAATTAAATTTGATAAAAACATTTTATTTTCAAATACTACACCTTTTTTATTTACTGGTGTATAAAACAGTTTAAATCACTAGTTGAAGATAAATCAAGAGTATATGTACCCATGGTTAGGGGCACCAAATTCAAAGATCAAAAGATCAATGTACGTAACTCCATTCCAATTAATATTCATTTATAGTATTTTTAATATATATTTATGATTTACAAGTAATAAATCTATATTTGTACTCCCACTATTCACAAGAGAGATGCTTACATGCATGTACAAGAAATTTTTTATTTTTTTTTTTTTGATCAGCATGCATGTACAAGAAAATGACCTTCCTTGTCCGGTGAACATATGGAAATGTCCAATGTAACAATTTAATTTGATACTTGATACAAGACATGATCCATCCATCCCATCATACCTTGGACCACAAATAAGTTACATCACATTCATACACATATCTTTACTATATAGTATACTATATATGATTGAACATATGTATAGAGAGGGCTATATTATTACAAGAGACATGTGAGCATTGGTCCAAGTTTTGAACATTCCATGTGAAGCACAGAACATGGAGGAACAACAAATTCTTGATTCAACCAAATGAAGATCAGGTCAAAGATTTCTTACGTTTAGAGTTTTTGGGAATTTGGATTCTTATCCTTATACACATAATTTACAAACATTCTTTGAGTGGGCATTCATGCATGCATGCATTTATACATGTGGCCCTAAATTTGGACCAAGAAGAGGGAGGACATATTTTTGCTATCTTGTGAATGAAAACAAATTAGTTAATTGACAAGTGTGACTTTAATTTTAGTCCAAAATCAATTTGTAAATAGTGTGATTGATTGCCTATTATTGCAAAAAGGACATGTGCAAGATGCAATATTGAAATAAGATTCTTAATATGGTAAATAATAGAGGACCTACTACATTTTATATCCTGAAAATCTTCATAGTTCCACATGAAATGAAAGCAAGTGAACAGGCCTGTTTTTTGTTGGGTTTAATTATAAGATTCTTAATGGTAAATAATAGAGGACCTACTACAATTTCAGTGGATTTTTTTAATTGGCGCAATCATCAAATTATTTTGTGAGATAATTTTATGTAAGACGGTTTTATCAAAATTATCTCCTACTTTTCATTTTATTATAAAATAAATAACATTTCTTTAGTTAAACAATTAATAATAATACATGAATACATTTTGATAAAATAATTAACATTGTTTAAAAATACACACAAAATACAAATTTATATAAGACTTTTGCATTGATATTTACAAGTATCACATTTTTTACAGAATTAATGTTGGAGGCCACATATCAATATATTTTGTTGGGCTTAAAGCCCTTAGTTTTTTTCTTTGCCGAATCTTCTTGTGAGCTTTGAAGCCCATCAGGATGGGAAATTTCCAAAACTTCAAAATAATACTTATAGGCTCCGTTTTCTTTGTTAATTTAAAATTATATTTGATATGATTATATGGGATGGAATTAGGGGATAAGATTAAATTTTCTAGTCTCATCATTTATTTACTTTGGACGATTTAATAAAAATGGTTATATAATATTATCTTATTTATTATTTACTTTGGTGAATTTTAAGATATAAAATTATGTTTTACCCAAATACCCACAAAACATATATGTCAAAATTTTATTTTTTCATCGTCTGCACACAAGAGCGAGTGCAATATGTTCTTTTTAGATTGCATTAATGGATCCCTCTGTTCTATCTGTCTCAATTCAAACCACATTTGAATTCCATTATAAATTGGGAAAAGAGAACCAATCGTGTGAAATAAGGTTTTAATTTTAATTTGTTGATTTTTTGCTTCAATTTGTTTTGCCTTCAATCAATTTAATCGAGAAACTTAAAAATAAAGAGAGAGAGAGAGAAAGAAACATGGATATCGAGAAACACAGTAAAATCAAAAACATATTGGGCAACCTTCAAAATTTTATACTCCACATATTTGTCTGCTGCCTACCTTCAATATATGAAGAGTTTCAATGAAAAAAGTGTTGCGGTGGTTATGCAGGCAGAGTAAGGTGAGGTGACATGGACACGAATAATTTTTTTCCAGTAAGCGATGTGAAGGCGAGAAATTAGTCACGATAACAGCGATTCATATGAAAATAATATAATATTAAAAAGGTTAATTTTGTAATTGAAATGTGTATCCCTGTGAAAAATAAATTATCACATCTTCAACTAGTGGATTTCTTATCAAACAAATAATCATTTTTTACTTAATCCCCGGATGATTTCATTTTATAAAACAAACCAAGTAAATAAATGATAAACATAAATAATTAGTTGTTATCCAATATTATCACTTAGGGGGCGTTTGGTTCACATGATTGGATTGATTAGGTGTGATATGATTGAATGAGATTGAGTAAGATTTGATTGAATTGACTGGATTTGTTTGAATCAAGATATGCGTTTGATTGTATGATTGGAGTGAGAAATTAGATGAAATGCCTATTGAAATGTCATAAATACACTGAAATTGAATTGAAACAACACACTTCATTCTTGTGAATATATTCAAACAATAGAAGGACAATTTGTAATTTTGCACTTGGATATGTTCTATCCCACCTTTCACATGAGATTGACATATCATGAGCTCTTATCCCACAAACCAAGCGGTAGATTAGTTGGGATTAAAATCATAATCCTAATCTATCCTAATCAATCACGAGAATCAAAGGGGCCCTTAAAGTAAACGGTGCCATAGAGTTATAGTACATAAAAAAAGATAAGTTACGGAATAATTAATTTATCAGATTAATTAATAATGAGATTAACTAATTATACTAAGAGGGAGTCTTTCAGTATTTAAATTTCACTTTTTTTAAATAATTTATATCTAATCGGAGCCCTACGCGCAATATTAATTTTTGTCTTATAGGGTTTCTTTTACATGAAATGGATCTCCCAAGTTATTTCATACTGTAGATTTATTACAAACGAAAATAACCAACCTATATCATAGCTTCACTCGAAACGACAAAATTCTTCTCAAAAGAATCTATTATTTCATACTAAATGATTTTCAACTCGAAAGAATTTAACATTTTCTTTTCAAATTTTGTTTCTTATTAAAAATAAATAAATAACTGCATGTAATTCGATGAAGTAAAACGAAATGAAATTTGTTAAAGTCAGCATGCCTATGACTTACACTGAAAGCAACGAAACACCAATTTATAGTAAAGGATACTAACCCGTATATAATTCATTCATAACAATTCTATGGGCCTGTTTTGAAACAATTTTTAAAGAAAAGAAAAAAAATGCTTCCAACTATTCAGTTAGAGCTCCAAAACAGACACTATATATCAAACCAAAAGGCGTTTGTGTTTATACCATGCGAAGGCAGCTGCACACAAGGAAGCACAACCTATGAAGCCTCCCCCAATCGTCCAAAGGAAATCCGGCATCCCAGCTTTTTTGTCGTCAAACAGATCGATCCTTATGTTCATCCCGAAAACTCCACTTAGGGCGATGAATGCGCTAATCACAACCGTTGTTGTGCTTAGTATCACGCCCATTTGCAGAAGATGATTTTGTTTGTCGTCCAGCATTATGTTGAGGTAGTCTTCCGTGTCGTCTACGTACTCCCTCAGCTGATCAAAACATCAATAAAATCATAAGTTACACAAACACCACAACAAAGATACATATATACTTAGGACCACCATTTTGAATAGAATCAGACAGATAATCAGGAACAGAGGGAGTATATATATATACATACATTGGACAACTTATTCAGTGTGCCTTCAATCTGAACAAAATATGCTTCCAAGATCATTTCAAGCTCCTCCACATCAAGGCTCGTTGAAGTGGCATATGTGCTAGTATGAGTCCCATGACTGCGTATACTATGCAGATTAGGTTCATTGACAATTTGCTCTTGCTCGTTTTCAGGTTCCAGGATATCAGAAACAACGGAGCTCCTATCGAATCCCATGATCTCAACGGGGGTCCTGCTGATACAGTGAGAATAGTGTTACAGTGGAAAGACTAGAAAACGAATACGAGTAGAGAGGCTTTCACTTGCCTATCGTCTACATCGGGTGGAACAACTTCTTCATCCGTCCCATCTAGCTCGTTTACAGAAAAAGCGGACGAAATATCATCCTGTTGCTGATCAAAATTTTCAGTCAAGTACATCTCGGCCATATCTTCATCATCATCAAGCAAGTGCTCTAATTCATCCCTCACCTACATAGATTTTGATAGAGTATTTATAATATTGATTATAGTTTGAAACAAGAGAATTAGTTAAGATTCAGAAGACGAAAACAAAACCTTTTGCACACGTCCAGTTATAGCAACCAATCGGCTTTTAATTTGTCTTACTCGTTCTAAATTAAGAGTGCTGATCTTTGAAGTCAGCTTATCCAATGCTGGATGAGCTTCTTGCTCTAATCTTGTCGCCTTGTTACAAATCGACACAGAGTAAATTCAGAATCAGATACTACATAAGAGAACCAACTAATGTATCACCTTAACAAACATCAAAGAAAAAGCTGTACTAATGGGAAATGCAGGACAAGAAATCCATACTTCTTCGTCCAAACTACTGCAAGCAGCCTCAAGGCACGCCTCTAATGCTACAAATTCAAACGGGAGAAGCTTTAGACTACGTGCATTCTCTCCAACTCGTTGCTCCTCGTCTCCATTAATGCCCTTCTCATTATGAGGAGGATTTTCTGAGGTAGACATGACGAGATTTGCCCAAACTGCTGCATTGTTACCATCCCCTCCAGCTTCCTTAAATATCAATGCACCATTTCATCAAAATGAATTTGGATCGAAGCTCATCACATCCATACTATCATGTAACAAGAATCGATCATCAATTGAAATAAATTGAGGAGCAACTCTGATTAATTAAACCATACTGATCAAAATGTCACCAAATTCCCCCACCAATTTCTCAGATTAGATTACTAAAATTACAAATTCAAATCATCATCAATGAACCAATCAAATTGCAATGCTCAAAATCAAATATGCATGTACAGAATGTGACCAAATGCCCACGAAATTCTCAGATTAAATTACTAAAATCACAAATTCAAATCATCATCGTCAAAGCCCATTTCCCAGATCAAGATCAACTACACATATATTTGCAGTACACCAATCGTTAAAAAATATCACAGGTTCAGAATCCACCAATCTAATCGCAGTATTCAAATATGCACGCAGAAAGTGTGAGTGTGTGAGAGAGAGTGTGAACCTGTGTTGACTTCACAGCATCGCGATGGCGGAAGATTCCTTGAAGCTTCGTGACAAAAGGGGTGACCAATGGGTCTTTAGCGTTCAGAAATAGGACTTCATTGGCCGTGATTATCGCTTTTATGTGCTCCAAATTGACCACGACGGCCCGCTCCCGGCCCAAAACCGTGGACGGGTAAGACAGGACCGGATCCAGTATTCGGAGGTCTCGGGCCGGGAGGCCCGTTCTCCGCATGATGGCATGCTTTCCGGCCTCCACCACCTGAATTTGGCCGGTTGAGTCCACCAGCTGCCATGATCGGACCCCCGCTCCCTTCTTCCGATGCCCGCCGGTCGCCGGACGGAGAAGCGGCTCTTTGACACCGGCGGAAACCGGCGGCGGAGTTGACTCTTGTGGTGGCGCGCCGTTGTTACTCATGGAAATATGTAGTATGAAAGTGGAAGGAAGAATCTCGTTAAATTTAAACTTTTCAGTATAAAGGAATATTGAACGAATTTGTAGTCATAATTTAGCTTTAAAATGTGACAAATTCTCCCCCTTTGGTGCAATTTAATTTTAGAAGTTTTTTTTTTTTCAGTTTTAGTTTTAGTGTTTTTTTTTTAATTTTAGTTTTTTTTTTATTTTAATTTTAGTTTTAGATTTTTTTTCCTTGACCCGCACTCCAAATTAAGTAGATGATTAATTATTACTTCTTTCGTAAATGGTTAATTGGCTCAATTCAATCCGAATAAGTCATGATTTAGAGTTCATTATTTAATTTTTAGGGTGTAGATGCTTCATTTAAATTGAAATTAAATTCAAGTGAACCAATTACATCTTGTGCAAATAGTGCACAAGAGATTCACTCTAAAATGTTTAACGCAAAAAAGAATTTAAAATTATACCGTATAAAATCTTAAAATACGACTGAAATAAAAGTCGTATATATATGTTGCGCGTGGAGAATATATTCCAAGGAATTGGAAAATTATTTTATTATTTATGGTCATTTTCATTAGGGAATTTTCTACATTTATTCTACAAGGATTACATATTGAAAGATTAGCCAGTATATATAAAATATTTATTGCTGATTAATATTGCTATGTATAGGGAAATTATTTCAATTCTAATTACTAATTAGCCTTACCAAAATTGTCCCAGTATTTTCCTTTGAATTTCGGTATTATTAGGTAGGTACGTAAAAATGGCATGTGTAGTAATAATGTATTGCTATATGGATTTGGAGTAGCAATCAACCCAGATTTTATGGGGAAAAAACACTACAGAAAAATAAAATTGAACAATTTTATCTATTCTTTTTTTACATTATTTACTAATATGTCATATCATTAACTAATTCTTAATTAAAAAAAATACGAGTATATTCATTATTCAATATACGTGATTAATTATAATGTAAGTTTCATAAATTAATGTACGTTAATATTAATAATTTGTCTATTGAATTTACGTTTAAAAATTGAAATAAATATATAAAAATGTAATATTATAAACTTACAAATATATGTACTGTTACAGACATTTACTCGGAGGTTGCTCGTTTTCTTTTTAGCAAAGTGGAGATGATAGTGTCGTAAATCATACATGTAGGTGCGCACAATCAATTTTCCAAGCAAACATTTTGTATTCAAATCAAATCAAAATGTTTTATATATTAGAGTAATAGGTAGATTTATTAAGCTTATGTATTGAACAAATCATTAAAGAAAATTAACATAAGTGATACATTGCATCAAGATTTAAAAAAATCGTACGAGCTTTCCATTATTATAAATATTAAATCGGATACAAAATGTAATGTATTAATCTTTTGATTTCGGCACAAATCATCCAACAAAGATATATATTAACAATGTTTTTAAGTCAACTGAAGTGATGAATAGTCATCGTGAGTTGATAGAGATAAGAAACATATATCCACAACGACAGATTTTAACAACCATGTGGTTCATGAAAAAAAACCATAAGTCCATGTTCAACCACGTGATTCGATATTGGAGTCTAGAGATGACTAACTACTTGAACGTAGGGCATAGAGTTCATGTGGCTGTGTGGGACGTCACAGATGAGCAAAACCCTAAGACACGAAAGCTTCAAAATAAGCATACTGCACTTGCAAGAATACCCAAATCTCTGTTAGTTGAGCCAACGGATTGTTATTGTAACCTTGTTCAAGTTATTATATACTTCCATTCTTCTTCTTACAATGTCATAACTCCCCTCACATCTGGAGCTATATGCTTTCTACGATCTAGTTCGCTCTTCAAATTTGAGAGGGGGTTTTTCATTATAAAACTTCGATAGAATTAACACACACTTAATTCATACATATACTAGACACGTTTTTTGGATGTGGTAGTCAGAATTCATCAATTAATCAATAAAATGAAAAAAAAAAAGTTTATGGACAAATGTATAGGTAAGTATATATAATATAATATAACTAATTTAAATTCATCTTACATTGTCTCATGCTACTCTGGACGGATATATCTGAACGAATTGGAATTAAATTTCATTAGACTCGCATAGCTTCTCATTAGACACCTAACTGATCTGCATCCTGCATATTCAAAAAACAATAACAATGAATTACGATATTCATTATGTGCAAATTTACAAAAAAATTTATTGAAAAAGGCTTACAATAGACTTAGGTGATGATATGCGGACACAAGGAGAAGATTTTGCACAATTTGGCAGACTTGATTTTAGGATCGTCATGGCAAAACATGTGGAATAAAACATTAATTTTACGGTGTTTATATAGACGAATGAGTATCTTTACACATAACAACAAATCGACCTAAATCATTCATCTACCAATGAAATAATATAACTTGTTAGAAAAGTATAGCATCAAAACAAATCTTCACTATGAATTTTAATTCATAATTTAGCTTAAAATGGGTAACCCAACAAAGAATTTAAAATATACTGTATAAAATCCTAAAATAGGACTGAAACAAAAGTCGTATATTACGCGTGGAAAATATACTCCAAGAATCGAAAAATTATTCTATTATTTATGGTCAATTTTATTAGGGGATTTTCTATATTTATCTTAGGGAATAAATTTGTTCTATACCAAGATCAGCGAAGGCTTAAATATTGAAAAGATTGACCAGTTTATATAAAACATTATTGCTGATTAATATTGAAGTTATTTCACTTGTAATTATTAATTAGCCTACCAAAATTGTCCCAATAATTTTCCCTTGAAGGTCGGAATTATTAGGTAGGTACATAAAAATAGTACGAGTAGTAATAACGTATTGCTATATGGATTTGGAGTAGCAATCAACCTAGATTTTTTGGGGAAAAAACACTATAGAAATACTTGAGGTGAAATAAATAATTTTGGGCACTTTTATCTCTATTTTTTAAATTATATTCTATTATGTCATATCATTATTTAAAATTTTAAATCTTAATAAAAACATATGAGTATATTCGATATACCTGATTAATTATTATATATGTTAAATTTTCATGAATAAATGTATATCAATATTAATGATTTGTCTATTGAATTTTCTGTTAAAATTTGGAATAAGTATACTAAAAATTAAATATTATAAACTTATAACTACAAATATTAAAAGAACAACACTCATGTGAATCAGGTCTATACATGAACTCTATCACTGTTTTGTGCAAAAACTATCACTGTTATTCACAAAAAAATTCACTGTTTAAAAATATAAAACATTTTTTAAACAGTGATAGTTTTTATACATAACAATAATACTAAAAAAAAAAAGAGTTCATGGTGAACTCGGGTTCACACAAGTTTTTGTCATATTAAAATTAAGGTAATAAAATGTCATTTTCTGTTTTTTGAATTATATATTATATATGAATTGATTTTGTTCCAACTTTTAAATACAAAATATGTAACAAATGTGCATCAGAATTGGCAAAAACCAAAAAGGAGATATGTGTATAGAGCATCACTCAGCAACAACAAATTGTTGAATGAGAGTATCCTTCCAAAGAATCAAATAGAATATCACAGTTGGATTGATGAACATAAATCAAATCATAATGCAACTATGATGAATATCTTCTCTGCCCTTAAATAAATACCACTGAATTTGCAACACCACCATCATTCCAACAGGCGTTTGTGTTTGCACCACGCAATCGCAGCCACGTATAAGACAACACAGCCTATCGTACCTCCCCCAACGGTCCAAAGAAATTCCGGCATCCCAGCGAGTTGGTCATTGAACAACTCGATAGTTATGTTCATACCGAAAACCCCAGTTGTGGCAATGAAAGCGCTCACCACGATTGTTGCAGTTGTTAGCATCACTCCCATTTGCAGAAGATGGTTTTGTTTGTCATCCAGCATTATGTTGATGTAATCCTCTGTGTCGTCCACGTACTCCCTCAGCTTCCAAACGAGAACACTGTTAGTTACACGAAAAATAAAAGAGGGCCCTACAAATGCATTTTAGAGGTATTAGTTGTTTTTCTGAAAGGTATTACTTGTCCAGTATTAGTTCTTTTCATTGAACATTATTAGTTGGTGCACTAACGAGAGGTAAGGTACGAGTTGGAGTAACACATACAGTGTTTAGTTTGTTCAATGAGCCCTCGATCTGAACAAAATATGCTTCCAAGATCATTTCAAGCTCCTCCACATCTAAATTCTTTACACTGTGTGTGCTAGTTTGAGTCAGATGGCTGTAGCGTCTAAGAATAGGTTCGCCAGTGTTATCGTTGTCAGTTTCCGGGACATCATCAAATCCCATCATCGTCTCAACTTCGGTCCTGCATGATATGAGAACAGAAACCGAATAAGAAACATCCCAGTGATTAATTTATTTGGTTTTTTCCAAGTTTTATAAAAGTCAGCAAGAAAAAGACGTGCCTATTCTCGCCATCAGGCAGAACTACTTCTTCGTCTAGATCTCTTCCGGAAGCAGCAGAGGAATTCTCAAGCTGCTCCTCAAACTTGTGGGTCAAATACATCTCTGCCATATCATCATCATCATCAAGTAAATGCTCTAATTCATCCCTCACCTGCTAAATCATGTTAGTGAAAAAGATGATAATTGTATATAAGAAACCAGTTAACTGCATCAAATTTTATTTCATGCAAACTTATACATACTTTACTGTCAAAAAAAAAAAAAAATCCGTACATAAGTATCATTTCAGAAATGAAAAGCCTTGTGCTCAAACATATCAAACATGGCAAGCTAGCTTATAATTATAGCACTATAACTTAAGCATGTAATATTATTTGCAGTTTCATGTTCTAATGTTCACTAAACAATATCTATTATGTGCAGATGAATATTTTAAGAAAGAGAGTACTGAAAGAAGGGTTAAGAAATGGAAATTTACAAGGAAGTGAATACAGACAATCATACAAAAAACAATGAAAAGAAACTAGCTTATAACAACTACAAGGAAAGAAAACTCGACCTTTTGCACACGCCCTGTAATGGCAACCAAACGACTCTTAATTTGTCGCACACGCTCTAAATTGAGAGTACTGATCTTCGAAGTCAGCTTATCCAATGCTGGATGAGCTTCTTGTTCTAATCTTCTTGCCTTTTCAAGATTTGTAAGAACATTTAAAAGTGATTATAAGACAACAAACAAATAATCACTTTGCAAACATTGAAGAGAAATATATACCAAATATTGCACTTTATTAATGAAACGTATAAGAAATTCGTACTTCATTGTCCAAGCTTGTGCAAGCTGCCTCAAGACACGTCTCTAGTGCAACGAATTCAAAGGGAAGACGCTTTAAACCATGTGCATGCTCTCCAACTTGGTGTTCCCCATCTGCATTGCCCTCTTCATGCTTATGAGGACTAATTGGCGCTTGTTGTGGCTCGTTTGAGTTGTACATATTTGCCCATGCTGCATCTTCGCCACCCACTCTGGCTTTCTTAAATAACATATCACCAACTCATCAAGTTATTTAGAGACTCATTTTACCATACTATCATACAATCAGCCTACAAGAACTACTCAAGTAAGGTTAAATCACATTTCATTGAAAACTACATGGTAACAACCACATTATATACGAAATTGCAAAAGGCAACTGGAGATAATGTTTGATATAAAATAACAAGAGCATTATGGATGAAGATGAAATTCATATATATAATAATGAAGAATAGGCGTTCTGTTCATTCTTCCTGTAATCAAAACCACATGCTATCTCATTCAGTTTATATGAACCTAAAAAACAGATAAATTCATATGATTTTTTGTCAGATAACTTAATTTCCCCCAATAAATTTCCACGATTAGCATCCAGAAACAGTATAATACGAAGATTAAATCACAAATTGATGAGAACCTGTGGCGAGTTGACAGTTTGACGACGGTGAAATATTTCCTGAAGCTTCTTAATAAAAGGGGTGACCAAAGGGTCTGTGGAATTGAGAAACAGGACCTCTTGAGAAGTGATTATGGCCTTAATGTGCTCCAAATTGACGACGATTGCCCGCTCCCGGCCCAAAACCGTCGACGGGTACGACAAAACCGGGTCGAGGATTCGGAGATCTCGGGCCGGGAGGCCCGTCCGCTTCATGATCTCGTGCTTGCCGGCCTCCATTACCTTTGCTTCCCCCACCGAATCGACCACCAGCCACGCCCGTACCGAGGCCCCCTTCTTCCGAAGCCCGCCGCGCAGGTGTGGCTCTCCGCACTCCCCTGAATCCGGCACCCGTTTGTGGGGTTGGGGCAGATGAGGATCCCTCATTGTTGTTTTCTGATTTGTTTGGAATTCTAAAATCGATTTGATTTTTTCTTCATGTTACCAAATCTGGTTGAGACTTGAGATTACATTTTGCATGTTGATCCCAAAATAAAGCTCGTTGTTGTTGCGACGTTAAAAAATTACACAAAATTGGAAAGAGGGCCCAAATATCATAAATCCCCCTTAATACTAATTCACTGTTTTCCCGTGCCACTACTCAATATATGTTTCTATTTTTTAATTTTTCTAACAATTCTATTTTTTTTTTATTAATTAGTTCTAAAAACAAGGAGCAGTTGAGATATTCTAAAAAAATTCAATTTTAGAATGAGTATATTAATGAACCGATTCAAACAACCATCTAAATTTCGCGCGCAATTGATCACGGATCTCAAAAACCATAGTTCATATCAAACAAAAATATCAAACCAAAAGCATAGAAATTGGATCTAGAAATCCAATTCGATTAATCCAGTGTCATTTTAATAACCAAAAATTCAATTTTAGAATGAGAACGTTAATGAACTGTTCAAATAACCATCTAAATTCATTAACATACTCATTCTAAAATTGAATTTTTTTTGTTATTCCAATGACACTGGATTAATCAAATTGGATTCCTAGATAATATTTCTATGTTTTTGGATTGATATTTTTATTTGGTGTGAATTATGGTTTCTAAGATTTCCGTGATTTATTTCTCTATGTATTGGTGATTGGATTTCGAAATTCTGGATTTCACTCTGTTTCTACTAGGTTTGATTTATGAAATCACAATTATAAACAATAGTTATCCCGAATGTGCTCATTTGTACCGACTTTTTATTTATTTATATTTTAGATCTAATCTTTATTTAAATCGTTCCAGGTTTCTAATTTTCTCCTTTTGATAATTTTTTCTTAATCCCGAGTAATACGCAGGAATACGAACTAGTTATACTTATATAAGACGTGTGATTTAATTTTAATACATTATTAGTTGTTACTCCAATTTCAATTTTAATAACGTCCTAATAAATTGCACATTTATTCAATTTTGAATTTTAGTTAGGCTCTAAAATGTTAGTACAAATTCGTTAGTATACTACGATGCTTAAGTAACTCTCTACCCTTTAGCAATTTTATGTTCTTTGAATTTTGTATTGCTATAGCAAACCATGTTTGATAATTTTTATTTTAGTTTTTGTATTTAATCGCATATTCAATTATTTAGATTGTTAACACATATTGACAGAGAAAAAGGAAGACTCTTGGAGATGGCTACACTCAAATAATAGGATTTTCAAGGTCAAGGATGCTTTCGAAAGAATATCAAGATCGAGCGAAGAAGATATGAATGCAGAGAAAAAGAGCACTTTCAACATGCTATGGAGAAATCATAACCCAAGAAGTGTTCAAACAATAGTGTGGAAAGTGTTGAAACAAAGACTATCAACAAAAATGAGTTTACAGCGAAGAGACATATTGCGTCCTAATGTAGGTGCAAACTGCCCCTTTTGTGATAATGAGGAAGAAGATTTGAAGCACTTGTTTTTTAGATATACTCTTACTGCCCAAATCTAGAATCAATGTCACTGTTGGTTGGGTGTCTCAATGGTCTGTCACAAGGAGCCTACCTGACATTTACTTCAACACATTGATTTTATAGGTAAGGGCAAGAATCGCAAGCTCGAAACAACTATTTGGGCTTGCGTGATATAGTCCACATGGAAAATGAGGAATGAAGTGATTTTTAATGATATTGTGCCAAACACTCATAAAACAGTGATGGAGATCAAGGCAAGAACGTGGTCGTGATTTGTGGCAAAAGAAAAGAAGATAATGACGACATCCACATCGAAATGGTTCAAAAATCCTAGGAATTGCTTCACGGTCTAATGCGTATCAAACGCAAATGAAAGACGTCTTGTGTTTTATTATGATTTTATAACGGGTTGGAGTACCCCCTTGTACGCTATTATATATTATACCTTTTTTTTCGATAAAAAAAAGGTTAAAGTACCACAGCCTATACCGTGACATTACATGTAATGTGATTGTGATAATCATAAATTGTTAATTAATTTAAAACATTTTACATATGTGATAACCTTTTTGGCCACAAGGAAATATAGAAGGGCAAGATTGTCATTTGCACGAGCCTCACGGCTTCAATCTTCATTCTCTTTTTGTCGCCACGAGGAAATGTGGAGGGCAAAATGGAAATTTGGCGGAGAAAAATCTTTGTAAACGGCTAGTTGTGTGTAGCTAACGTTTGTAGAGTTGAGAATTAAGAAAAGCGGAAAAAGGGTTAAACGGAGTTTCTGTTATCCACAATCTCTCTCCCTCTCACTCTCTCTCTATATCTATCCTTTTCTCTCTCTACACATTCTCCCTCAATCATTAGGGTTTTTCATTTTTCAACTCTCCACCCACTCGACTCAGCCATGATTTCTGATTCGATCCCCAAACCATCAATTGCCCTTGCTTCATCTAACCCTAAAGATTTTGCCAAGAAGAAAAGGGTATGTTTTTTTATGTTTAATTATCTTGATAAGTTGATGCATGCATTGCAGCCTGCATGTTTTTCTTGATTGATTTTGATTTTGTTTATATATTGTTGAAAAGATTGAATTTTTTGCTGTTTTGTCCTAAGTTTTTTCTTAATTTTATTTTGTTTACTGGTATGAAGAATTTGCACGAGTTTTAGTTGTTAGTTTTTTGCATTTTCAGCATTTGTAATTCCTGGGTTGATTTTTCCTTAATAGATTCTTTTAACTCTTTTATAAATTTAGGCTAATCGTTCGGCGAAGTTGAAGCAGTGCAAGCTTGATGCTCGCCGGGAACAGTGGCTTTCTCAAGGTTTGTAAAGATTTATCTTTCACATTTCGACTGCTTTTATTTACATTTGTGTATACGTAGTTTATGTCTTGATTTATTTATATCATCCTTTTGTATTATTTATTAGCTCATGTATGTGTATTAAGCGGCCAAAGTTATTTTCTCCTCTTTTTCTAATTACTTTGTATATTTAATGATGTGGTGGTAATGTATATTTATTATTTCCAGTAAAAAATAGGGATGGTTGCAAGGAGGATATGAATGTTGAAGGAGCTGCATGTGTGGGTATGAGGGTATCAGAAAAAAAGAGGAACATGCCTATAGAGAAGCTGGAGATAAAGGCGAGAGCTGAGGAGGAGATGTATATAGATGGCCTCTCGATGCATCATTTTAGTGATTTTGAGTCCTCGCCCTCCAACAGTCCCAGTAGCCACATCAGTAGCATATTAGGGAGTAATGATACAGGTGGCAATGGTTGCTTTTCTGGAAGCATGAGCGACGAAGATGAAGGAGATATTGATGATAATGGCTGCTTGGATGACTGGGAAGCTATGGCTGATGCCTTAGCTGCCAATGAAGACACGCAGCAAGTGCATATTCCTGACTCAGAATCTGATTTACCTCTTGAGAAACATGGAATTCCTGTACCAAATCGTTCAGATATGAAGCAAGAGAATGGTGGAGGAACACCTGTGCACAGATCATCTGTAAATCGCCAGGCGTGGAGGCCGGATGATGCTTTTAGGCCTCAGAGCTTGCCCAATTTGTCAAAGCAGTATGGTTTTTTAAATTCAGATGGGCATTTTGGTCCAGGGGGATCTGTTTTGGCCTGCAAGAATTTAGGGCCAGATCCCACATCATGTCCAATATGTTTTGAGGATTTTGATTGCACAGATTCCAGTTTTACCCCTTGTGTGTGTGGATTCAGGCTCTGCCTTTTCTGTCACAAAAGAATTCTTGAGGAAGATGGTCGTTGTCCAGGCTGCAGGAAGAAGTACAACTGTGATCCTCTTGAGGGAGAGGCGACACTGAATGGAGGGAGCTTGACGGTTCGATTGGCGCGTTCTTGTAGCATGATAACAAGGGCTTAGAAAGAGTCAATGTCACTTGAACTTGTATGCGAGGTCTCTCTTTTAATCTTGGTGTGTGTCTGTTCTTACTTTTTGAACAATCTTCGCAGACTTAGATATGGTATAGAGATTTGAGTTTTGAGCACGGGGTAATATGTCTAGTTTTCTTATGGTTTTAGTTGACATGTTGTGTATTATGTGTTGTCATGTGAATATATAAGGTGTTAATGTTATAGAAATTGGTTGCACAAACCTCTTAAATATGTTACTTTCTTTTGATGAATTTGCAATTAATATGCTTTCTTCTTTTGAAATATTCTACCTTGTGTCTTGGGATAGATTAAAGTGAAACATTTTACAGTATATAACCTCTTTTGAACAAAACCCCAGTTTCTTTTAGGTATTGGCATATGCTACATGGGCATTATATTCGAAGAGTTGATATGATGCTTCTAGTTATCACTTCTCTTTGCTTTATAGTTTCACTTGTAAAATTTTGTATCTGCTTTACTATTAGAATTTGGAAATGCAGAGTATTGATTTTGTGCAAGCTGAAGTTAGCCGGATGCCTTTGATATATAAATACCATTATCGTTGTTAGAGTCTGAATAATTTACTGGCTTCATTAGTGTGAAATCATGAGAGCAGTTTGGTAGTTTGCTTACTGAAGAAACTTCTCAATGAAATATAAATCAGATATATAGAAGGTTGTTGCTATGATAGTGTGCAATTCTTATACTAAGGAATTGAATGGCAGTATATGTTGCTATTGGTTGTGGCATTTATAATGTCACCCGGAAGAGTTACTTTAAGCCGAAATACCAATTGGGGTTTTATAAATATAACGGCAAGCATAATAATGAGTTGGTGCGAGAGATTTGTCCAGCAGTAACAACTGTCGTACATAGAACGACTCAGACTGAATTTGTAGAAAAGCGCAAAATTGCTCTGAGATTAAATTGTTATGCCTTTAGTGACTAACTTTTCTTATACTCTACATGTTATAACTTATAACTATTTCAAAGACTTTAACCTTTTTTATACTTTATGGTATAACTATTTTAAAAACTAACTTCTCTTGTACTCTACATGTTATGACTAGGTATTTATGAGCAAATTGTCTCTTTTAGCTTGCTTGTTTAATTTTCATCAAGTTAAACAAATAAAAATGCTTCAATTATTATTGCTTACGTTTATGAGTTAAATGTTAACTTTATCGAACTTTTATGATTTTAGTATTTTACAGACTAACTCTTTTTATACTCTACATGCTATGACTAGATTTTTAGGAGTAAATTATTTCTTGTAGCTTTCTTGTTTATTTTTCATCAAGTCAAACAAATGGAGAGACTTCGATTGTAATTCCTTGAGTTTGTAAGTTAAATTGTCAACTATAGCAGACTTCTTTCAGTTTCCAGCCTCCCATTATTAAGTGGTTTTTATTTTCTTTTTCAGAGAGTTGTGGTTAAAGTGCTTTAGGGATGTCTCTCTTGGTAGTAACTTCATATCCATATTCATATTATTCTTTTGCACAACTTCTTTTTATGAAAGGTTAAATGATGACTCGAACCCATGACCCCACGGCATAGTGCTGTAACCACTTGAACTTTTCCACTTCGTCAAACTTGATTTCCTCAAAGCTTATAATCTTTTGTTGTGCCAACAAGTGTTAGTAATCCAAAATAATAATTTCTTCAAATGATTTTTGCGTGACTTTTTCATGAATATAAGGCTTCTAGCCATCTTTTCCTCGGGGATGCTAGTTCTGTAGCAGAACTGGATGAAAGCAGGAGAAGGAATGCAGTACTGTTGTTTGCATGAGAATGCCCTGGAAATAATTCATTTATGATCTCACTGTATCTAGAGTATGGATAATGAGCAATATGTTGGATACATATCCAAAAAATGCAGATATATGTTTCTATTGAATATTCAGCATCTATTTTGTTATATAGGCCATTGGGTCATTTGGTCTAACTAAAAGTTGAATGACTTTTAATGTCATCGACGTGGATTACTGTATGATGGCTACACATGCTGCAGATGAATGAATATACCATATTGGTATACAACTTACAGGTCTCAATGCAGACCTTGGAGCGAAGTCAACTTTATAGGTGCTATACAATTCATTCCATGATATTATATCTTCACATTTCAATATAATTATGATAAAATTTTCAAATGTGATGTGATTGAAACCTGCAACTGGTTGCAGGTGTGATGGATTCATCATGATGCAGCTTTGTGTCTCAGAATGTACATATTCAAAATATTGGTATGGGTAAATTTATGTGTAGTTAAAGATGCACTGTCATGTCAGCTCGCAAGTATATTTTGATCTTGCTACATCTCTGTTTCTGTCTCCTCTTAATTGTTCTGTTTCTGTTTATCTCTTTATCGTTCTGTTACCTTTCTCTGTTTCTGTATATGTCTAGAAACACAGTGATGATCTCATAGTCACAAGTGTTGAGAGGTTTCTTCAGTGAGGAGAATCAGAGGACTTGAATTTATTCGTACTATATTTGTTTATATGTGACCTTTGCATAAAGAATATTATGTGGTTTACAATGTTTTGTTGGGAATATACAGAATTTGCAAATGGTTTTTCATAATCACTATGCTCGAAGAATCTAATATAACTGCATCTAAATTTCTTGTTTTTGCTGGGGGTACATAATTATATATTTAATCTGCTTATCTATTCTGTCTTCAAATGAACAGGGTTTCTCAAGCGCACAGCCCGAACCCATTCGGTGCCAGGAAGATTGCAGCTCAATCGAGCGCGGACAGATTCGGATCGGGAATGGGGCGAGGTGCGCGGGCTGCGTCGTCCAAGAGTTTAATTGAGGATGAGGCTGATTTAAGCGACTGGGTTAGTTGCTTGAATTCGAATTCATTCAAGAAAATTAGGGTGTACAGTGATAGCGATGACGAGGATGGTGCTGGGAGAAGTAGGGGAGTTAGGGGTGGAGAGGGGGATGGAAAGAGGAGAGAGAGTGAATTTGATAAAGATTCAAACTTTAGGGGCAGGCGAGGTGGTGAGAGGGGAGGCGCACGTGATGGTTTCTCCGGGAGGGGTAGGGGCAGAGGTAGTAATTCGAGTGAATTTAGGAGGGGTGGGAAGATTGGGGGCTTTTCGGAGGATAAGAGAGAGCATAATACTGGTTTTTTGAGCAGGGAAAATGAGGGAAGGAGAGAAAATAGACAAAGTGATACTGGATTTATGAGCAATGAGAGGAGGGGAGAGAAGAGGCAGAGTGAGCGAGGGGAAATGTCTTATAGGAACGGCAGGGGTAGAGGTGGTGGTCGTGGTGGATCGGTAATACAGAAAGGGGGGAAATGGATTGAGAAAAGTGGGGTGGTGGGTACAGATGATGAAGAGGAAAATAGTAAGGGGTATTCGAGTTTTAAGGATTTAATTGACAGTGTTGAAGCAGATGACGATGATGATGAAGATGAGGAGGAGGAGGCGGTGGAAGAGGTTAAGGGAAGTGTTACTTCCCAGATTCCTAAACGCTCACTCCAAGAAAGTGATTCACACCTTAGTGAGAGCAGGCGAGTTTTAAAGCCTGTTTAGTGTATGTACAGTATCTTTTATCGTATGTTGAAATTGAAATTGAAAAGGAAAAATTAAGTTACCTGCAAACTAGCATATAATGCTTGATTGAATTTAAACTACAATGCTGCACAGTTTTGCAAGATGATATTTGACATGATACATGTAGAACAACTGCTGTCAATTTGTTGTTAGTTTTTCATTTTGACCAACTAGCCTTTTCTTTGCTATGTTTGTGAAGGGTTATACTTATACATGGGTATGCTTTGCAGGTTTGATCAATGTCCAATCTCAGCATTGTCACTTAAAGGGATACAAAATGCTGGATATGAAAAGATGACTATGGTGCAGGAGGCAACACTTCCTGTCATTCTAAAAGGTAGAAATATGTTGCTGGAACTAATTTTCTGTGATTCAGTACATACGCTCAAAAGCACGTGAACTAAACAGTTTTGTGTTAGAGATTGAAAGAATTTGTATCCATGCCTATTCCACCACTGTCTTTTCTTGTGCTTGTTCTATAGTCTTTAATCTGAATCCAACCACCATGCCCCTCATCGATCAAAACTTCTCACCTGATCCAAAAAACTGTGGTGTTTTACACTTGACTAGACTTTATGTTATTAAGGTCTGCAAAAATTGTGGTTAGAGTAACGTTTTTCTTAAATTAAGATCTCATGCTTGTGATGCTTATATTTGACTTGAAGTTAAAGGTATAGCTATTTCCTAATTTTTTGTTCTTTTATCAAACAAGTCTAATATTCATGAAGTACAATATATATGCAAGTGTGTACAGTTTAGCAAGCATGTATTTACACTTATATTACATATATAAGCAAACAAATTACAACAATGTCGAAGCACACAACTTAATTGCAGACTTGCATGCAGGTTGATTAATCTCGCAAACATCCCCAACCCATCTGGGTCCAAAACCAAATCTTATTGACTGCGATATAACCTGTTTATAGACCTAATAATACTCATTAATCATTTTGTTCCCTTGCAGAACGATTCTGCTTCACAGCAACTACATCCTCAATATATTATTTTTCAAATGTTGATAGTTTCTCATAATTTGTATGTTTTCAGGTAAGGATGTGCTAGCGAAGGCAAAAACTGGCACGGGGAGAACTGTAGCATTTTTGGTAAATGATTTTGGCTTTTGTATGTCATTCTGATTCTGTTCATATCAATGAACTTTTGTTATCAGACTCTAAATTCCTGATGCATGGATGCTCCATTTTCCACATAATACTCTGCTACCAAACTAACTTCTGGCAGCGATTACAATATATCATTTTCCAATTGGAATTTTTTACACCAGTTTATAATGCTTAGAGAAATTCTGGAAATTTCACTATGCTTATGTTTGCTATGTTAATTTCAGCTTCCTGCAATTGAACATGTTGTAAAATCACCAGCAATTGGCCGTGATGAAAAAATCCATCACAATGCATCAACAATACACAAAATCTCAACAAATCCATCACAATGTATCATAAATACACAAAATCTCTATAAATCCATCACAATGCATCAACAATCCATCATAATCCACAAAAACTATAAAAACCAATCTCGTTCCCTGTTCTTGCCGGTCCTTCAAAAGTAGTAATAGTATGAACCACTACCTCCATCGCTTCATCTACAATCACAGTATTTTAATTCCATTTATGAACTAGCTGCTTCAATTTGCGCACATGAATAAAGAAACAGTACAAAGTAAATACTTGATAAAACTACAAATCCAACTACTATTTAATAATGAGGTGCACTTGCATGAGACCGTCTCATGGTGAGACGGGGCATAAGTTGGGCATTGAAGCTTTAACACTTTGGGAGAAGTAGGTGCGATTTGTCCTAAGTTGTACCCCGTCTCATGCATGAGACTGTCTCATATGTGTTTTTGTGTTATTTAATTATTTGTTTCCCTCTAGTATGCGTCCTTTCTCATTTCCTATACATATATATCATCTCTTGTTCACCATTCCTCGTTTTCAATTGTTCTTAATTCTCAAGGTGTACATATTTATCTATTTGGCAAATTCCACTAAACTTTCATATTATACTCCATGCAGCCATCACAATTTTATATTGACTTTAAAAAAAAAGTTATTCACATTAAGGCATTTTTAAGGTGATATTTTCTTATCTATATTGCTTCATCTAACAGTAGACACATATTCTTTTCAGGAGGTGAGTATCACAAGACTCAACTCACCTTGTAAGTGCTTCTCCATCTTGTTTTCACGATTTTATTGCGAACAAAAAACATAAATCCTAAATTATTCCTGCATTTCAAGATCTAATATTTCACCGTAATAATTGGTACTAACCTTTTGCCATTGAGTGGGTGGAAGAAGGAGCGGTGATGTGGTGTAAGGAGCTCCGAAGCATGAAGCGTCGGCGGTGGTTAGAACAAGCAGGTGGCGGTGGCGGGAGGCATCGGCCGCGGGCAACAGGGTGAACTCTAGGATTTTTTTTTTTTTTTTTTTTTGGAACTGTTTGAGTGGTGTATGCGTCTTTTTGGGATGAAGATTAAAATGAGTAACGATGGAGAAGGGAGAAGGATAATTTTGGGAGTTCAGTGATAGTGCATTAATTCTAAGAATGGTGCATTAATCTGGGTGGTATATTTTCGAGAAGACAAATTCTCCTGTGCACCGCATGCATCAATAAAATTGGTGCAATTTAATTTTAAAAGCTCTTTTTCTAATTTTTTTTAGTTTTAATTTTTTTTTTTTTTTTCAATTTCGGTTTTCTTTTAACTTTAATTTCAGTTTTAGATGTTTTTTTTAATACCCGATCCGACCCCAAACCCGGCCCGAGTGGTTCATGGTTCACCCGACTAAAATGGTTCAAATATGATTTAGGGTTTACTATTTAGAGGTTAGGGTTTAGAAAGACATCATTTTTATTGGTAGTGCGTATTTAGGTGACAAGAAAGAGAAACTTTCTTTTTTGAAAAAGGGGGTGCTAATAACCTGCGCCATTTTTTTTTCTCATTTATATATTTTTATCATTTCATTTTAATGTTAATGTTGATTATTTTTTAAATAGAAACCAATTCTACTTTCACTAAACTCGTCTTTTTGTCTCCATTAAGTTTATTATATTTTCACAATCAACCGTCATTTTATTTATATATTTTTATCATTTCATTTTAAATATTAATGATGGATCATTTTCTTAATAGAAATCAATTCTACTTTTATTAAACTCGTACATGAGATGGGGCACAAATAACATAGATTAACACACATCAATAACAAAATGTTAAACCATTTATGTTCCAACCCACACGTGCCTTATTATTTAATATATATTTTTATCATTTTGTCATAAATGAGATATTATTTCAAGCACACGAATAAATTTGGAACGATGGTTAAAATGACTTTTTTAAAGTTGTAGTTTTTTTTCAAATGATTCTCATTTGATTTTATTAAAGCTCGAGCTGGAAAAACCTATAGAAAGTCTAACAAAATTCTTGGGGGTGTTTGATAATTGAAAACTACAAAAAGTACAATATCAACATAGTCCGGAATCATCACATTACAAACAATCTATAACCAAATATTATGATATTGAACTATTACAAAACATCATCAATTAAGTTTTCATGAGTGATATCAATAGGCAATATAACCATAACTCAGAGTATATTGTTTTCTCCCTACAATTAGATTGCTCCGTTGTCGACATTCTACATGAAAATAATACTAAATAAAAGATCAAAACCACTCGCTTGAAGTCAATATTTGTTGATTTCGACTCCAAAATTTGAACTTATATTCTTTATCTTGATTTCCACATACCTCTTTCCACACCCATCTTGCCTTGCCCTCGATATTTGTCTTTTGAGTGTAATCCCCATATTTTTTAAACGGCGGCGCCATGCCTAGAGAAACAGTAGCACCTCCAACAAAATTCGCCATCATTTCCCGTAAGATCGTTAAGGCGTCGGCGTGTTTCGAAATCAAGTTATACCTGGTTGATGTCGATGATTCAACTAAAGAGCATCTTGATATCGATCCGGCACTCCAATTTCGGTTTCCCCTCCAGGATTTCGATGCGCCTGCAGTCTGCTTTCTGAATTCCACCTGACGGACATTGCATTCCTGCTTGTAACCCCACTTCCCCTGACTACAACAGAAGAATCGCATATAAATCTGTGTGTTCACCCGAGGAACTGCAATTGAAACAGGACTTGTGGCTGCCTACTAGCTTGTGTCCTATGAGTCCCACGATGAATCCCATGAAGCACGTTAAAGCTCTACCTGAAGCAACCCCAACGCCGGATGGTAAAAAAGTTTTAGTTTTTTCGACTCTTTTCATGTTTTAAGACTCGGGTAAAGCTTTTGAGCTGTTTAATCCGGATAATGAATCTTGGGAAACTCTGCCTGCATTACCCTGCACCAATTGTTGCAAGCTCGATTCTTATACAGGCAGGACCCCGTGGATTTGGAGCATGGTGCTTCTGTACCGAAGATGATTATTTTTTTCAGGTCAGTTGTTATAGTTTCATAGGCAAGTCAGTTTTCTACATCGAAATTGGTTTAGGAGCATTCTCCCTGGATCTTAAGAAAAAGAAGAAAGAGTGGGTTAGTGTTGGTATTCCGATAGTTCCTTCAGTAAGTTACGGGGTCCGTTATGGAGACGATGACGATGGATTGCTTACCTATGGGGATTGCGGGCCTATATTGACAGTATACGACATTGGAAAGGATGGATTTTGTTGCAAAAGAGATGCCGCAGATGGTGCTAAATATGAAATTGAATACCTTGACCCTCTACTCGTGATTCCACTATCACCTTTTGGTCCTCCTCTGGCTTCAGCCAGCATCCCCTGTTATCATTTTCCCTCTTGTTCCCATCCAAAAAGAAACACCTGTTTTGTTATCATTCGACTCGGTTCTTGATTGAAGTTTGTCGCACTGATAGCCATCACAAACATACCGGTTGTGAGTGTTGCGAGACCAAAGAGAAATGTGAAGAGTGGTGAGATGGGAACGAAAGAGGAGTTAAAATCAGGGTTTCCTTTATCAGTGGGAAATAGAGATTCAGTATATATTTATCTGAATAAGGAAACTGAGGCTCAGGATCCACCTGAGTCAAATTATCTGAGCGAGGAAACTGAGACTCAGGATACACCTGAATCAAATTATCTGAATAAGGAAACTGAGGCTCAGGATGCATCTGAGCCAAATTATCTGAATAAAGAAACTGAGGCTCAGGATGCACTTGAGCCAAATTATCTGAGTAGTTTATCTGAATGAGGAAGGGTTTGGGCTTCTCGCAAATGGGCCCAAACATTTAGAATAATCTGGAAGATCCATTATCTATTTTAGATTCTGTTTTTAAAATACCTAAGGAATATCCACTGGTGTGTGGACCCAACTGTTAGTTACAAATACGGCCTCTGGCCGATGAATGAGAATATCAGAAAATTTGCATCATTCTCTCTCTTCTAACTACCTCTCTTCCTATCTAATTCTCTCTCTCCCTATTTCTTCAAATCTTCATCTTGTTCTTCATCTTTCTACCAGCAATTTATATTTTAGCAATATTATTCCAGAAAATCTAAAAAACACATTACAAACATCCCAGAAAATATCAAAAACGTAACATTTGGTATTCCAGAGCCAAGTTTTGATCATGGCCGAGGGAAAGCGCTCCAAGGATCTGCAAGAATCACACAGGAAGCTGGAATTATTAATTCAAACGGAAGCCATGAAGTCGAAGAAGCGATGAGGGAAGCTAACAGACAATATGCAAGGTTTAACAACCAAGATGGAGGAGAAATTTGAGCTTATGACTAACACTTTGGAAGCTATGCGATTCTGTTGTTGAATATGGAAAAAGGCAAGGGTCACAATGAAGGGCCTTCTATTTTGGGGAGTCCTAGCTTTGGATCTGGTGGTGGAGGGCCTAACTATGGACCTGCTGGTGGAGGGCTTACCTTTGGAACTGCTGGTGGGGGATCATCCTATCAGTATCAGGAATCTCCAAGGAAGTTAACTGATGGTACTCAATTTCACAACCCAGTGCCTAAGATTGAATTCCCTAGGTTTGATGGCTCTAAACCTAGGTTATGGGTATTGAGATCTAATGGGTATTTTAAGCTTATGCCCAAAGATGACCGATCAACAAAAAAATAACTTTGGCTACTATCCCTTTTTGAGGGTAAAAGCGAAGACCATGGGTTCGAAATTTCAATCGGAGAAATGTGGAATTAACTTGGACACAATTTTTTTTGGTTATTCTCTCAACTAGATTTGAGGAGATTAAGGACTTATTAAGGATTTTTGAGTTTAACAAACTCAAACAAACCGGTAAATATGAAGATTATGTTGATAAGTATGAGGAGTTTGAAAGCTTGTATCTTTGGTAGTTCTTTGGGGATGTATTCTCAGAAACCTACTTTGTGGCAAGTTTCATTGGAGGACTTAATGAAGAGCTACAAGCAACAATAGCCATGTTTGAACCTACCACACTTCAACATGCTATTAAATTGGGCAGAAGCAAGATCAAAGCATTCTTTTGCACTAACTAAAAAACTTAAGCCCTATTCAAGGGTTTCTAATCCTAACCCTAACCCTAACCCTAACCCTAACCCTAACTCTAACTCTAATTTTATGCAGTGGAAGAAGGGTGATGCTACTGGGGGCCCTACCAAAGAAAGGGAAACCACATTTCAAGGTCTTATCTCCTACTGAGATGGCGCAAACAGGAGGAGAAGGGGTTATGTTACAATCATGATGAACCTTTTGTGCATGGGGCACAAATGCAAATAGAGAATTTCATACATGATTATGGCGGCGTAAGAAGAGGAAGATATTCAATCCTTCTCTTCTCCTACCATCAGAAGGGAAGAACAGGTTGTTTATGGGGCTGACATCATGGAAGAGGTCCAGATATCACTAAATGCTCTAAGTGGTGAAGATGGAGTTACTACCATGAGGGCTTTTTGGGGAGTTTGAACACCACAAACTCCACATTCTCATAGACTCGTGTAGCACCACGAGTTTTATACAAAAAAAAACAAATTTAAAAAGGCTCAAATGCCCTTTGAGTGATGCTAAACCTATCTTGGTGAAGGTTCTTAATGGGCAAAGATTGGTCACTCACAACAAGTGAACCCTTTCACTTGGAACATGCAGGACATCAATTCACCTACCCAATCGAGGTCATTGGAGAATGAGGGTTGTGATCCGATCCTAGGAGGGGATTGGTTAAAATTTTGCACACCTATTGAGCTTGACTATGAAAAGATGACTTTCACAGTCAGCTTGCTTGGGAAGAGGGTGAAACTACAAGCACTTACTTCATCAGTTGAATGTAAGTTGATTTCTGATGTGGGATTATATCAGATGATCCACACAGAGGCCTTTAAGGAAGTTAATGAGATGTACTTAATTACATCAACACCTCCTACCCACACTAAAGATGATCCTGAGTTACATAAGTTACTACTAGCTTACAAGGATATATTTGATGAACCAGTGGAATTACCACCAGGGGAGGGGGTGGAACACCAGATTATACTCAAACCAGGGAGCATCCCTAAACAGCAGTACCCATATAGAATTTCTCACAGCCATAAGGAGGAAATTGAAAAGATTGTAAAGGATTTGCTGACTACATGAGTAATTCAACATAGTAAGAGCCCTTTTGCTTCACCTGTGATTTTGGTGAAGAAAAAAGATGGCACCTGGAGGCTATGTGTGGATTACAAAACCTTTAATGAGCTCACAATCAAGCACAACTACCCTATTCCTATCATTGATGAGTTACTAGATGAGCTTAAGGGTGCTAAAATCTTTTCAAAGATAGATTTGTGGTCAGGGTACTTTCAAATCCTAATGAAGAAAGAACATAGGCAATTGACTGCTTTCAGGACCCATAATGGTCATTATGAATTCCTAGTGATGCCATTTGGGTTATGCAATGCACCTGCTACATTTCAATCACTAATGAATCAGGTGTTCAGGGATCATTTTAGGAAATTTGTGTTGGTTTTTTTTGATGACATCCTCATTTACAAAGACCGAAAACACAACATTTAATTCACTTGGAAGCGGTCTTACAACTTTTGAGGGCCAATAAGTTGTTTGCCAAGAGAAGCAAATGTAGTTTTGGCGGAACTAGTGTGGAGTATTTGGGCCACATAATTTCTAAAGATGGAGTTGTCACTGATCCAGGAAAGATTGATTGTATGGTTCAATGGCCAAAGCCACAAACCATTAAACAATTAAGGGGTTTCTTGGGCTTAACAGGGTATTACAGGAAATTTGTGAAGGGATATGGTTTCATCAGCAAACTACTCACCTTTTACTCAAGAAGCAGACACAGTTTCAAATGGAACCCCGAGGCGGACCTAGCTTTTCGAAGTTGAAGGAAGCCATGGTGAGTGTCCCAAAAAAGATTACCCGATTTCACAAAGAGATTTGTGGTGGAAACCGATGCTTTAGTGGGAAAGGAATTGAGCCAGACTACGCAAGAAGGAAAGCCCATTGCTTACATGAGTAAGTCCTTGTGTCCAAGGAATCAAGCACTCTCTGTTTATGAGAGGGAGTTTTTGGCAGTACTAATGGCCATTGAGAAGTGGAAACACTATTTACAGGGTCAAAAATTCACTATAAAGACTGACCAACAATCCCTTAAACACCTTCTGGACCAAAAGGTGGTAACTCCACTACAACAAAGATGGATTACTAAATTGTTAGGCCTTGACTATGAGATTTTGTATAAAAAGGGGAGTGAGAACAGTGCAGCTGATGCACTATCCAGAAGGGAGAACAGTTGTTCTGCTATAACTACAATGGTCCCAACCTGGTTAGATCAGGTCCAGCTAAGTTACACTGATGATGGTTACATTGAGGAAATCATCAAAGCCAAACGTACTGATCCTAATACTTATTCCCTATTTCAGTTCACTAATGGTATTTTGAGATATAAAAAAGAGGCTGGTTGTGGGTAGCAATAGTGGATTAAGAGATTTAATCCTTTCTGAGATGCACTCCACACCCTATGGGGGGCATTCTGGGGTTACAGGAACTTATCAGAGGCTTAAGAGGATGTTTTTTTGGCCTAATATGAAAGATGATGTGTTGATGTGGGTCAAGAGGTGTGAAGTATGTGCCAAAAATAAGTCAAGCCCAGGTTTATACCCTGGCCTCCTACAACCCTTACCCATTTCAGACCAAGCATGGTAACATATCTCTATGGATTTCATAGAGGGGCTTCCTAACTCTTGGGGAAAGAATGTGATATGGGTGATAGTGGACATGTTCACTAAATATTCACATTTCATAGCCCTATCACATCCATATACTGCTACTTCTTTAGCTAAGGTGTTTTTGGATGTTATCTATAAGCTGCATGGGTTACCAGCTAGTATAGTGAGTGACAGGGACAAAATATTTACTAGCAATTTTGGAAGGAACTATTTAAGTTGGTGGGAACTCAATTACACCTAAGTTCATCTTATCACCCCCAATCTGATGGACAGACTGAGAGGGTAAATCAATGTCTGGAGCAGTACTTGAGGTGTTTAGTAAGTGACAACCCTAAGCAGTGGTTGAAGTGGCTACCTATGGCAGAGTACTGGTACAACACAAATTATCATTCAAGTCTGAAGATGACATATTTTGAGGCTCTCTACGGGTATACTCCTACATGATTCACTTATGGGCCATATTTGGATTCAACAAATGAGGAGATTACAGATCTGCTTACTCACAGACAACACATCATACAGCAAGTCAAGGCTAATCTAATCAAAGCACAGAATCGCATGAAGGTACAAGCAGACAACCTAGACAAGAGAGGGTTTTTGAGGTAGGAGACCAAGTTTTTCTCAAACTTCAACCCTTTCGGCAGAATTCCATTCAATACCGAAAGAATTTGAAGTTGTCATCAAAATACTTTGGCCACTATACAATCCTGCAAAGGGTAGGGAGTGTGGCTTACAAGTTAAATCTACCAATTGGGTCAAAGATTCATCCCGTCTTCCATGTTTCTTTACTCAAGAAACACATAAGGGTTAAGTATGTACCTTCACAGAGTCTTCCAGATGTTGATAGCAACGGCCTCTTCGCGATCAAACCCTACTATGTCACAGAACGACGTCGATACCTGGAAAGCGGAAAGGAGAAAGATCAGGTTCGTGCCTATTAGGTTACCGAGGATTGGAAATTCGATTCGTGGGAAGATACCGCCTTTGTTCTGAGAAATTTTCCTTCACTCCATCCTTGGGGACAAGGATCTTCCGTTGGAGGGAGTATTGTTGCGAGACCAGAGAGAAACGTGAAGAGTGGTGAGATGGGAACGAAAGAGGAGTTAAAATCAGGGTTTCCTTTATCAGTGGGAAATAAAGATTCAGTATATATTTATCTGAATAAGGAAACTGAGGCTCAGGATCCAACTGAGCCAAACTATCTGAGTAAGGAAACTGAGGCTCAGGATCCACTGAGCCAAATTATCTGAGTAAGGAAACTGAGGCTCAGGATCCACCTGAGCCAAATTATCTGAGCGAGGAAACTGAGGCTCAGGATACACCTGAGTCAAATTATCTGAATAAGGAAACTGAGGCTCAGGATGCATCTGAGCCAAATTATCTGAATAAAGAAACTGAGGCTCAGGATGCATTTGAGCCAAATTATCTGAGTAGTTTATCTGAATGAGGTAGGGTTTGAGCTTCTCGCAAATGGGCCCAAACATTTAGAATAATCTGGAAGATCCATTATCTATTTTAGATTCTGTTTTTAAAATACCTAAGGAATATCCACTGGTGTGTGGACCCCACTGTTAGTTACAAATGCGGCCTCTGGCCGATGAATGAGAATATCAGAAAATTTGCATCATTCTCTCTCTTCTAACTACCTCTCTTCCTATCTAATTCTCTCTCTCCCTATTTCTTCAAATCTTCATCTTGTTCTTCATCTTTCTACCAGCAATTTATATTTTAACAATATTATTCCAGAAAATCTAAAAAACACATTACAAACATCCCAGAGAATATAAAAAACGTAACAGTGAGCTTCACCACTCGCTTTTGAGAGTCACTTGGTTCAGTCTTTTTTTTTACCCGTTGAGTCCACTACTTGTGCTGCTATTTTATATATCTATCTTCATCTTTACCTTTTATCTTTTATTAATTATGGTTGTGTTTTTGCTATGAGGTTGCGCCTCTTTTATTAATTTTGATTTTCTTATATTGGTTTGGTTTTGATCACCATAATTATCATCATTGACCAAGCATGATATCTATCTGCATGATATCAAAAGGGCCAAGCATGATATAATATAGAATCTACAGGATATTATTAGATGTAATATCATCAAACCCACATAATGTATTATTGAGCGGAGCAAATGCAATGAAGATCCTGCGTTTCTTAGGAAATGTAGATAATAAAATAAGACAGACGGGTATAAAATTAGCGAAGCCAGAGGAGGACCAAAAGGTGATAGTGGAATCGGGTCAAGGTATTCAATTTCATATTTAGCACCATCTGAACAACTGGACCATCTGTTATTAGATACGGTCTAGTGGATCTTATTATTGTAATTGAAACTTGTCGATACAAATGTTTATCCAAGTGCAATGTGCAATTCTAGTGTATTTTTAAATGGTAAAGTCATTAAAAAGTATTAGTTGGGCATAAAACAGGTATTTCAAGTGGTGATGAAGGGTGCAATACAAGATCCTTGTCTATGCTCAAATGGAAGTGTTTTCCACCACTTAATGAGAGTAGATTCATTCAAGAAAACATCTTTCCCCATCCATCCTTTGTCAACCCATGTGAACACTTGTTCCTCTAGCTTCAAAACTTTACCCTTCACCACATCATATGCCTTTAATCTCAGCTCCTCAACCTCAGCCCAAAACGTCGTCTCTGAGCTCCACCCAAACGCCATCTTCTCCGCGTGCTCCCTCCATTTCTGCGTGAATATATAACGCTTTGGCCTCGCCTTCACCATATAAGGCCCCGTGTCCTCATTCAGCAATCGCCTATAATAGTTTGCAATGTCTAAGGGCTCCACAAGTCTCCGAAACAAAGTCCCTAGTTCTATCCACTCTTTCCTCCCCTCAAATCCATCAGGAAGCTCGTATCTTTTGATCATTTCGACAATCTCGTCCCACAATCCTGTGAGCTCCAGCCTCTTCACGTTGGCGTTGAAATCGGATTTGTCTTTCTGGATTTTGAAGGCGCCGTAGTAGCCAACCTTGCGGATTTCACAGCTTGTCTTATATTCCTGTATGTTCCTCAGTGCTTCTTTTATGGCGTCTTTGTTGGAATCTATCCGCTTCTGGTTTTCCAGCTTCTCCTTCTCCATCTCCCCCGCTGCACGCAGACACAACCTTGCTCGCGTCGTCTGAGAATCATATATAGCATTCAGCTTAGCGTGCGTGAAATAGGTATATATATATACACTTCGGTGCACCAGTTGTACTATCCAACTAGTGCAATTTTGACCCACAATTTCTCAACCAAGCAGTTTTTATGATTTTCCAAATTGACAGTTTGTGTACTGAAAAGCACTACTACTGTTTCACATACCAACTAATACTTTTCTCAATATGAATTAATACAGAGGGGGAGGGGGGAGATGAAGAGTGACATACCAAGCCAAGATCATTGAGAGCTGCTGCATAACTGGATGTAGTATCAGCAGACAAAGGGACATCAACAAGATTCACTAAATAGGTTACATCTTGCATGTTTAAGCTTTCTTGCAATTCACTTTCATACAACAAATGCTCTTTAAAAATTGCTTCAAGATACTCCGCGTTCTCTTCTTCAGGGCCGAACTGAAGGCAGAAGAACAACAGCTGCAGAACAGCATCCGGATTCTCAACGACAACAAGCTTCCCATTCCCAGAACAGAACACAAACACTCCGAAAGGCCTGTAAGGACTAAGCTCAACAATACTAGACACAGTTTCTAGTAACAAACTCGTGCACCCTTTAAGGTAACATGCGGCCTGGCTAGCAACAGACAGCGTGTTTCTCATCACAGACAGCAGGAAACTCGATGCAACAGATGAATCGTGGAGATAGAACGGGGACTTAGGGGAGAGGAAGTCGAGGATTTGGGGAAGCTGCTGGTGGATGTGTGAGAGAGGGGCTAGCATTATACGAGATACAATGTCGCGCCTCATTACGAAATGGATGAAAAAACGAGCCCAGTTTTCCCGTTTGAGCGCGTGTGAGAAGATATGGTTGCCAGTTAGAGGTGATCCGAATGTGAGACAAAAGGGGGGTGTTTGATACTGGTTGAATCTTATGTATTTTTCGAAGGTCCAAATGGCAGCAAGAATAGCAATTGGACCACCTGATGAATGTCCTGTGAAGATTATTTGCTTCCTATCTGACATACTTTTCTCCACCTGAAAAATCCAGCTTCAGTTTTTGTTTATTTCAATTTCAACAATCACAAAAAATGGTGCTTTTTTTAAATGGTATTAGTTGTTTTATTGAAAAGTATTAGGTGCTACAAGTACTAGATTAGTCTCCAAACAAACAATGAACACAATCATGGATCAACTAAACTACAATCAATTCAAACCATTCAGAAAAAAAGAGACAAACAAAATTTCAAGTTGAATACCTCATTTGCAAGAGATGATCTGCTGAAAAGTTGGTCGAATCTCGTGCTAAAAGCCTGATTCACCAATCCAATTTCTTCATACCCAATGCTCTTCATACATGAAAACCTAGAGACATCAACCTTATTTGCCCCAAAAGATTTACCTAGGTACCAATCATCCACAGACCATGATCCAGGAAAGGCGAAAACGACGTCGTTGGAGCCTCGAATTTTCTCATGGACATATGGCTTAAGAGGGGTCTTGTCATGAGCTTTCATGGACAATTTACAAGCTTTTTGGATTACATCTTCTCTTATTCCTATATTATCTCCTAACCTCCCTCCCATCATCTTCTTCTCCTTATCTTTCTGCAAATTACCAGCTGCTAAGTTAACAAGAAATTGTAAGATAATTGAGAATGAGTTAATTGATCAAGATTTTTATGGAACTGTTTATTTCCATAGGTTGGGGTGTGTGGAATTATATAGAGATGGTGATGATGAGAATAATTTACTTTAGCCTGACTAGCAAAAATGGAATAAGTTAAAGTGGAAAAATGTGATGTAGGAAATAGCTACGAAAGTACTTATTAGTGAAGAGACATTTTATATGGAAAATGTTGGAAAAGTTTTTTTTTATACATTTTTTCCAGATATTGTATCAAAATTTCATGATGCCTAACTTATCTGGATTCTTTAAGGCACACAAAATTACAAACGCCCATAAGAAAAGAATAGTGAAGTCGACATATTTTGTGTTTAATTAATCATAAAATATAAATATATATATTCAATTATTTTATACTATAATATATTATTTCAAAATTATAGTATGTTCCACTGGCGCTTAAATATTGAACTGGTAAATCAATCCTTCCCAGTAACTTGAAAAATGAAAATCAAAGCCCACAATAATTTCCCTATCAATTCAACAATTACCACATTGGATAATAAAGATCGATTTTTTCAAGAAAAATTAAACTAAAATTCTAAATCTGAATTCTCAACCTGTCAACCATCATCAGAAATCATCATCAGAATCACTCGAGCTTGTTCCATGTCTTTGTGCTGTAAAATACGTCTGCAAGTTCTGAAACCTCACCGGAGACCTCGGGGTGGGCGACAATGTCGGCGATGGACCACCACTTGTTCCCACTTTAACCTTCTGTAATTTCCTCCTGATTTCAACACAAACTTGATCGACATTGTTCAAGAAATCCTCAACTATGACGAACAGCTGAAAAGGGCTCCGTCCTCTGTCACGCCCACCACCTGTTTGATAAAATGCCGTCGTCTTTTTTACAAGCTTCATCACCCTTCCGTCTTCTTCTCTCACCACTTCCAGTTCATCTTCGCAATCTTCCAAGAACCCCTTCATTTCCTTCACAAATCCACCCGATTCAGAGCATTTGCTAATGTTTAACAGACGCTTAATCTCATCGACCCTCGTTGTAAGAATCGAACACATGGTGATAAAACTATCGTAGTCTATACTTGCTGCTTTCTTCACATTTGAGAAATCATGATTCAGGGATTCCACCACAGGTAACCCCATCATTAGATGCTCTCTGTCTCTTTCTTGATTTGAATTCTTCGTATCTGAAATGTTACCAACGTTTATTTCTCTTGTTCTGTTGATCAGAGAGTGTTTGCCTTCGGAACGAACAACTTGTTCGACGACAAAGTGAAGCAGAGTTGTCTTCCCGTCTGTGCTTTTCACATCGGAGAGTCTACGAAGCGAGGTGAGGTTAAATCCCTGTGCATTTCCTCTTGTAGTTCCAGCATTCATTCTATTGCCAGCTTTTAGAATTGCTTCTAGGAGTTTAAAGAAGACCCCACCCCCTCGTAGCTCCTTACATGCTAGTTCTAGAGTTTGTAACGATTCTTTGAGATGCAAAATCTCTGTATCGTACGTTGTTCTGAAAAGCATAGCGTCGAGACGAACAAATGCTGAAGGAACAGCTTTAAGTATGTAGTAAAGGAAAGACTCCGCATCGGCTAGTTTCGTTGGATTCCCACTAAATTGTAGGATCTTAGTTGTTTCCTCTTGTGTTGGGCAGATCTTTGTCAGTTTTTCGATGGTATCAGCATTTAATCCTCGACCCTCCAAGAGAGCGTCGAGGATTTCTTTGCGAGAAACTGCAAGAGACTTGAGGATAATTGCCAAATTTTGGGATTTTCTAAGCTCAAGAAGGAATATTTGAGCTGATGGACCTGCATTGGAACTTCCCTGATATAACGATGATGATCTGTTGTTTTTCGCAGTTGATTTCTTGCTACTGGGAGTGTAACCGAAGAGGGCCTCCATTAGTTCATCATCAAACCTTTATAGTCACACAGAAAACGAAAAAATCGAATAAATATTGGTTACACATAGGAGGAGGCTAGTGAATTTAGGTATGTACATATATTTACCTGAAAGAGCTGTCGTTTATTTCATTCCACACCATTGAATGATCTGCATTAGCTGTAACTTTGTCCCAATGTAAGGGCTTTAGTTTCGTCTTCGCTCCATTCTCTATTATGATCTCCTTGTCCGAACCTTCTGTTGTGTAGAATCTGTTTTCTGTGATTCTAGGGGCCATTGGCGGTTTCTGTGATTGAGTTAGTCCCCTTGTCTTTGCCGGTGGAGGTGGTGGTGCATATTTCATTTTCGGTGGACCTGGTGGTAGGGATGTAAAAGAGTTAAATATTTTTATTTGATTCAGTATTCGTATTCGAATATTAAAGTACGGGCATTACTGTACTCGGTTCGATAATATTCGATTAATATAGCTTTTTGAAAAGATATTAGAAATAAAATATTCGAATCGAGTACTCGAATAATTCGATTACCATTTTAAAATCGAATACGAATCATATGTAAAATTCAAATTTTAAATGAGTACAAACACAACTAATCGAATCGAATATTGTATTATTCAATTTGATTTGATTCATTTACATCCCTACCTGGTGGTGCTGGTGCAGCCTTGACACTCCCTTTTTGAGGAAGCGGCGGTGGAGGTGGAGGTGGAGGTGGTGGTGGTTGTGCACGTTTCAGTTTTGGTGGACCTGGTGCTGGTGCTGGTGCAGTCCTGACACTCCCTCTTCTAGGAAGAGAAGGTAAAGGAGGCAGAGAAGGTGGTCCCGGTGGCGGCAGTGGTGGTGGTGGAGGAGTTTGATCAACCGGAATACTTTCCACCACATGAGAAGGTGTTGGTGGTGGTGATGGAACTCTTGTCATTCCAGGCACCGGTTTCTTCGCCTCAAATTCATACCAATTTCTTTGCTCTTGCAACATTGGAATATCCTGTATTGCCTCTGAAACACTCGGTTTCTCTTGTCTGCTCAGAGAATCCATTCTCTTCATCTCGTCCATCATAGGATTACACCAAACCTTCGAAAAACATCCAGCTTCCACTTTTCTCAAATACAACACATCCAATCCTTCTTCATCAACTATGATCCCTCTCACCCTTCCACCTTCTTGTCTCAACTCCAACCGATGATCCTCCCTCCTGAAACTCGACTCTCGCTCAGGTTTCTTCATCCTTCGACCCATCTTATACCTATACAAGATGTAGAACACTATCCCACCCACAATCAGGCTCACACAAGCTGTGATTACAACTGCTTCAACTACTTGTGCAGCCATACGTGCCAATTTGTACGGGAAAACGAGAATGACTGATATTTGGGACCAAGAATCAGGTTATGTATTAGCATTGTCTCAACATTGTAGATGTCTGTACAAACAATGTGGGATTGTTTTGAAATATGTTGCGACTTTGTTTACCTGTTGAGAACAATGCAAGTTAAATGCTTGCTGTTTTTATTAGGCTGTTGACAGATTCAATGAAGCAGCTCTAGTAGTTGGGATTGGTTGCTTTCAAATGACTTTTATGCCATTGATTCAACAGCTTTCTGGCCATGATTCATGAGGGGTTTTAGTGTAATTTCATCAGTCCAGTATGGTTACACTTGGTCGGAATGTTTATTCTCTCTCAACTTGTATTGATTGTAACAATGCCATATGTTTTAATTTGGTGTGCCACTTGGACTTTATGGTTTTAGCATTTGTATTGCATCTTCCATTGGCCATTATATTTTATCAATGGTTTTTTTGTGTATTTGATAAAAAAAAAATTGAATTGAATTGAATAAATTTTACTATAGTGCACAGAACGTACGAAATAGATAAAGTCACAATACTGTAGCATTGAACAGTTAATCATATCTTACTTCTATTTATTCTCTTAATTGCAATAGTATCAATTCAATTAAGTCGGTAACAATAATTGAGATAATTAAGTGGCTGGATTTTAAATGTATGTCACTTTATTTAAATTTAATGAATATATCCTCTTTAAGTATTACTATTATAAATGTTAGCAGTTTCATTTACTATTTTATGGGCAGTGGCTGTACAATAAACGACTGCCACTTTTCTTAGATTACTATTGTTATTTAAAATACAAGTTAAAGTAAAATAAAATTTTCCTTATAATAGAAGTGAAGAGGATATATGGTTCCTAGAGGCCAAATGTACAAACACCAGCCAGGAAATTAAGTTCGGATGTTTAGTATGAAATAAAATTATTTATATTTTATTTATCATTGGTTTATATGATGACATTGTTGTAAACTCAATCCACACCTTTTCTTAATCATAAATAATAATCTATAGTCAATAAAGAAATAAAATTATCAAACCAATTTAGAAGATGTATAGATTCTTACTAGTAATTTATGAACGTGACGTTAGCGATTGAGAAACAATTATGGATGCCATATTATTATTGCCTAAATAATTAATCCAATTTAATGCTTATAAGTTATAAGTACCCAAAGTAAACCCACATTTAAAGGAACAAATAAGAACAGTAAAATTCAATTATGGCAATAAGTGTACCACCAATTGATCAATTTAAAGTTAGCATTCCTATTTTAACATTTCTATTACAACCATAAATGGGTCATAATTTGGATGCGGTTTAATTGTGTGGACAAAGTTATTAATGCATTTACGTTGTCATTATTTCATTCTACTCACTGCTAAAAACGAAATATATAAATTAAATGTGGCTTTATTGTGCTAGTTCAAAATCATCATGTTTCGACGTACCTCCATTCTATTTTAAATTTGACACTTAGGGTGTGTTTTGAAACACTTAAAACAGCTTTCAAGAAGCACTTATTTTCAAAGCTCCCTCTCACAGCTTTTGAAAATAAGTGCTTCTGAAAGTTATTTTAAGTGTTTCAAAACAAACCCTTACTCATCAAGCATTCAAAATCACTTTTTGAGTTTGTAATTTCTGAGCCTAATGCCGTTAAAAGAAAAATTTAGGGTTGATTTGGCTATGCACTATCTGAAAGATTTAAAAGCTTAGAAATGACTTGATCTTCAAAGATAATCGTTATACTATAGATAAAATAAATTGATTGATGGAGTCAAATTTAGTTCGCGGAGGTTGATTCGTTCTCATTGTCCATTACTAGTGTTTCGTCTCATGTGTGTGAGTTGTTGTCCGTCTAACTTGTAATCTAGCTGGTCGAGCCTTATCATGTACATTTTTCGGGATATGAGTATCCCTTATACTTATTTAATATATTTCATCTTTATCTTAAAATATATATATATATAAATGAGGAATTATTAGGATTGATCTTCAATGGGCTTAAACGCTGGCCCAATTACTTTAGGTTAAAGCCCAAAGGATCTTGCTAAGAAAACCTGTCGTGGCTTTTGATGGGTTGAACCGTCAATTTTTGTGAATGGTCTTCTCTTGTTGTCGTTTCAGTTTGGCGACACTTTGTCTTGCTTTAAAAAAAAACATTTTAATTAGTGTAAGGAAAATAATACTTCATTTGTCCCTAATTTTCTCATTAGTTGGTGAACCTTTTTGCATGAAAAATAAGGAGTGTCCCATTGTAATTGTCTCATTTTTTTTGTTGAATAATTTAAAAAATAATATTAGAATATTAGTTGGTAGACATTTTTGCATGAAAAATGAGGAATGGTATATTAAATGATGAGCTTTTTTGCTTTATTAGGAATAAAAATATAGAATAGTGGGGTATTACTTTTTCCATTTATGAAATTGAAAAGTTATAATGAAACGTGCTTAAAAAAAAAAACGACAGAATTACAATGGAACACATTGTTATCAATCCGTATAATCACCCCAAGCAAACGCATTGAATAATGAGAGTATGCGAAAGTTTGCATTTTCCATACAATTTACTTTGTGGAGATTCCTACATTTGCTGGACAGATATCGTCATTTTGACCTAGCCATTTTCATAAACGATCAAAAAATGGGGGTACACTACACATTGTTTTCTAATTCTAACACTCAAAAAACTAGGAGCCACTGATCATTTGAAACATATACACGGACAACATTTCTCATCTATGCATCTCAACTTCTTCCAACTGGGTGTTAATTTTGGAGTCAACAAGTAATTAATCATGTACATTCCTAGGATGTTTGAATAAAGTTCAAAATGAACCAAAAGGGGGGGATTTACACGTATCGATTCGATTCGACCCCGGGGTCAGGTACATTGCCAACAGAAGCCCGTATTTCTTCTAGAAAACCTCCTTTAACCAGTGCTATTTCAATAGATGTGAAGACAAAAGTGTCAATCGCTAGCGAGCAATCTTGGACGCTTGGGAGCAAGAAGCTGATGGTGTGTTAGCTGCTCGGATGATGGCGAAGAAGCTGAAGACGAGCAGGAGTCGTCTCGTGTTTTCCTCTTGCGGGTTATCTCTCGTTCGATTCTCTCCCCCCCTGTCAATATGAAGTCTCGTAACCTCTCGACGTCTGATAGCTTTACTGGCTTAACAAGGAAGTCTTTAGCACCTTCTTCCATGCACCTAAAACATTCATTCAGGCAAGAATTACATTAAGAGACAATCAGCTTAGTTGCTACTATTTTTCCAATTTCAGCATGATGTATAAAATGATTTCTCTATAATCTTTTACCCAATCAAACACATACGGAAGACATATTCAAACATGATCCAATATAAGAATATTTCATCCAGTGAAATTTACTTGTTCATTTATCAAATGCTATTTCAGAGAAACAAAAGAACAAAGCACAAAACTAGATTAAGAAGACATCTGACCAAACAAAAATATTTGTCCAAAACAAATCCAAGAATCTGTGTACAGAATTAGGATAACATCTTTAAAGAAAAACAAGCAATCTGATATTCGATTCACACAATACCTATCAATACGAGCCAGAACATTTTCAGAAGACATAATCACCACCGGAATCTCCCGCAACTTCGTTGAGCCCTGTCAAAATATGGTGATTGAAAATGTCATCATCAAGAAGATACATAGATATTATAATTCATTTTCAACTTTAAAACTAGAACTGCAGGGCTTTTCACAAACCTTGATCTTCTTTAGAAGTTCATATCCAGTCATTCCGGGCATAGAATAGTCTGTTATTATGAGATTTACCTTCAATTCCTGAAATATATGTTTCAAAGATTACAATCAAAATAGTTTCCAAAAGAAATTATCATTGTTTAACATCAATGTCCAATTAAAGCAGATCCAGATCAACCCACACCTATGAAGCTAAAACTTGTTCCTCCAACATTTTCTAAATAGATTTATTAACTCAGCTACAGTTTCCAAACCCAAAAGGGAAACAGACCAATACAGAGTGCAACAGAACCTAAACTGATTAATTAATCCCAGATATCAATAATAAAGTTAGAACAGAAACAAGAACAACAGAGAAAAGGGGAAGGCTCTATCTTACATCAAATTCAACAGAGCTTGTGTCCCCATCTAAGCCCAGAAACTGCAGAGCCCTCCTCCCACTTTCCACAGCAGTAACTGCAATTCCCATAATAGTAATCTTAGCAACCAACCAAAAATAGCATCAACAATGAAAAATGATAAAAAAAAACCTCACCTTTACAGCAAGAAATCTTGAGGAGCCTCTCAATAACCTTCCTATCAACAATACTATCATCAACAGCAAGCACATGCAGTTCTTGAGCGCCACTAAAAGAACAATCACTACCCATTTTTTTCACAGCTTCTTTTGGGCTTTTCCACAAACACAATTGTATATGAAATTTTTATGAATCTTTCAATGCTTTAATCCTTCACTTCTCTGGAAAAACTACGGTTAGAGGCCAAGAATAGAAGATGGGCACAATTATATATGAAGGGGTGTGAAGGGAAGATCACAGAGAGAGAAAAAGAGATCTACTTTAGGGAAACGAAAAGGCGAAGACAGACAGGGGAAATCTTTGGAAATCTAGTGGGCATTATATTCGACTTGTCGCTTTAGCTGACACGTTCAACCTTCTCAAACACAAGAGAAAATACGTATAAATAATAATAATGGGATTATTTTTGTTTTTTTTAATGATGATTTGGGTAGCCGTACAAAAATATTTTCCAGGGTGATTTTGTGTGTATGTGAGAGAAAAAGAAGGGTAAAAACAGAGTGGTCATTCATTCAGAATCAGCGGGGACAATTGATGGTTGACTGCTCTTGGATCTTGTGCTTTTGATTGACTACACTATTTTCTTTATATAAATAACGTACAGTTTTGATTTTTTTGGATTCCAAATCAGTCCTTTCTTTTTTTTTTCTTTTTTTTTTTTTTTTTTTTTTTTGGCCCAAGAGAAATCGAAGAATGTCTCCACCACATGGGAGAGAAAAAATGATTGATTCAATCCCCTGCAACAAACCCCCATAATATTTCAATGAAGAATTTTTTCCACACGGGTTCAACATAACGTTCTTGATTTCCCCACATCACCACAAGCTTTTACTAAACTTTTTATGCCTCGGGGCTCGTTTCTTTGTTTCAACGTGAATTAAAACACATTAACATTTTGTACTATTCATACACCAATAAAATTTAAAATTTTATGTTCATATGAATTTTGTAGTAAATTGAATATCTTTCTGCGAAAATATAGTGCATTTTTTGCAAGAAATTTTTTTATTGACTGACTGAAGAAAGGGGCGCTCCGACTATAAAAAGAAAACAGTTATAATACTCAACACCCTTGGAGAAAAACTCCCACTATAGAACAATTCCAGTTTGAAATTATTCAACCAAGTACCAAAAGTAACTCTCCTATCAAGAGTGTATTTTTATCACAACCACGACCATATCTTAGTTTTAATTTCTTCAATAATCATCGTGTGATTCGGGACTTCATCATTAAAGATTCGGTCGTTCCTCGTCTTCCGTAGTGTCCAAATAATACAAGTCCATAATGTGATAGAGCTTCTAACATTTTTTTCCGAACCGAAGAAATCATCGTGTTGGAAAAAATTATTAATTGGTTCGGAATATGAAATCATTGATAATTTAGTCCAATAATAGCAAGCATCCCAAATCTTAAGAGCAATAGGGCATAATTATACAAGTATGACAACTTCAAAATTTTGAATTAAAGCTTTTAACCTTAAAGGTGTTGAATATATTACATAAATTATAATTTAGGCAATTGATATACATATCATGTGTCCTTTAAATTAGCTTTAATTGTTTCATGTATATCTAACTCTTATTTGCGATAGATGCATTGTGTACTTTATAGTGTACTTTAGAATTATATAATTTGTTATATTTAAATATAAAATTTATTTATAATGAACCATTAAACTATTAATATGAGAAACAAATTACACGATTTTACCGTGTAAACAAATACGCATATTTTTAATATAATAAATTGCATTGTTTTAAAATAAACAATGAAGTACATGGTGCACTTGTACAAATTGAAACTCACTTTATCATATATGTATATTTTGTAGTATAAGACCAACTCACTAACGCTATCCACATTTATCATGAATATATTTTTTTTATTTTTTTAAAGAAAATACCAAGTCCATGTAGAATATCTCATGAATCATGATAAAATATATATCATTTCATACTAACATTAAACAAAAGAAAATTAAAGGTGGTTTAAGTTGACTTGAGAGGGTCAATATTCATGATTCATGAATTCTATGTATAAGTGGTCTATTTTAAAGATTGAGAAAATCTTTGAAAAATTAAAATTAAAAAAAGCAAAACCAGAGAAACGGTAATGAAAAAGTAGGTAACCGGCGACCGCGGAACCAAATACGCGTGGGCCCATTATATGTTTGATGCACTCAACAGAATCCAAAGAGGCCTGGATTTTGGGCCCACCAAATAGATTTCGAATCCTCTCTATTTTATTTTCCCATCTCTCGTATCTTATTTAATTCCAACCACGTCTCACTTTCAAACAATTCTGTGTGTTACTTAAATAGTATTAATCAAACAACCACATAAATTAGTGAAATCAATGGACAATTCAATGTGAAAATTAGAGAATTCAATGGAGGACATTTCCAATCAAAATAAAGAATTGACAAAGTAGCATGTAGATCATGTTCATGTATATTACTATTATTATTTGTAAAAATTAATATTTTACAAATCAAATGATAAATAGTAGTAAAATAAATGTATACGGTGAACGCGGTGCACGTTATACCTTCTCAATAGAATTCACAAGATTTCATATTTCACACTAGCATTCATATGGTACTACATCCGCTTCTGTTATAGATTGTTCATTCACTGTTTGACCAGTGTTTTAGCGAGCGAGTTGTTTATTAGTATATGAAATGGTAAATTACGTCAAACCCCCACGTGGTTTGCAAACTATGTGTCAAACCTCCCGTGCTTTAAAAATTATGTGAAACCTCCATTTTTGTTGAGATAATGAAAAATGTATTACACGTTCGCTTTTTAATGTAATTTTTTTACTTTTTTGTTGTTGAAAAATGACTGAATTACCCTCCATTAACTATATTAAATGTGATTTTGGTGTCAAGCCTTCATATTTTTACAATTAAATAACTATATAAAAACTTTAAATTGTAAAAATATGAAGGCTTGACGTCAAACCCCCTCTATAATATAATCAATGGAGGGTAATTATGTCATTTTTCAAAAAAAAAAGTGGAAAAAAACATTAAAAAACTGAGTGTGTAATACAATTTCCATTTTATTAATAAAAATAGGGGTTTCACACCATATTTATAAAATCACAAGAGGGTTTCCCACAATTTTTAAAGCACGGAGGGATTTGACGTCAATTTTTCAAATTATAGGGGTGTTTGACACAATTTAATAAAATGATTTTTAAGAAGGTGCATGATAGATGAGAGGTAGAACTATCATACCCCCACCTTAAAAATATATTTATCATTTCAAATATTAATAAACGACTCGCTCGTTAAAACACGAGTCAAACAGTAAATGAACAATCTAAAATCGAAGAGAATATTATGTTAATTTTATTTTTCAAAGAAGTATTATTTTAAATACGGGTAGCATTAAAAATTTAGTCGGGCAGGCGAAATGACCAAACTATAAAGTTGACAAGAGGGAACGATGAATCAAAATTACTGTGATGGAATATCTGCCAAATCTGGTAAAATCTTTTTACTTTTTATCTTTTATTAATAACAAGTGATTCTCCTGCGTGTTTTTATCCCACCAAACAAAATGTAAGGAGTAAGGTCGTGTTTTGAAACACTTAAAACAACTTTCAGAAGCATTTATTTTTAAAGTTCCCTTTCACAGCTTTTGAAAATAAGTGCTTCTAAAAGCTATTTTAAGTGTTTCAAAACACGTCCTAAATCTTTGCCTGCCCTAGGGCATATGGAGACCCATATTTATTTGTATGCTTTTTGTTTGGTTCTGATTTATGAGATCCGTATCATTTTAAGAATCCGATCGCACCTCATTTCCATTAAATATACTCCCCACTTGTGGGAAATCTACTTCGCTTTTCTTTTAACATTAGTATTTATATACTTTAAGTACTTTATAAAAAGTACTTCAACTATTAAAGGGTTGTTTTCAATCTCATCTACTATAGTGATAAGTGTTTTTTTTTAAAAGCTGGTGTGACCCAATTTTTGAATTATAAAAGCACTTCTAGATCACTAGTTGTGACTGAAAACACAACCTAAATACGTATCTAAGTACTTTTAAGATTTTCGGGAGCATCAAAGATTTGTCAAACTTAGAATTTGTACATAAAAATTAAAGTTTTATGGAGCACTATTTTATTATATACCAAGTCAAGTGACATTGAGTAAAACTCACTTTATAACGCGAGCCTTGATTCAATATAATTCATTTTAAAGGATAAGTTAATCCAAATTTTCAATTTCAATTCATTCATTTTATTCATTTTATTCACGCGTTAAGCGATAACTCTCATTCTATTCTTACTCTCGCGCCGTACAATATTGATCTTGCTGCTATTAATGCTTTAATTTTAATTTTTCTAATGAAAATTATGTCTTCACTAGTGATAATAATATATTTTTTTTTTTTTTTTTTTTCGTAATAATAAGATGTTTTCTTTATAACAATAATAATTTATATGTATGTCAGTGATACTTAGTTTCTCTTGCAGTGACAGTGATAGTCTCCATGAGTAATAATGATAGTTTTTATGTGTATTGGTGATAGTTTTTTTTTCCATACCAATGATAATTTAATAGCGTTATAGTGAGAGTTTTTATACATAACAATGATAGTTTATGTGTATAATGAATGATCTTGGTTTATCATCACAATGATTGTGATGTTTTTTTATGAATAATGATAGTTTTTTTTTTTCGTCTGGGGTGAGATGGTCGGAAATGGAAACGCAAATTCCTCCAATAGACTTTTTTTTAAAAAAAGGGAACAACATTGAAAAAGACGAACTTTGCGATTTTCAGTGGCAGTGAGTATGGAGGGATTTTTGTAGCAACAACAACTACGTTTTGGAAAGAGTGAAAAAGAAAAGAATATTGGGCCGGAAATGCGATAAAAGATCAGGGGAAGCAGAGATGTTTAAATGGGTCAAGGCCCAATAACTTGTTAATGGGGCTAGTCTCACGGACGGTCCATACAAATATTTGCTTTTCTCCATATTTATATTATAAAGTTTTTAATTCGAGTTTTGAAAGTGATACTCTAATCTGCCAAAAATGAAAAAAAAAACATCCATCTCTTTGATTATGCATTGAATCAGAGAATTTAATCCTAATTCAGGTAATTTCCGCCGGAGATGGAGGACGAGAAGCTGGCCGCATACTACGACGACCTAACTCGCAGAGGCGAAGGCGCCGCAAAACAGGGTCTCGGATTTTCCTCCAATGCTTCTCCCACTAAGGACGATGACGTTCCATCCAGAGGTTCAGGGCTCTCAACCGCCTCATCTTTTCTCAGTAGCTTCGTTAAAGCATCAAGCCCCTCCAAAAACTCCCAATTTGAAAAACAACCCGAGCTTCAGTCCATTCAAAACAAGCTGAGCAAAAAACCTAAACAAAAAATCCGAAGCCCTAGCCGAAATGCAAGTCGAAGCCCAAGTTCGAGTGGTGATAGGGTTAGGGATAAGCAATCAAATCGCCGTGATAGATATTCAAGCCGAGAGAGGATTAGGGATAAGAATTCAAAGCGTCGAAGCAGGAGTCGTAGTCGGGATAGAAATTCACGGCGTAGGAGCCGGAGCCGTGATAGGCGGTCGAAGAGGAGGAGTAGGAGTAGGGAAAAAAATCGAGAGATAACTAAAAGGCAGGTGTCGCCGGAAAAGAGGACCTCAGAGAAGAGAAAGAAGCCCGGGGATGTGCGGGGACGTGGTGGGATTGATTATGCTAAACTGATTCATGGTTATGACAATATGGTGAGTTCACTCATGAGAATTTGTTAGACCACTCTGTGCATTTGCTTCCACTAAGTCATTGGCATGGCATCCAAAGAATCTTGTGTGTTTTGGTGGGTGTTGTGAGCATCTGCATATTACATTCTCATTAGTTATCTGCTGTTAGACAATGTGTTTGAGATGTTATTTCGTATTTTAGGAAAACTATTACATTATTTCTTTTGGGTTTGCTAAGTTTGATTTCTGCTGTCTAATTTGCAAACACATGGTATTTGATTGGGCAAGATTAAGGACTGTCTAAATGGTGGTCAGTTCAAGCAACATGGTTAATCCTCTATTTACTTTTATGAGCTGCATTTGATTTTCCTTCTCTTCATATAGCTTTAACGTCTATAGATGAGCCATATGGAGCAATTTGATGACTAAATAGCTTGCGTCTTTTACAAGAATGCCTCTTTTACATTGCTTGGGGCCTCAAAAGCTCTTAGCCTAGATTTTGATTGGTTCTCAGTCATTGCTTCCCAGTTGAATGGTATAATTTTAATTGACAACAGATGTTTTATTATGATTCCGTCCATCCATTTTCACTACTTTATTCTTGCTAAATCATAAATTTTAAAAAATGTTATTTAAAGGTAAATTTTAAGCCCTCTAAGTATACCATTAAGTTAAATTTCTGGGGTGTTAAGTATGTAATGACTTGGTTTCAAGTTGTGCTTTTTTCTGACTTCCTGATTGGCTTTTGTGAAATCTAGTGATAGTTCTGTTTTTATTTTAATAGACACCAGCTGAAAGAGTCAAAGCCAAGATGAAGCTTCAGCTTTCAAACACAGGTAATGTAGCCCCATTCGATTCTTTGGTGTTTTTCTTTGTAACTGAGTGCTTTCTCTACAGTACAGTTAAAGAAATTTGCTTTTAATAGAATCTCCACTCCACATCCTAAATACACCATAGTTTAGGTTTGTTAAGTAGCCCCTTTTCTGCCTAGATGTATATGAAGCATAATATTGGCACCTGCTCCTTAGCTATTGAGGCCTCCTTACTTGTAATTGCATTGGTAAAACATAAATTGTATCACAAGTTAAGGTAGAGTAATATCATAGTTATTAATGGCGCAAGGCGCCACAAGGCGAGAAGCAGCGCCTAACGCCTTAGGCGCGCCTGGCGCCTTAGGCGCTCGCCTTGCATCCCTGGAAACCTTGCATCCCTGGAAAAAACAACATAAGACCTTGATAATTTCTTAGTAAACCTAACCATGGCTTCTGTAGCAATACCCCAAGTCAAATTTTCACCTTGGTGAACCAACTCATCTTCATCTTCCATTAGACCAACCACCCACTCATTGCTTTCATCTATATCCCTCAAAGAGATACGCACGATTATACTTGATAAAAAGTGAATCTTGAAACCCTAGATGTGATTCACTTAAATATTAAGACTTAAGAGATAGTATTATTTATTATTCTGATGTTATTTGACAAATAAAAAAAAACATTTTTTTTATTTCAAACCCTAGATGTACGCAAGGCACGCCTTTTGCCGAGTCAAGGCGCCGAAAGGCGCCCCCAGGTGAGCGCCCAGAAAATCCCAACCGCCTGGGCCTATGGCAGGCGCGATGGCTGGCGCCCCGAGTACCTGGCGCCTTAGGCGCGCCTCAGGCGCTCCTTTAATAACTATGAGTAATATCCTTCAGAACTGTCCCTGTGAATATAAAATGTGTTGATACAGCCCTACAGAGATTTTGGAAGTTCTTGTTTCACAGTAATATTCCTACAACCTGGAGTGAATTTTGCTTATTTAAGGTGTAGATGTGCTAGTAATGTCTGACTATCGTGATAATCTGAAATCAATGTTTCATACCCATGGCAAATTATCTTAGTTTAACTTGTCTTTGGGTTGAAGGGTTTGATAATGGATTTGATATCCATCACTCCCATTTTTTGAGTTAAATTCTCAATTCAAATGCAACCTTTAATTGACTATGAAAAAATATATACTTTCTTTGCATGCAGTGAAGGTGTGAACTGCTGTATCTACCATAGGTTTTTCTGAACTAAAATCATCTGGGCTTGGTTAGATGATAATGAGTTGTTGATAATTGTTTTCCTTAAACACACTGGCGTTTTGATCTGAATCTTCAAGGGGAGTGCACACATGTGGGATTGTACTGATAGAGCTTTGTGAAAATGCTTTGGATCCTGAAATATGCTATTTTATGTCTAGCAGGATGTAGCAACTATTGCTAAAATACTGTACATTTATGACTTGTGAGGCATTACTTACACATCATAGTTGTGATACTTATTCTAATTACACTTCTTATTAAACAAGAGAAGGATGCAATTCTTCTCTGCTTTATAAATTGGTAGCTTCCTTTGCTGCTTATTGCTATATGTAGCCTATGACGCTTTCTTGTAATTTCCTTGAGAGTTTTTCAATTTGATAAAGATGAAATCATCTTGTTGCAGCTGAAAATGATGAAGCAATAGGTAAAGGCTCTGGGTGGGAACGTTTTGAATTCAACAAGGACGCACCTCTCGACGATGAGGAGGAAATTGAAGGTTGAATTTTTTCTGCCTTTCCTTTTCTGTTGGCTTGAAATAGAGATCTTCAATTGTTAAACTAAGAAGACTGCATTAGACCCTGTAATAAGGCAATCACTTATGTGAACTCGAGTTCACGCGAACTTATTTTTTCAAAATGTTATGAATACATACTATTACTGTTACGAATACTGTTACTATCACTGTCATGTATGTGTACTCACTATTATGCATATGTTCTAAATAGTGATAGTGCATATGCATAACAGTGACACTAAAAAGAAGAGTTCAAGTGAACCCGGGTTCACAGGAGACCTACCCTAGTACTCATAACAAAATGGATTTACAACAGGCAATTTATTGAGAAAAATGTCCTTCAAAAATGTAGAAATCGGGGGCGCCGGGTGCGGTCCCACACACGCACCCAATAGACTAGCCACGCCCCTAGTGAGGTTCCATCCTAAAACCAATTGGTGATAGGAGGAGTAGCCCACTAGGTTTATAAGCTAGTCTCATTTCTTCTAATATTTCGATGTGGGACAACTCACATGTGAAATCCTTTATCATATATTCAACAAAAAATAAATGTGCATAATGCTTGTTATTGGCTGTTGGCAGCTGCGGAGGATGACACGGAGTTGGTAAAGCACATCGGACAAAGCTTTCGTTTTTCTGCAGTCGAGGTACTACCTCTGTGCTTCTTTTTATTTATCAGAATTAATGTTTACAAATTCTTATTTTTCATAAGTTGCTTCGATTTTGAAAGGCGAGGAAAGAGAAAGACATGAAAGATGTTCACGATGAAGCCATGTTTGGAGCCCCTTCATCGTATGCTGCACCCGCAGAGTCAGATGATGAAGCAAAAGAGAAAATCCACGAAAACGGAATATAGGAAGTGCTCGTATTTCAAGTCTTCTAAGCGACCAGGTAATATAGAATGCATATAATAGAGGCGAAGATTATAGAAGAGATATTCTGCTCATGTGGATAAAATTGTCATTTCTATGCAGGTTCTAACTATGCAGAAAGGCTCGTGGCGTGACCGTGCTCGTAAACCATGAAGTTTTGCAACGATTTTGTTGTAATATAATAACCTTACCCTTCGCTAAGTTATCTAAAAGAACTGGTGTAATTAGCCACTAAGTTGATTCATTTTTGTATGAGTTTTGGAGAGAAAGATATACGATGAAGGAGAATTAGTGAAATGCACTTGTTAGGATTGTAAAATTATCGAACTTTTTTATTCGATTCGGTATTAGAATTTAAATATTAATTTTTGTATTCGAGAAATTGGAAGAAGTTCAAATAAGGTTTTTTATAATGATTCAAATAATAAAAGAATACGCATATAACATCATTGTATTCGTGAATAAGCCTCGAAAATCACTGCAAAATAGTTCAAAACATGTCTTGATAAACAAATCTGCAAATCATCCCAGTCATTTTCAATGCAATGCTTACAAGTGGACTATGCATATCACATGTTAGCAATACCTGTTTGAGTAATTCCTTGTGAAGTAGAGTTTGAAATAGTTGCCAAAAAAATCTCAACTTTTTATGTTGAACATGGGACTTGAAAGGAAAATGAAATGAAAAAAATTGAAGGGATAAATCAAAAGAAATAGAACCAAATGAAGAGATTAATGTTAAGAAAACTAATATTTGGATTTAGTGTAGAGAGTATTGAGAAATGAGGAAGGATAATTGAAGATATGGTAGCTTGTGAATTGTGGAGATTATTGTAGAGTAAGGAGTGTATTTATAATTGGAGGGATTTAGCTAACGGTCGAATTTATTACCGTTGGGGATATAATTTAAAAAAAAATAGAAATGAATACTATATTGACAACGGTCTCATTTTTTAAATTTAAATTTCGAATCCAACTATCAGATTTTGACCGTTATGGATTTTTTTTTTTTTAAAAAAAATTATTACTTAATCACATTTTTTTATATTCGATTTCACCACTCAGATTTCTGGCTGTTAATCATAAATATAAAATCACTACGACTCATCTTCGGAGTAATTCGTTACAATATAATCATAACCACACTATAAAATATGAAAATTTCATTATCTGGAGAATCATAACGATACCATACAAAATTTTTTGGTATACCAAAATATCGAACGTTGGTATACACATTAAAAATACATACAGTCTCATACCAAATTTTCGGCATATATACCAATTGATATTTGTTCATATTGAATATTTTTTTTAAAAAAAATTACGATATGATACTAAAATACATAAATTTTTAATTATAACATGTTACAATATCAAAATTCCTTTATACATGAAAATCTTGATAATTTTGATATTTTTTGGTAAGGTAAGATCCACTCAGGACCGTATCAGCAGATTTTGGGGCCAAGGGGGAGATAACATCCACCCAAAATTTATGAATTATATTTATTAAAATGTGCATAATTTATCATTATCTGTATTGATTCTTTTTTGTTTATATTTAGATGTGTATATATAATTAAATTATTGTGCGAGTTTTGATTCTTGTTTGGATTTTAGAAAACATGTTATATTGAACCCTAATCTCCCCCGATATAAATCATGTATCCCCATTGATTGATTGTGTGTCTAGATATTATATACCACGTTATTTTAATATAAATTAGGATTGTGACAAAGTGGAATAATTCAAGTGGTTAGAGCCCAATAAAAAAAAAGTAAATTAGGGTTGTTATACCTTTTATCCTTACTTACTCATTGTAAATTCCATGTTTTTCCCTTTTGTTACAATAAACTTTGAAATTTAAATTTTCATTCACCCAAAACCCGGAATCAGCGAATATTATAGCGACTAAAATCTCGTTTGAGGAGTCTATTTTCGAAAAGGAAGGATCATTTATGCATGAATAGTAAATTAGATAGATGATAAGATTATCAAGAAATGTAGCTACAATATATATATAATTCACCAATTTAATTAATGCACATGCATACACCACAAAATACTAGCTAATTTTAAAGTACTCCAACAACACAAATATTAAAATTCTGGTTTGTTTGTTTCTTGAATTTATTTTTTCCTTTGGTAAAAAAAAATGATATTTTTTCTTTTGTATATCATCTTGAAACAAGATGTGTTCTTCCTTTCAACTCCGAATCTGTATATTACAAGCTAGTAATTAGGGGGAATCTTCTACATTTCATTCGTATTTAATTGTCATTCGATCTCCTTATTAAGATATCTGATTTCTAGCGATTTAATGTCGTCTGCAAATAGATTAAAACGTATTCACAACATTCTTGCATGAGGTAAATAATTGACCATTATTTTGAATGTGATGCAGTGAGAAGCGTGAACAATACGAAATAATTTTCTCAATCTTCGTTGATTCCCAAAAATATTCGAAATAATTTTTAATTCAATTAACTTAATACGTTGATTCCTTTAAATAAAAACGGCAAAAGGGAAAAGAAAATCTATGTAAATTATATCTAATAAAAAAATTCTAATCTAACAATATTTTTATTCGAATTCATAATCAATTACGGACAATAATAGTGTAGTGGAATGCTTCAGGAGTCATTAATTGATAGAGTTCAAGTTCGTTTTGTATTAGTATTATTGTATATGGGTTGAAGTACCATTTTACTTGAATTTTTAGGCGTGTCAGAGCGGACTGAGCAATTCTTAAAAAAGAAATTTTCAACGAGTATTCAATCCATCGCTCTAAAAAAAACGACTCAAATAGATATTGCATAACATGTGAAAAGATAAACTACGGGTGTTTGTAAATAATCTATGTAAATTATATCTAATAATTTAAAAATTCTAATTAAAATTAATTTCCTTATAATCTTGATTCTCCAAATTTTCAACGAGTATTTAATCCATCGCTCTAAAAAAAACGACTCAAATAGAGACTAGAGATAAAAAATGAGAGATGAAGAAGGATAATTGAAGATTTGAGAGTTTGTGAATTCTGAAAATGTTGGAGAATAAAGAGGGTATTTATAATTGGAGAAGTCTAACGGTCAAATTTATTGTTGTTGGAGATATTATTTTTGAAAAATAAATGATTACTATAACGGTCACATTTTACATTTAAAATTTAAAATTTGAACCCATGACTTTTTACGGTTATGGATTTTATTTTGGAAAAGAATTATTGTTTGGTGGATCGATATATATTTTTATATTTGATTTCAACGCTAAAATTTCCTCAAAAATGGAAAAGAAAATTAATTATAACTCAGTTCCGAACTCTTGACCGCATCAACAGGTTTTCAACGCAAATGGGATGCTACAAAAACATCGAGATGGCGAGGGCAACTAAAATGTCCTCGCTCCTCTTACCACTGAGGGGGTGCTTGTGGTACCTTAAAGCTAATTACTTAATCAACTTTTGTCATGAAAAATGTGATTTGAGTGTTTAGATTGGGTTCTAACCTAACATTTTAATTTTCATATTAATATCTAGCAACTAATACACTATAATCAAGCACTCCCAGAACCAGTGATGCATAAAAATAAAAATAAAACTTTAACTTTATCTTGATATGTTTGTTTCTTCTCTTTTTCCTGAGGTATGTGCATATGAAAAGCAAGATAAAGGTGAATGGGAAACCCTGATCAGAATGTAAGAAGGTAGATGTGTATTTTTACATATAAAAAAAGAGAGGCAAGTTACAAGTTTAAGAGATTCTTACAAATAAGTTACATACAATCTAACACAGAAGGATTACAATCTGATAATATTCTTGTACATACAGAACCTAAAAGAGGCAACCCTGATTAATTTAGATGCTGGTGAATCAAATGCTGGCTTGACTGCTATCATGTTTCTCGTTCGAGACCACTTCCAACCTGCATGCGAAGCCACTCTGCTTGTGATCCTCTCCCATATTCACCTGTTGTGTTGGACCCCGTAGATCATTCCATTTGGGTCAAATGGTGGCGCTGCTAGCTGCAACGACTAAACAAGATGATTTATAAACATAACGAATTCAAGAGTTCAAAAATATGGTGTCTTAACTTGTACAAGAAGTGATACTCTTTGTGGACTCAAATTTCAAAGGTATCACAAAAACATGCAAGAGTATCGCGTTCATACATTAGGCAGTCTCATCATGCAAGACTTCCTCAGCAAATAATTATTGATTTCGACTTTCATGTATAGCACAAAATGCAAAATGAAGATTCGGAAATTGATTGTAATTCGTCCAAGTGTGGATAATGCCAAGAGCATCAAGTTATTATATGCTTGAGTACCTAATTCATCACCATATGTGAATGCTTTCTTGCAGGATAGATATTACTGCAGATAAAGTTTTATAGTTTAAATCCAGGCAAAAATTATTGACCAAACAAGCATCGAGAAAATAGGGGACAACTTGAAGCCTTTGAAATTTGATGATGCAGCACTAATGAGGCAATGAAACAAATTTCAATGTCGTAACTTTCACAAGTTAGTAGAAGTCAAATTTCTTTTCTGGTGATTTTTGGAAGTTTTTTCGGAAAAGATTCCACTGTTGTGCCTGCGCAGTTCAGTTTAAAGGACCTAAAATAAGTCTCATCTGTATAGACTAAAAATTCCTTCAATTATAGTGAAATCTAGAAGCCCCTTAAGTTTCAGCTGCAACAAAGTTAATTCCGTTTTAGTTGAATTATTCTGGAGTTGGCTATTGTTTTATCCAATTATAATTAAAAAATCAGTTATACACTGACTGGCAAATTGAAGTGATTTCTCATCTTAGAAAAACATCGTAATCAAACACAAAGGAGGTGGTAAAAAAAATAACGTTGTTATGTTATCATTGGACATACATCTTTGGAAGGAAAGCCTTCTATAGTTGGGTTCATCCTAGAATTAACTGCTTCAAGCTTCATCGATAAAAACTGGAGCAAGGAATCAGAAAAAAACGAGTTAAAGGTAAGCATGACTGCAAACACAATAAGGCATAAAAATATTACGAAAAAGCTACCTCAACTTGGCGCTGCAACGACTGGATATAATTAATTATCTCATCAAGAACAAGAGCCTTACCAATAACCTGAAAAAAAAGTAGACAATTTAGTCATCTACTATATTCCCTAAAATCTAAAACAATCTATAAAGTATCAATAACATAATCTAATCAGGAAATTATTATTAAACAGCAAGTGTATGAAGCTAAGACCTTGTTACATCCTGGGACTAAGTCATGCAGAATTTTCATCCTCTCGCTGATCTTTTCTCTCCGAGCCTGAAACGAATAAGAACAATCTGAAACCAAATTACCGGAAAATTTGTGCTTAGATCTCAAAAGAGAGTAGCAGGAATTACTCTTTCAGCTAAACTGTGGCTATCGGTAGCTTGACCCCTTCTCGCTCTAACATGAATGTAGTCTTTAGGTGGTTCGGATTTACTTTTGTCCTCAACGGGTTTGATGCTGGTCCCTGAATTTGTTTCTGCTTCTGTTTTTGAACCACAGTTCTGATCAGTTGATTCGGATACTTTTGTTCGTTTGGTACTCGACTCGTTCTGTCAAAGAAGATGAAGTTTCCAGAATCATGCACATGATATATTGCTCATCTGAATAAACGAATCCACGAATACAAATATCAATCAAAAGTACAAAAGGAATAAAGGGAAAAAATCCGTGGAATCGAATTCAAGTATCAGTTCAAAAAATCCATTGACAATGAGATATAATCATCCTACATTGTTACTAACTAAAATATCTGGAATGGAAGTATTCACTCATCAGGAATCAATTTAAGCATGGTATACACCTTCCAAAATCATATCAAACAACAAACAAATTAAACCAAAATTAACCAATTAGATAGTACGGAACATAATTCCGAACATAAATTTAGTGTATCAGGTAAATAAATGCAGAACCCTAAAATTGATAAAATTACCACATCTAGAATAGCATTACTAGTAGAAGCAATCTTAGCAGAGGTATCTTCAAATGACATATTCCTCTTGGCAGCTCCATTTCCGCTGCCGCTCAGCTCCGTCACCGTGGATTCGTCGTCGCCGCCGCTCCGGCCGAAGCTGCCCATTCTGAGTCCGAGTCCGCTGCCGGCCGCCGGAAATGAGAGAAGCCCCGCCAAACTGTAGGAGGAAGGGTTTGCAGCAGCGGTAAATGACGCTTCGTTTACCAACGGCGGATCCATTTTCTCGATTTCACTTCACCCCACCATAAAACGACTACTGAAGAAGAAGGAATTACGAATTTGTGGAAATGTTTACAGATAATTTAAATTAAAAATTTTGTAGAATGTATGAGCAGTGTGCGTATAATATATAAAGAAAGAATGCTACTGAGAATCAAAGAGAGATGGTGATGTGAGGTAGATAGAGGGACATCCTTACGCTGCGCTTCATGCGTATGTTAGCAGTGGCTTCTTCATTCTTTTTCACTTTCTTTTTTTACCTATTTTACTTTAGCCCATTTTGAGTAACATCAGGAAAATGTATATGGAGATGGCACTAGGTTGATTATTAGTAAAAGTTTAATTTTAATATGATTCATTATCATTGACATTAATTTATTATTGGCAAAGTATAATGTGAACAAAAATTCACAAAAAAACCTAAGTAAGGAGTGTGATTTATATTACTTAAAAGAAATGTGACTTTTTTACTATAAAAGGGTGTGACGTTTTTACTTATAAAAAGTATTACTTCATAAAAGTGAAGGGTGTGACTTATATTATAAAGAAAAAAGTTATTCGTAGTTATAATCAAGAGTGTGACTTATATTCTTAAAGGGTGTGAAACATATTACTTAAAAGAAAGATATCCAAAAAAAAAAAATTTCGATTCACGATGAAACAAGTTTAACAAAGATACCAACTCTTTATTATTTTGAAGTAAACTCCCCAAACTTAACCCCAAAAATATCTGGTGAAATACGTATACATATACATGCCATGGGACAATATATTACAAATTCTTTAGTGAAATTTATTTATAATATAAAATTGATATCAGTTAAACTATTGCATTTGATAATATGATCTCAGATTATAAATATAGTTGTATCAATTGATCTGTGTCATAATATTAGTTTATAGGTATATGGAGTACCTAGTTTAGGTTTTATTGATGTATTTGGCGCATTTTAGCAAGGTGGGCTTAATATTTGATGAGGGAGTGGAGAAGGGATAATGTGCGGCAATCACAGTGCACCGAGTTATGCTCCGAGTTACCTGATTTAGTAAGAAAAGAAAAATGAAGGTGATGGCCAGATTTCAGTCCTATTAATTAATTATCTGAAAATGGACAACGCGCTTCATTACACAATCTGGCATACTCGCTTTATATGCATGCAACGTATACCCCAATGGCGAGTGGCGCGTGGATACAAGTATGTTCGGTTCAGTAACCAAACACCTGAATAACCTTAAACTGCTTCTTAATTCAACATTAAAATTATTCTCACATTTTACTTGCAAATATCAGGATTATCCCAAATCTTTGTTACTTCTCAATTTTACTCCAATGATCTTCGCCTTAATTAAAAAACATAATTTCTATAATCGTATAAGTATTAGTGCGTAAATTACTGTATAACTATAAAATGAGTTTTATCAATTCAGGATCTGAAAGATAGTAAATCTATCAATTTAAGTCCTGAAAGATTTTTCCTATCAATTAAAGGCATGAAAAATAGAAAATTATCAATTCAGGATTTGAAAAATATAAACTATCAATTTAAGGTTTACATATTTTAAAAATAATGAAAAATGGATAATGGGAATGAAAGGGAGTAATGATTAATTATTTCAATTAATATTACTTGATGGGTTTTTAACTAAATAGTAACAATTCAATCACCAAAACCATAATATTAACTCATTAATGATATTTATTAACATTCTCATTTCAAAATCATATCAAGCAACTTTTAAATATGGACATGTAAATTATTGTGTGAGAGACTAGTGTATGTTAGGTGAAATGTGAGACGGATACAAATCAAATTTATTTTACTAGGTATTTACTCACTACTCGATTTACATTTTTTTTTTTTCATCTATTGTAAAATGGTGTTAAGAAATAATATGTCATATGCAATATATATAATTTTGATAGTGAACACAACTTTAACATAAATTTTGCATTTTGTATGCATATTTGTGTTGACGTTGGCTCTATAAATTAAGAACTCGCCACTGAACCCTGTATTATTACGATTTACATATACGATAAAACCTCTATAAAGTATTAATAAACTCTCTAAAATAATAAAATTTTTCGGTCTCGACTTGGACTTTTGTAAAAAATCATCAAATTCGATAAGATAATAAGATAATATTTTTTCAAAACTTTATAAATATTAAGTCCCATTAAAACTCTAAATTAATAATTCATAAATATTACAATTATAAATATTATGATAATTTGCTAAAATATGAATCTATTGTTACTTGATTTTTCTTAAAATTTAAATCTAATTGGATTTCATCCCTAACTTTTTTAATTGCAGTCAAGAGTTCCGGTGTCGAGTTCTCTAGCTGCAACAAAAAATTTGAAGAGTTGTTGTCGCGCCCAAAACCTCATTTCTCGTGATTGGTTCCAACGGTATTAAATCATCTTCAACTTCATCATTAATAGGATCTTCAATAATATCAGCAACAATTTCCTCTAAACTTTGAACCATTTAACATTCATCATTTATTTTCAACGTATTAATGTAAACATGTATATTTAAGTAATTTCAATGAATTGATACATGCGTCCATGAATATAATAGTTAATTGTATACAATGAATTGATATTATACATGAATATATTTAATTAGTTACAAAGAACTGATTGATGCATGAATATAATCAATGAAACATATATGAATTCATTTATTTTCAATACACATGTACTAAATTTGCTAAATTTAAAAAGTATATCTTTTAATTAATAAAATATTAATTTATCAATATATTAATATCTCTCTAAATTAATAAAATTTCATGGTCCCAAGGTTATTAGTTTATAGAGGTTTTATTTTATATAACATTAACATCATTTTTTTTCCTTTGAAAAATATACATCAATGTTTGAAATTACGTGAAAGAGTAAAATATATAATAAGAAAATTAATTTGTCATCTTGTTGAAAACCTAATCCTCTTAAATACAATCCTTTAGTACTCTCTTGTCATAATGCCTTTTTCCCCACGGTGCCTAACTTTGCCTCACGCTTCATACTTCTAATCAAACATTTGTAGTAATTACATAAAGTGTATCTTCAATGATGCAAAATATGGAACTTCAATTATAATGGCTCAAACTTCATTCTCACAAAAATTCTCCCAAACACACTCATCCTTTTGTACGATTAGTACCAAACTCATCGTTGTTGCAATATTTTAAAATTATTTATAAGTACTCTTACGAGTATAATTTAGGTAAAAGAATGATCGAGAGTATAAATAAACTTTAAAATCTTCCGATCCCAAATCTAAAGAAAGATTAATATTCTCTTTTCACAATGTTAATTAATTTAAAAAAATTCACAACAAAGTAACAAATTCTAGTACAACACAATATATAAGGATAGTGTATTGCCACGTATGAATTTAATTTTTTTTTATTGAACATCGTTGGAAAGTGTGATGGGTAGTATGAGAGTGACCAAGGTTTTTGTGCTTTGTTGGGTATTTAACACATGTCCTAAAAGTTAGGGTGTGGTTAGTATTCTATTCTCACAATCTCCCCATCATATAAGCCACATTACAATACATCCAATTAAAGACACAAGAATATGATGTGCCCACAAAAGTACTTTGATTGTTATATCAAAATGGCAAGTAAGAATATGATATGTGGTAGACAAACACAAGATGCAAGAATTGATGGTGAGTGGATTTTTTTCAACTTGAGAAATGTCAAGGTTTCATTGGTAGTGTGTGGAATTCTAATCATGGCTAAATTACCTTTTCTTTTTCTTGTCAATAACTAGTACCCCACATTTCACTTGCAAATTTTCATATTCAATTAGATGAAAATCATAAATAAATTTATGATCCCTTTAATATATAAATTTTAAAATTCTATAATGACACAAATTAATACAACTTTTTTTAAGTTGATATAAATATAATAACCGTATGAGACGGTACAAACTGACACGAACAACACCCACCACCACTTCTAAAATGTTAAAGTTTCGTGCTCAAATTATATCTCATTTCACCGTAAGACCGTAAGACCGTTCATACAAGTATGTCTCGATCGAAAAATATAGAAACCCGACCAATAGCGACATGCAAAATAAAAGAAAATATAATGTGGTGAATCTATTTGCAATAAGCTATATGTAACGAGATGTAAAAGTAGTGATTGGAAGGAAAGATGGTGTTGAATTCATCCAATTGTGAGATCATATGGTAATGATGGAAAAATGATTCCCTTCCACGAGTCCAAAGAAACCAACTCATGGCAAGATTATTAAAAGTTAAAACACATATTTCAAGTGTGAATAACTCAAGTGATTAGAGCTCCACTACCTAAAACCTTGATGTCCCGGGCTCGAGACACGGAGAGAGAATATTATTCCCTTTTGTGGTGGTCCCTCTCTTGTGGGGTGGCGGTCCCCCTGTTGTTGAGTTGCGGTTTCGAGTTAATTCGAGTTGCAGTTTCGGGTGGTCCCCCTCTTGTGGTGATTGCGGTTCCGGTCTACAGCGAGATGAAATGATGTTGTCATGTGCCCGGTGGTAAAATGAATTATTGTAATTGATTATGTTAGGAAATTATTGTAATTAATTATCTTTAAAAAAATAAAAATAAAGTTAAATTAATATTGGAGTACTATTAATTTTGCCTTTTTTTATTATGTAATAAATCAGGAGAGAGAGTAACTAAAGCTGTTAAGAAAATAAAGAATTAATTTTTTTAAAACATGACTACAGAACTTTCAACAAAAATAATTTATTCTTAAATAGTGAGAATTTTCTACGTTTTATTTACATATTTTTCTAATCATATAGTCATCTTCATCAAATTACCTATAAATATATTGACTACGAAAATATAATTTATAAGTAAATTTTTTTTGTAATATTTCCATAACCAACATATATGTATGTAATTTGAGGAATGAAGATATCTACTTGATTAAAAAAAAATATGTATGTAAGCCGTAGATAATTCTCACTATTTAATGACATAATTATTTTTGTTAATAATTTCATAGTCATATTAAAAGAATTTGTAGTCAATTTTTTATTTTTTTATAGTATGAGAGTAATAAATGATTTTTTTAACATTATTTAATATAAAAAGTAAATAGACTGCTATAAAACTTAATCGTTCATCAAAAGAAAACAACAAAACACTGATGTACATGCATATCTATTTTCAAATAAGATAGATGATAAAAAAATACAAGAAAATACTAAAAAAAATATATAAAAAAATATAGTTGAACCTTGAAAATTGTGAGACATATGTTAATTTATTAGTGATTACAAAAAAATAAATAAAGAAACCACATCCTTGTTTATATGAGTCGATCGATACAATTTTCAGATTTTGGGATAATAGGAAATTGTTTAGAGAAAAGGATAGAAATACAATTTTGAAGGCTGTGTCACGAGGTTGTACCTGATTACTTGTACATGTATTTTAGATTTAATGGACTCGGAGTTTTAATAAAGGGCACGGCTATTCACACCCACCAATTTACTTAGTTCACCTACTACTAAGTTCACTCACCATATATTTTAATTATTTTTTTAAAAAATTAATACACCCCCTAAAAGTTTACAATTATAACCCTTACACTATGACAATTTTCGCTTTTAATATCAGTGGAATAAGAGCGAGTTTTTTCAAAATCTCAATCACAACTTATTAAACCGCCATTAAAAGTATGACCGCTATTGTAAGGTTAAGTAGAGCGCTGATATATGGCGGTTATTAAGGACCGCTATTATTTGGCTGATATCTTTCAGCGTCCAACTTTTCTTTTCTTTTTTAAATTAAATTTAATAATATCAAGTATATAATGGGCCCTTAGAAAAACAAATCACTTGAATCAATATCGAAAGAGTTTTCATGCTTTAAAGTATTCTCAAGATTTTTACAACATTCTTTTAAGTTTTCATCATCCAAATTAACATGCTTTATATGCACATTGCATTTAATGCTATCATATTAGTTTATCAGTGTAATGATATCAATTAATAAATATTGTGATATTAGTTGATAAGTGTAATGATATATATTTTATACTATGAACAAGTTTCACAGGATAATTACTTATATTTTTTTATGTTGGCAAAGGCAGGCCCTTTTTTTTGGTCGTCCCGGGTCTTAAGAATGTCGGGACCGACCTTGTAGATTATAATCATGCATCTGTTTCTTTTTATATTTTCACTCGAATTTACACTACAAGAAAAACGTTGATTTACACTAAATTATTTGTTTTACTTTTTAATTTTTATATAATATATATATATATATATATATAAATACATTATATAAATATTAGTAGGCCCTCCGATCTAGGGGCCCTGGAGCAGTCGCCCCTCCCGCCCTTCCTCAGGGCCACCTCTATTGATAGTGGTATAGTTCTTGATGCCGTCAGTCGAGATAGAGAGTTAGTTTTCTATAAAACGTTGTCACAGTCATATGTGAACAATCCTGAAGAGTTTTCAGTTTCCAGGCCTTGTGCACTGAGGTTTTTCCCTCACCTGCTTCGGCAGAAGATTGAAGCAATGGATGTTCATAGAAAATTTTGGAAATTTACTCATATTCATAGATTGACAGCGTTGACACAAGGATGGAGTCAGTTTATGAACGCTAAGAAGCTCGTTGCAGGAGATTCGATCATGCATTTTAAGGCATCAACCGACGACATCTTTGTATGTATTAAGCGTCGTAAGAAGCAAGTAGAAGGCGGCGGGGATATGATCAAAGCCATAAATCGTGCTGTTTGGGGAGAGGAGTTTGATGTCGTTCATTGTACCGGGGATAGTGCTCCAGCATGTGTCGTTTTGGAGTCTCTTGTCAAGCCTAAATTGCAAATAAAATGGTGCGTCGGATGAGGGTAAAGTCAGCTTCGTCCGATTTTAGATCATTTACTGGAACTATAGTGTCGGTTGATGATGCTGATCCTGTTCGATGGCCTGGTTCGCATTGGGGGCGTCTCCAGGTGACTTGTTTTCTCTCTTACTCGAATTCGTATTTTGTAACACTTGAAAATTTTTGTGATCGACTGTTTTTATGATCCATTTCTTTATGATGGTTGTTGTCCTTCTCAAAGCTTTGAATTTAGTGCGTGAGGCTGAAATTTCACAATATCAACATTTCAACATTTCACAATATCAACATTTCAACAACTAATACTGTTTTAAAGTGCACTTTCGGCCAAGATTAATGATTTTTCTTGAAGTTGATCAACCATGGGGTAAGATTTTATTGATATCAATTGGAACTTTGGATGATTGAATTATTAACTCCAGTCATTGCAGGTACAATATGACATCCCTGGTCAGCCTGGAAACGTGACTCGTGTCAATCCGTAGCTGGTCGAACCAACCTCAGATCTCCCCCATGACTTACCACCTTGGAACTACTTTGAGCAGACGTTCGATGGACAAATTCGGTACTTAGTCAGGCCAAGCCACATGTTTACTCTTGCTTGCATTCAGCCTGCAGAAAGGCATGGTGATAAAATCGGGAATCCATCAGAGGGGTCGTCTTCTGGCGTTAATCAGCCCGAGCAATCACCGGGTGAAGGAAGCTCGGACAAGTGAACCTAGATTCTGCAAAACTAGTGTGGATTATACTTTGATTTTTAGATGCAGTTCGTGTGAAAACATCAAAGATCGATTTCTTGTTACTTCTTTTGTCTTGTGATATGGTACAACTCAATTGGAGAGTCTCATTAACATCTGTTTTGCATGCACATGAAAGATTGATGATGATCCTACTTGCAATGGAATGAATCAATTCAAACACTTTGTTACTGAAAGTAATTATTATAATTATAATAAATTTATTATTAATTATTATTTATTAATAACAATTATCCACACATGAATGGATAATATTGATTTGTAGTCATTGGTAAATTCAAAAAGATTTGAATTCATCCTACGGGAAAATAAGATAGGGAAAAAGTCTTATTGTGGATCCCGATATTCCTACGCACCAGAAAAAAAAGGCAACAAAAAGAGAAATGGGGTGATTTCTCTTATGCTCTCACATACGCAACACATATGATACACAATCTAAATGACTCTTAAATTGTGAATAATGGAAGCAATCCGCGTGGTTGTGTTTCGGACTCTGAGGATCCAGTAGTACGTAGAATTCGACCGTGTTCTTTCTTCCGCTGTAATTTCTGGAATAAGGGTTAGTGAATTTCTAACCCCGTATTCCAACAGTTACTTATCTTGATTTTTGTTCTATCATGATAAGGTTTTTTCAGTACAAAGTAAATTTGAAGAAATGTTGTTGAAATATTAATTCTTCTTAGAAAAGGTGAAACTTTAAGAAAACAGGTTTCTAGAACTAATACCATTGGGTTTTCAGTTTTGTGAGCTAGCCGACCCTTTAATCTAGAGTATTAGTCACACTTAAGTAAACAATTAGATATTGACTTGTTATATTAGCTTTTGTGAGCTAGCCGACCCTTTAGATTCTAAGGTGATGTACTTTCCATTTTGAGAATCTTGATTTAAGTAATTGCCTTAGAATTCGAGCTTATATACCTTGTAGATTGTCTGCAATTACTGTTGTGGCTGATTATGAAACAGATGAGGTTTTCCAGAAAATTAGATTAGATCCCATAATAGTGGTTTAGGTATTGATGTCGAGAATCAAGAAATTACATTCATCAGTAAATACAATACATTTTTCACATATTATTGTTGTTATATGGTATCATCCTCGTGAAGATCTTTTCTCCACGTTCCGCTGCACGATACCCATCACGCCATTTTCTGTGGCCCACAATCATGTCGGCCACGTTCGACTAATACCAATACCCAAACCACACCACCAATTGTCACTATCACGTACATCTCCAACTTTCAAACACTGGTTCAAACAGGATCAGTTAGTTTTGGCAACAATTATGGGATCAAGGTCTCTCCTTTGGAATACGTTCTCATTGACTCACCTATGTCGGATGACGACTTTACCATTTGCGTTGAAATCATATTTTACTTCAAAGGGAATTAATTGGATGACCACTGCTCCACACACACCCGAACAAAATGGCTTGGTCGAACGACGCCATCGTCATATTGTTGAAACAGGTAAAGCATTAATACATTATGCTCGTTTACCTCTTGGATTTTGGTCATATGCTTTTCAAACAGCTGTATACTTGATTAATCGTATGCCCACGTCTATTTTGGAGAACTTAGTATGCAGGATATTACTTGACACTTCATCATCTACCTCCTTACCAATATCAGACACTTGTGGGAATATATCTCAAGGTCTGGTGGTTCCACAATCCAACAACCGAAGCAGAATATCGCTCGTTAGCCACATCTGCCGCAGAGCTATGTTGGATTTTTCAAATGTTTCGGGAACTCAATATTTCATTGACTACACCTCCACGCCTATTGTGTGATAATCTTGGTCTTGCACTTCATCCTATCATGCATTCTCGAATGAAGCACATTGCATTGGATCTTCATTTTGTTCGAGATTTATCGTCAAAAGGAATTTTTTCGGTGTCCTACGCGAATACTCTTGATCAACTCGCTGATGTCTTAACAAAACCCCTTGCTCGAGCTCGTTTTGAGATCCAAAATCTCCGTCGCCGATGGCACGTCACTTTTGCAGGGGCGTATTAAGGAAGATATTATGAAATAATGACTAGAGTATTCTTAGGAGTAAATTAAGGAGTATTCTTAGGAGTAAATTTTGTAATTAGTTAATTTGATTTATCTCCTTCCTTGCATGTATGATTGTAATTGTGTATATATAGGCCTCTTACATTCATCAGTAAATACAATACATTTTTTCCATATTATTGTTCTTATAAACGGGACGATATTTTCTAAAACGTTGTTACAATCGGATGTGGAGAATTGTGGGGAGTTTCCGGTTTCTAGGCATTGTGCAGAGACGGTTTTCCCTAGAATTCGCGTTGTGATTTTTGCATGATGTGGTGATTAAGTGTCAATTTCAACATGTTATGTTGAATACACAGACAAGGTTAAGTTATTTATTCTTGTTTAATTTAGATCAAAATATTTGTTGGTTTCATAATATATAGTTACACAACTTTGGATGATTGAATTAATTCCGCATTGCCCTATTTAGGATTCATAACAAATTTTTTGATATCTCATTCAGGTCAACAATCAAGAAATTTGGATAACGAAAAGATGAGTTGGTGAAGGGAGCTCGGATATGTGACCTAGATTCTGCTTCGATTTCTAGGTGTAGTTCGTGCAACTAAAAATATCGATTTCTTGTTAGTTCGTACATTTTCGAGGAATTTGTCTTGTGATGTAGTAGAATTCAATTGCAGTTTCAATATAAAAAGAACATCTATTTTGTAAGCAGATGAAAAATTGATGATGATCCTGTTGTATATTTGTGTGGGTAATGGAGTTAATGATAGGTTAGCCACATCGAAAAATGATTTTATCTTTAAAGGTATTAATTCCTCCCACACAGGTGTAAATGTTTCACAAAGAATTAACCTTCCAGGATACAAAACCTATTCCACGGAAATTCGATAGTTACACTCTAACGAATTTCAGAAGCAGAAATCACAAGTGTGCCATGTCTCGAGAAAGTCTAATTCTCGATGTACTCATCTCTCCACACTTCCTGAGTATTTATAGATACTCAAGGATTGCACCGAAAGGTTGCAACTCATCGGAAAGTCATGTTACCCAAAAAGTTGCGACTTTCACTCAACAAAAGGTGCAACTTCACCGAATAGTCACGATGAACCTGAAGAGTTGCAACTTCACTGAAATTGTGTTCTTTCGTAAAGAGCTCTCTCGACTTATTATATTATATAAATACATATATATACAACAATCCCCCACTTATTTACATATATAATATATAATAAAAAAATAATAAAATAAACACATTTGCTTTACGCAACGAATAGCCATGAAGTGGACTTAGCCTTTAACAATGGTTGAACATGAAACACTATGGAATCATATTCTCGTCGCGTATGATTTCTTGCTCCTTTATTTTGGCAGCACCAATTCGTATCGGGCCTTGTGCTCATCCTGGTCTCACAAGTATTTTAGGATCTTATCGATATGATCCCTAAGAAGCGGCCTCTCACTTCTCTACTTGCATAGGTAAACTCATCAAGAATGTCCACAACACATCCCACAGAGCTATGAGTCTATTAAGGATTTTAGAATTCAACCTCAACTTGTTGTGGTAATAGAAAGTGCATAGGTCATATATAGAGCTTTCGAAATAGTCTTACCCCCACTATTTCCAAATTATGCACTTTGAAATGTATCAATGTTTCCATTTCGCAGATGTCTAATATTGAATTGCCTTTTTAACTCAATGTTAAGGTGCCAATTTTTCACTTGTACCTTAAGATGGAGTTGGTTTCAATCAAGACATCTTGTTTAATCGGTAATATCTCTATATCTCCACAAGACCTTTTGATTTTAACTCCCAATAATAATTTTGCTAGCATTTGATTTGTTGGGAGATACTCAAGCATGATATTCCTCTTTTTGATCATTGCTTCTCACATAATTATATATCTGATTAGATTACATCGAATATAAAGCAATACAATTTTGATTTTAATTCACGTGACACCTTTCATTGCCACACTCAATTCTTAAATAATTACTCAATTTATATGAGTCGACGTCTTTTGGATTAAATCCAAAATCAAGTGGGGCCTTCATCGCCACCCTTAACTCTTGAATAATTCCTTCATGAATTATACGAGTCAATTAAATTACACCCATAACACACATTACACTCTTAAGCGCAAAGTGTTTATATATATTATATTATGAAATAATTTCATAATACCACATTCAATTAATCCACAATATTACTCTGCTTTCGGACCAAATATTCAAGCAATCGGCCCAAACAAATTCTTATGAAATGGCCCTAATATGTTAACAAGCAACCGCCCATTTGATTAAAGATTTCATTTGGCAGCTATTAACCATTAGTTTTGGCCTACTAATGTTGATTTGCTTTTGGCCCAATCAACTTAAACAAGTTGACGGCAAAGAGAATTCACCAAAAAGGCATCATTTTGCAACTCTCTTGCGGCAGAGAGAAAGCTCATTGGGACACGGCATGGCAGAAAACATTCCTCGTTTCCGCTCATCATTATCGATACCGTCGCCTGTCGACCGCGATTCGGCCGCCGCACTAGTCTAGAGAAGCCGCGCCGCCCCGTCTGACCAACCGCTTTTCAATTCGAAAGTGTTTTTGGCCATAACTTATTTTAATAAGATATTCGAAGGAGGAGTTGATTCAACATTGGGAAGAGGAGGCACCGTTGTTTCCATCATTAAATGTGCCTTCACCAACATTGACTCCATTGCAGAAAAATATTAATACCTTTAAAATTGTTGTATATTTGTGTGGGCAATGGAGTTAATGATAGGTTAGACATACCGAAAAACGATGTTATCTTTAAAGGTATTAATTTCTCACACACATGTGTAAATGGTTCACAAGGAATTAACCTTCCAGGATACAAAACCCATTCCACGGAAATTCGATAGTTACACTCTAAAGAATTTCAGAAGCAGAAATCACAAGTGTGTATGTAAAACTCAAAATAAAAGACTCGATATATAGAGAGACTCGACTTTCAGTGTTTAGAGAAACTTGATTTCTCCATGTCTCGAGAAAGTTTAATTCTCGATGTACTCAACTCTCCACACTTCCTGAGTATTTATAGATACTCAAGGATTGCACCGAAATGTTGCAACTCATCGGAAAGTCATGTTACCCAAAAGGTTGCGACTTTCACTCAACAAAAGGTGCAACTTCACCGAATAGTCACGATGAACCTGAAGAGTTGCAACTTCACTGAAATTGTGTTCTTTCGTAAAGAGCTCTCTCGACTTATTATATTATGTAAATACATATATATACAACAGATCCTACTAGAAATGGAATGAATCAATTCAAAGTGATTGTTAATTTTCATAAAATGCTTCAAGTATGTATATGTTATTAAAGTAGTATGACAGGTTTTATGAACTGATACCATTGGGTTTTCAGTGCTGTGAGCTAGCCTCACTTGCACTGAATTCATTTCACATAATATTGAATTGATAATGTTTTTCAATAAACATGACAATGCTAAAGATAATAATTCAGAAAATTAAATCCCATAATATATGCTTGGTTTAACAATAGTCGTCGATCAAAATTATATAGAAAGAAGTACTTTTGCGTGAGACCGTTTCACGGTGAGACGGAGTGTAATTAATTTGGACACACTTTGGGAGAGGTTTACTATGTGAGTGTTGATTGTATTTAGTTGTATTCCGTCATAAATGGTGTGAATGTGATCTTAGGTCTTAATTATAACTTCATGTTATCTTGCAAAATTTGTCTCGATTCATACAACCATCTCACATAAGAGTAAAGAAGTAATGGTTGGATTTAAAAAAAATATATATAGTTTAAATTAAAAAAAAAACAAACTATCTACTAACAAACAAATTACCAGCAATATCACAATTTTTGTCTAATTTTGATTTAGTTCAGTTCTGGAACTTGCATTAACACATTATTATTTTTATTCTTTTAAAAGAAAAATAAAAAATCATACATACAACTATTTTAAAATTTTCATATTTCCTTCACCTATTTGCATCAAGAAAATATGATTAACCAAGTGGCTTAGCCCACCTGGCCACTGGGCTCCTCATTTAAGTGGGAGACCCAGATTCGATTCCCTCTGAGAACGAATTGGAGTTATGAGAGTTATAAGGTGAATTGGCGATTTTGTGGAGTATTTGGATGTTTGGCGATTTCTTGGAGTATTTGGGTGTTTGGTGTACTAACTAAAACAAAATACTATACTTGTTCAAGAAAATAACAAATCGATGGATTAACATTTAGAAAATACAAAATTTTCATTTCCCAAAAAATTTACACACAAAATCTTCCATTAATGACACGGTTTCATATTTAATCAAAAATCATCAATGTTTATCAATTATATTATCTTACAAGTAGCTATATTTTCTAAAAATATTCATTTCCCAAAAAATTCACACAAAATCTTCCATCAGTGACACGGTTTCATATTTAATAAAAAATTATCAATGTTTATCAATTATATTACTCTCTCCGTCCACCAATCTTATGCACATATAACTTTTACAGACATTTTTGCGAGCGAATTTTGTATTAGTAATTGAAATGATAAAGTGACTTTTAAGGAGGGGCATAATAGATGAGGGGCTTATCTATCGTACCCCCTCTTAAAAATTATTCTATGTAGAAACAAGCCTATATATTTGGAATATATATAAAAGGAAAACAAGCATATATAATTGGGACGGTGGGAGTAAATTTAGAATCCAAACTAGAAGGAGACTCTTTGAGTAGAATATTGAAGGACACAAGTTGATTCAAAGAATTTGGTTTAATTAAACATGAATCCCGCAAGCAGGAAATTTTGTTTCCCAAATCAGACACCCTTATTGATTTCCCACGCAAAATATATATTTTATCTTCCCCAGTACATTAATTTGGAAAAAATTTAAGACACTATCTTATGGGATGTAGCAAAACAAGGACACTAAGTTTACGAGCTTGCAAAATTAGAACATTATCTTTTCAGTTGGGAAAAATTGGGCCAAATTTCACCATATATTCGATTATGGATTTTTCTTTCTCTTTTTCAAATGAGATTATCTTTTATCTCCATATGAACATATGACGTGCAACTACAACATTGTTTTGGTTTGAGATTTAAATTTTTAAATCCAATCTTCTTCTGGGATTTTAGAATCTAAAATTTTACAAACCTAATAGTACAATTGAATCTTTACCCTTTACCTGTAATTCCTATAAATATCATCTTTCTCCATCAGACCATCACACACTCTCTAATCTCAAATGATTTATGACAAAAACTCATATGAGACGGCAACCTAAAGACAAATCACACCCAATTCTTCCCAAAAAGTGTTAAAAGAATGTTCATTTATAATTTATAAATGTGAGGCCGGAGATCATCTGAATACAAGTGTGTCTCATAATTTATTTATGCAAATATGATTTTTATGCTCTCTTTTTTTAATCACTTTTCACATAATTTTTACTCTCCTTAAATACTTCCAATAAAATATACAAATTATTACACAATCGTTCAATCATTACAATTACAATCAATAATAATATTACCGTATAACATTACATGCTCTTATATAATGTATTAAATCTCAAAACAAACACTGTATACATCATTACTGTAAATCAAGATTCTAATATTTACCGGATTTCAGAATTAACTAGACTCAAATAAGACACGCCCTTAGAAATGGATAAAAAGTTTGTGCATTCTGTCCTTTTTCATACGATAAAAACCAATTAATTTTATGTCCCATATGGTTTCTTTTTAGTTTCAATAAAGTGGGATTTAGTTTTTGTCCAACAAGAATGATGAAAATCATTTTGTTTGACCACTTAGACTAAAAGAACACAACATTTTCAAATTTCAAACTCCATTTATACTTCAATTTCATGTCGTGTATTTAGGCTTCGTTTGCTTGCCATTAATAGGACCTAATCGCATGAATTAAATTTCTTATTTGACCTATTACGTTGTTTGGTACATGATTACATGGCCTGAGAAATATTATTAGCCCGCTCTAATTTAACGGGCCTGTTCGACAAATAATCGGCCCAGCCAGGTCCGATATGCAATTAATGCAATTAAGGGCTGGTAGGTGGAATAGTCAAATTACTAAAATACCCCTCATCTATATATATCTTCCTTTCCTATTATCTTGAACCCTAAGATTTCAATCTCCCTCCGAAAAAACCTAATTCAGAAAAAAACGATTTCAATCTCTATACCAACTAATTTTTATCTGTAATTTGATTTCATTGTAGGTGCTAACTAACTCTTACTCCTTTTTTTTTGCATATTAGAGTAACCGGAGTTGGGTTTGTGAAGAACAGAATTACATTGAGAAATCGAAATACAAGAAGGTATTCATCTCTATTACTCGAAAATGACTTGCCCTCATTAATCTGTGTTATTTTTGGGAATAACATGAATCGATGGACGAGGGAGGGCGAATGAGACAAAATCTGTCCTTTTCATGGAAGACTAATCCAATTAATTTTATGTCCCATCGATGGACGAGGAGGGCGATTTTTGGTTTCAATAAAGTTTCTATGGTTCCATGGTTTTTTTTCCTAGGAACTAAATGAAGATGTTTTTCTTTTGATTCAAATTCATTTTACAAGTAGTTTGGTCTTTTTATGTTTTAATCTCAAAAATGACAAATCAAACACAAAAGTTTGAAATAATAAGTGTTATATTGGACCCTCATTTGACCCAACTAAACACCATTATACAAGTAATAATAAAGAGTGAACCCTTTTATGTCGGGCCTTTTAGTCTGACCCAATTAAGCAAACGGAGCCTTTTTTACAGTGCATGATAAATAATTTAGAATCGTGCATATACTAATAGATGAAAATACAAGATAAAAATAAGTTAACACCATCTTGACTCTTTGAATAAATGAATTGTATTATAAATCATCAACATATCCCCTTCAATTTTCTTTGAGAGGTGTTGCTGATTTTTCTATGAAAGCCAAACAATTTTATCAAATCGCCATGAAATTTCATCTCACAACATAAAATCCCATCCAAGTATATCCACCATTAAAATTCATCTCTAAGTCTTCCCTAGATTTTTGCGTAAAAATAAAGAAAGCCACTTCCACACTCAAAAGGCAAATTGACAGTCAAACAGTCTTTCCATGAAAACTGACGGACATCATCAATTCATTCTTTTATATTTCCAATAATTTCACGAAACCAACAAAAAGAGGCAAATTGAAAGAATCTATAACAAGTCATATCTCTCATACATCATCATCTTCAACTCATCTAAAGCACTAATTTGCTCCAAATGGTTCTTCCCAACATTAATAATCATGTACAGAAACTAGACCAAATTTGTTTCCAAAATCTTTTTCTATGCTAAAAGAATCACCACAAGTTCTAGTAATTTTTTGTAGCGATGAATTGGTATATTAAAGATTGGGAATTTCATTCAGCTCTTTGTACAGTGGTTTTAAAGAGAAGAACATATAGCTTTTGATCCATTGAGAAATACATAAATCCACCAACTGAATGTGTCACAAATGACCCAAAACTTGTCCCTACGATGCAGTGCCAAGCAGGCCCATATACCCCATCAAACTCCTGAAAAAACCAACAAATCATAATTATCTAATCAACATTTCTTATTTCTAAGAAAATCCATAAATAGAAACAAGAATTAACCAAATCCCACATTTTTAATCAAAGATTCATATGATCTAGTTACCCCTACCCCTATCAAACTCCGGCAAAAAGAAATAACTCATAGTTGTCTACTCTAATCAAGAATCATTTTTTAAGAAAACCCATAAAAGAAAAACAAGAATTAACCAAGTCCCACATCCTTAATCATGACCTAATCACCTTTTTGAGTGTGAAACCAAGATTAGTATCAAAGAAAAATAAGAATTAAGGAAATCCGAGATGTTAAATTACCTTTTTGAGTGTGAAAGCAAGAGTCTTGGAAGTGAACTTTTCCAAGCTATCATGAGTCTTTCTTGCACAATCAACAGCATGAATTTGCATAAATGGCGGCATATCTACCGCCACTACTTTCACACCATTGCAGGACAAGAAATCAGCCAACTCAACTTGTGAGCTGCAGAATGACCTTCTTCTCCCAACATTTGCAGGAGGAATTGAAGACACAGAACTTCTTCCCTTAACTTGTTCATCTTTTGGCACCAATTTTGGTGCCTTTTTCTCATCAAACTCCTCAAAAGATGCATCCTTTTTTGGAAATGGTTTATTTTCCCTCACCAAGAAGTGATTTTTCTGCACCAGTTTTGTCATAGTATCATCGCCATTCCTTCTCTCATGTTGACTGGTTGATTTAGTCAAAGTTGTGCAAGATAAGTGTTTTTTTTCTTGGAAATTAGGGGGGTCTGGTTGTGGGTGTGGGTGTGGGTGTGGGTGTGGGTGTTTTTTCTTGTGATTTATGTAGAGTTTGGAGAAGCGGTGGGAGATGTTTTGAATGGTGGAAGGTGGGGGATCTGGGTGTGGGTGGAGGTGCCGGTGGTTCTTCACGGCGGCGGTGGGCTTTCTTGAGGTGGGATCCATGGCCATGGGGTCTGGAACTGCTATTGTGCGCCTGTTGTGAGCCATTTATTCAAAGGATAAAGTGAAAACTGAAGGGAATGAGAAAGTTTTAACTCTTGAATGTGCATTGGATTTGGATGTGGACTAGTCTTGTAATCAGATCTGTTTGTGGGGGGACTAGTTCTAAAATGCGCCGGGGGTGCGTAGTGGGGGAGTCAAATTTGTTGACCCTGATCTGTATCTCCCTCACAAACCATGTGGTACTCACTGCATTGATGCCTGTACCTGGAATTTCATCTCATAAATACCGCAATATTTTCTGTTTCCCTTTTCCAAAGGTGGACTATAATTTCTAACGAACTACTTACCATTCTTTTGTAGAATGCCAAAATTCTATTTTGTAAAATTCTCAAGATTTTTGCACTCTTATTTTTGTCAACAAACTTATTCCTGTAATAACAAATCTGATTCAGTTTTTGGCAACTAACAATATGGACATCCTTCTTTATTATATTCCTTTTTTGTGTTTCATTTCATATTTTGATGCTTTCATGATCAAATCATTATTAATGACACTTATCATGTACTAAAATATAATAGTAAAATACTAGTACATGGTAAAATATTAAAATAGAATAATTAATTTTGAATAAAGTTTTAGTATGCATTAAGTGTACCATGTCACGCAGTTGTACTTTTAAATGATACTATTAATTATTTCACTAAACATTATTATTAATTGTTTTTTTAATATTATATTTTTTTAGATCTTGATATGTAGCTCAATGATCGACTAATTCGAAAGACAAATCCCACTGTGCATTAACAGAGGATCCATTCTAAGTTAGAGCAAAAATTCATATGTACTAACCCATCCCTGCAGGAATATCTATTTGACACCAGTATTAGTGTTGCACGATGTTTTTCGATATAATTTTTATATAATTATGTAGAATTGTTTAACTGACTAGCAAACAATTTTAATAAAATCGAGCCTTGGACTTAAACTTTTTGAGCTAAAATATACTCCACTACTTCAAACAAGTTAACAATATTATGAATTTAATTCTACTTTTTTAATTTAGTATCACAAAAAGCACAAATCCTCTAAAAACCAAAAACCAAGGTGAAATACTATTAGAATGAAGATAATTTGTTATTGCAAGACTTAGAATATTCATAGTTTGATTAATCATGTGATTATTTGTGTCCCTTTCAATCATGCAAAATTTGGCCGCTCCACCATTACTAAGTTGCATGTTGTGGGCCTAGTATTTCTTTTTGTCAATATTAAACGCACAAAGAAATTTCATACTTTTAACAAATTAATAATATTAAATGTTGGAATAATTTAAGAATTTGATGATAATGACAAGATTTGTATTTCAAAGGGCTGTTTGGTCAACAAAATTCAGCTGCTTAATAGTACAATATCGCACTTCGAATTTAATTTCACAACTGACTAATAGTACCTAGTAACCCTATGACGAGGGGAATTCCCTAAATTGACCCTATCTATATCTTTTTTAATTAAGAGAGTATTATTAAAATGGTTTGGGATTTATTTTAAGGTTTCATTTTGATGCAACAGGTGGTGGAAAGGGGACTTTAGTTTACCAACTTTTGAGTACAATTATACCCCTATTTAACATAATTTCATTAATATTTGAGGGTGTTGACATCATAAATGGGCGAACATTCAATATAATTGTGAGATATGGACATAAATGCGACTCGAGTTTGCATCATTATTGGAGTTTATAAATAACCTTTCATTTCACAAATATATGGATCAACATTATAAATAATCACTCCAATTCAATGATAAACTATTAATTATTTTGTGGACCTCTGCACCTCCAACATTATTTGCCCTACCACACTTGCACTTTTTTATTTATTTCATAATTCGGTTACTCCATTATTTTAGATTAATCAACAACAATACTCTATAAAATAAACCACTAATATGGAACGCATTCTTACAAAATACTTTATTACTTTTAATAAATAAAAAAACAACTGAAAAATAATATAATATTAAAAAAGACCATTCACAAAGTTTGAAAACATTACCCAATCATTAGGGTTGAATGCACCAATTAGATCTAAAAAGCATTAATCATGGAGGCAAAATCATTTAAAAAAGAACAAGATACTATTATTAAGCAAAAAGGAAAATCACAAGAATGGGAAGCACGACATTTGACCATTAAAAACAACAAAGCAAATTAATAACAGACAAGCGTATGGGATGGCATAATAAACCTATGTCCCTACACTAAAATGTATGGGATTAAAATGCAGACACCATCATTATCACGACATTAGCTACCAAATCTTCAAATTTGTCTCAAATGAATTAAAAAAAAATAGATTCAAAATCATATCCAATTCATGAAGAATGTAATTAAAACTTAGACCTATCTCCTGCCAACCACCATACAAGTAGCAGGATGATTCTCTTCTCAGCAAAATCTCCAAGATACCTACGATGAATTATACATTCCTATGCTCGATTGTCTTTGACCAAGAACTCAAATGACATCAGTAAAAAGCTATATACAGATTACAAGCAGAAATACATATTCTTCGAATACATAGCAGCAGTTTTGTTTGTCTCATAAAAAGAAAAAAGAAAAAAACTCAGTCGATGCATCATAGAAAAGATTGATCCACAGCAAAAGATAATCTATCAAGGAAAACTACGAGCCACAAGAAAAACTAATCTATCCATGATTATTGCACACGACTAAAAACTCAAAACGAGAACAGGACAGTATGTAGTGATGAAGCAGGGTAGGATACGCTTCATAGAGGGGTCTATTTTTTTTCTTTCTTTTTAGGCATTGTTAAAGAGCTTTCAGATAATAGGTGCGGCTATTGACACCAGGTATTTGCTCAATACACCGCTTAACAGCTGTATGTGATGGTACAGAGTGCTAAAAGTGTTGTACATATGGGTGTATTGAGCAAAAATTCCGGGTATGGATAGTACCGCCCTTAGAAAATGTCCAACCAACTTAGAAGCCATATGTACTTATGCAGGGAGCATGAGTTCTAGTTCCATGGACTTGGAAGCCTGCCATCTCTAAAGACCGAAGTGCCACCTGATGCTGCAGGAGAAGGAGAGGATGCTATATAACTTGCTCCAGACACAGAAACCGATGGGGGTCCAGGTGCCAACGGTGAAGGACTACCTGCAACCCCTAGCGTGGTCCGGTAAGAGTGAGGTACCTACCAACATGAAACCAAATTAATGCAGTCATGCCTAAAGTTCAGATCCAAGCAAGGACGTAAATATCTCGATATTCACCGATATATTCAATATTTAAGGTCATAGATATTGACAGTGTGGGGAACAATATTTTTATAATCTTTGTAAAAATAGCAAAAATCCATATTGATATCGATTAATTTTTCGTAAAGTATAAAAAAACATCGGAAAATATTGAGAAAAATGTCAATAAATTTCGAAACATATCGATTACATATAGCAAAAGAGCCATGGAGAAAGTTTCATCAACAACAAACTAAGCTCTATTAATTCCATTATGTGGCAATATGTCAATCAAATCTCACCATTGTTTGCGGTTTAGACATGTTTTCATTTATATTAAGTATGACATCATTTAAAATAGTTTTATACAATACTTTTTAGATCTTTTTTGAGACAGGATTTTACTTTATATAGGTCATACTACGAATCAAAAGGTCTCCTACGCACATGCCCAGACCATCTAAAGGGTGAGCTTCTCAAATTTTCTCATCTATTGGTGCTACCTCCACTTTCTTTCTAATGCATTCACTTATTCAATCTAATCTAGTGTATTTTAACATTCTCAATCTGTTACTCTTACTTTTTGTTTATGTTCATATTTAGTGTCGAACACTCTGCCCCATAGAGACTATATTTATGGGACGGAGGGAGTATTACAAAAGCTGTTTCAAGATTGCTATTCAAAATTGGTCATCAAGATTGGAAACCACGAAAAGAAAGATGAATATCATGAACTGAATGAAATGATTACCGTGCTAGAGAATGGCTTGCGCTGCTGGGAGTCAGAAGATGGTGAAGTACTGCTCATACGTGGTAGATGACGAGAATGCACATTATGGTTTGAAACATCTTCACCTTCTCGTCCCTCCATATCACCACAAGGATTTCCATCGGAGCCAATTCTAGGGGTGTTGACTTTAGTCATTGACCCAGAATCAGTTGTGGTATCCACGTGTAGTGAGAGGGGTGGGAGGCCTGAAATGCCTTGCATATTATTTTGTCTCTTTAACTGTTCTTCTGCACTCAGAATCTGATAAAACACAATATCTTAAATACTAGGAATTCGACAAGAGAATTCTTTTTTGGAGTAAATTTCAAACAGAATCCAGAATCTACATTTCCTAACACGATCCATAAGATATATGTTACCTGTTTTAGGACTTGTACTAAAGAATGCTTTTTCTCATTCAAAATTTCCAACTTCTCCTTGACCTCTTTTTTTCTTTTCTCCACATCACTTGAAGCATTTTCTGTGCTGATTTTCTACAGAGGAAAAGAAGAACAAATGTATACGCTGCAAGTCAGAAGTGTGACAGCAAGACAAAAATTAGAAATGACACTAACATGTTTTGTGTATGGTTTGCGTTAATTCATTAATTCTAGAACCGACAACTTTTTTCTAGGAATCACCCTCGTGTCTTGTAAAAACCATATTGCAGTGAGCAATATAGAATAGCTCATTCAAACAATTACTAACTTTAAGGAATGAGATGATGATTTCAATTGATGCTGGATAGGTCAATAATACATGTAAGACATCAGTCGGGGAACAGCTGAACAGGAGTCAATTCTCAATTCTAAGACTTCCATGCAGAGAGAAAATTTACACAAGCTACAGAAGAAAGGGGCAGGGCTTCTCATAATAGCTCAACTATCTACTCGTTTATGCCCCCAAATCCAATGTCATCCAAAAACACCAGATAGATTACTGTTTCTGCTTGCGGTCAGATTAATTCAATCAGCTTAACATATACTATTGACACCCATGATTAGCAGAAAATGAAAATAAATGACATAATAATAACAATCAAGAATTTATTTTCATCTGCTGAAGCAAGCCACACTCATGATGAATAAGGGAACTTATTTCCAAATTCATGCTGCTTTAAGGTGAATGTCCTATATACAAGTACAACAGAGTTATAAACATGCCATTGCATAATTATCTTTAGCAAGTCGCAACTGCTAGGTATTTACAACTGCAAGTATGAACAGAAACACCATCTACAAGTTTTAATCTTGTACATGTCACCATGAATGCAATTTCTACACAAAATAATACACAAATAAAGCAACAAGACGCCTTCCATTAGAAATCCCAAAAGTTATGATTAAACAGAGGAATCATCAACCTGAATTAAACAAAACTTAAAGTGGTAGGGCAAAATATTAGCATTAAACAGAAAAATCGATAAAGGCGAAATCACCTCAACCAGAGGAGGCGCTGTTTTGTGGGCGTCGTTCACCAAGGCATCAGTTTTGTGGACCAATTTCGTCACAGAATCATCACCCTCTACCAATTCCTCCTTTTGATCCTCCAAATCCCTCTCATCCATCAATTCACCCTCAGAATTGGGATTATTATCCACACGATTAGCATTCGCGGCATTACCCGTAGAGTTGGGGTCGAAATCAGGGGCATTAGGGTTTGAAGTCGTTCCGGAAGCGAGGTTGGAGAGGGCTCTGGCGCGACGGTGGAGGAGGACCTTGAAGTGTTTGAGCGATATTTTGGGTGTTGGCGCCGCCCAGCGCCGCCCTACGTCCCCCACTTTGTGGAGGTTCCCTTTGTACACTGATAAAGCCACCATTTTTTTCCTCCCCTCTTCCTCTGTGTTTCCCTTTCTATTCTTTACGTATTTATGTTTTTTTTTGTAAATACTTTAATTTTTCTAACTATAGTATTTTTTACCTTTATAATTAATTTAAGGCAAAGACTTGAGTTCACATTAATATTCTTTTAAATAGTGTGTACAAATTACTCATTAATAATCGAATAATTGTGGATTAATGTGTAAAATGACTATATATGATATGAGTAAATTTTTATTACATATTTTGTAAATGTCTAACCTCAATCTGTAAGATATGGTGTTTTAAAAAAATAAGTAAAATTAAAATTCAATAGTAAAATGTGTCCTCATATGAGCAAGGAAGGTGTTGAAACATTTGTTGATGATCTTGGCTTCCAATCATGGCTTCCACAAATGATGAACTGTTTGAAGTTGAAGATGGTCCAAAGCTGTTATTAGGTGCAGATTTAATGTTTTCTTCATCACATTGTACAACATTTTCATCACATTGCACGACATTCTGTTGCACGTCTATATCGGACGCCAAGAAGGCGTCCTCAAGAAAGAAATCGCTCCAACTGAAGCTCGAGGTGTCTTGATTCAGAGACGAGTAGATAGAGTCTGAGCATTCGGGAATGTAGTTGTTTGAGACGAGGTTCACGGCTTGTAGTTGCGAGTAGAGTTGTAGGGAGGCCTCGATTTTGAGAGGTTGCTCGGTTTTCACCATTATGGCGTTTTTCAAGTCTCTTGAAAGAGAGGTGAAGCGCGTAGTTCTGGCTTTTGGGAAGCCTCCGATGTTACCATAATCTGCCAGGATTTGAGAAAAGGGCTTGTGTGTAACGGGGTCGATTCCCATTGCGGATAGCTTCTTTCGAAGTTTGGTGTTCCATAGGATCTTCACGTCGTTGTCCATTTTTCCAGGAAGTTGTTGTGCTATTATAGGCCATCTGCAGCATTGGAACATAATTACATCTTTCCAGGTATGTTTGATTTGAGATTTAGTTGATTTTGAATTCGTACCTGCTGCCGATTGCTGCATGTAGCTGAATGACCAATTCCTCTTCTTGAGGTGTGAAACTCTTATGCTTTGGATCACTTTTCTCATTACTGCCCCTCCATTTCTCTTTGCTGTTTTTTCCACTTTTTCTCTGCCCTTATGATAAAAAAAGTAAAAGAAAATTAGACTTTTCTTCGAGTTTTACAAAATGTCATGGATATGAAAGATTTTAGGGTGTGTTTGCAAATACAATCACTTATTTCTCTACCTGTTCCGTGCTGCTTTGAGGAGGACATGATCGTCTTTTCATCTGAGCATGAGGGTTTTACCATTCTCAAGAATTATTGCAAGATTTAACAAGCTGGGAAAGGGCCTTGAATGTTTTACTTGAATTCCAATAAATTTAAGAGGCTTTTAATAAACACCATTAATGTGATCTGAGGCAAGAAAAGCATGAAGACTTGGGAAAATGTATTGTATTTGCATGACTAGATGCATACTGTATCCATTTTCTTGGAGGAAAAAAATATAAAAAGAATAAATATAACCTGCATTACGTGTGTGTTTTAAGGTTCAAAGAGCATTCTGAAACAGGTTCAGATTGGGTGAGTTATTTGGTTAAGTATAGATTGAAGCCAAAGGATTGCTGCAAATTGACTGATTTGTCATGAAAAATGAATTGAACAACAATCTCCTAACCTTAATCTGATTTCATAAGAGTAACTATTTTAAACGACTTAAAAAATCAGATGGGGAAAATGAAAATTTATTTGTTTCAGTGTAATTTACCTTGTGACTTTTTCAACTAGGTGTATGATATGCATGCAGTGATGATGTCATACTTTACACATGACACATAGAAATACACTGCAGTTGGGCCTTGAGTTTTGCATTTGCATATAAGGTCTGAAAGAATTGGCAGTTAAATAGTTCAGGATTTTCATTACTTTTCTCCCAAAATTGCATACAAGTTTAAGGTATTAATAAAATTGTGAAAGAAAGATGGGCCTTAGTACACAAGAATGACGAGTTTTGAAAATGTAAGAAATTTTTATTTTTATTTTTCACAAAAATTCTGTTCTAAAAAGTATCATTGTTTAGTATCTTGATACTTCATATATTAAATACTGACATATTAAATACTGACAAAGAGAGTTGCTTGCAAGTCTAAATTGCCAAAAAATAAAAATTGGTGATTAATTGCAATATTTCCATTGTCTAGATTATATTATAATTAAGTTTTTTTTAATTAAATTAATCAAGGATCTATATATAATTCTCATTTAATATATACTGGCAGTCATATTGACCTTTAACAATATGATATTTACTGATTCACTAATCTTAGCAAATATCATATGTAGAGAACTCCCACTTACTAAAATGGTACCTAAATCATACTTGAAACTTGAAAGGAAGATGTCAAATACTAAAAAATAAAAAAGGAAATGTAGAAGTTATAAAAAATAAAAGAAAACAAAGCAATAATAAATAGAAGATGTCTTGTAAAGATCGTCTCACCGATCTCATTGCATGAGATGGATTTCCATTTGATGAACTGCCTCATTAGTAGAAAATCCGCTCATTTGGAGAGATACTTGCCCATTAAGAGAGAATCTAGCTCATTAGTCGAAAATTGAAAAACGTTAATATATTAAGTTTTCGCTCAAAATATTATTCCCTTGTTCTGTTTTAAATTGTTCATTCACTGTTTGACTTGTGTTTTAGCAAGCGAGTTATTTATTAATATATAAAAGGAAAAATGTCAATTCAGGGCATGAAAGATGACAAAACTATCAATTTAAGGCCTTAAAGATTTTTTCTATCGATTCAAGGCCTGAAAGATAGAAAACTATCGATCCAGTGCCTGAAAGATAAAAATTATCAATTTGAGGCTCACACATTTTAAGGTCATGTTTGACATTTATATTTCATATCCTTATTTCATGTTCTTATTTTTTAAATTTTTTAGGGTTTACAGTTCAAGGTTTACGGTTCAAGGGGCTTAGGGTTCATGGTTCAAGGTTTAGGGTTCATCGTTTAGGGTTTAGGGTTTAGGGTTTTAGTGTCAAACATGACCTTAAAATTTATAAGTCTCGAATTGATAGTTTCTATCTTTCAGGCCCTGGATTGATAGTTTTATATCTTTCAGGCCTTGAATCGATAGGAAAAATCTTTCAGGCCTTAAATTGATAGTTTTACTATCTTTCAGGCTCTGAATTGATAAAACTCCTATATAAAATGATAAAGTGACTTTTAAGAAGGTGTAAGACAAACGAATCAAAAAATGACTGGGCAATCTAAAATATGACGGAGGGAGTATCATCTTTTTATTAAACTTTTATTATTTTTTAAAAGTGATACTATATTTTAAAGTGATATGTACATTACTTAAAATATGAATATTTTTTGCATTGCAGTCCTAAAAGACATTTAATCGAACACTTTTAAAGCATCAACAAAACCACACAGGTATCAAAGAATCTCCACAATAGAATATTACCTCTAACATTAAAAAAGGGATTAAGATTTTTGCAATAATATCTTTTTAATTTGGTTTCATGCTACGCCGAGTTGGTTTCAAAAATCATTTCGGTTGTTTAATGAACAAATAATGATTCTTGACCCCGCCATCCAAGTGTAAATCTTCAACATCCTAATACACAATCCTATGCCCCGCCATCCAAGTGTAAATCTTCAACATCCTAATACACAATCCTATGCCCCGCCATCCAAGTGTAAATCTTCAACATCCTAATACACAATCCTATGCCGATTGTAGTGTTCATATTTCATCATTTAATTATTATTAAGGGACCATCTTTCTTTTTTTGGAATAAAGCATGAATAGGGTCGTTTAGAAAACAAATTAGAATAACTAGCAACGGTCCTCTTGAAAAAACTTGCATATTGGCCTACATTGGAACAATGACTTTAAACAGTAGGGAGGTACAGCCATGAAGCCGAGGGTACCACGCTAGTCATGATGTGAACACTTTTGGCTGCCTATTTTATGCTTCAATAATGCACGCTAGTCATGATGTGAACACTTTTGGCTGCCTATTTTATGCTTCAATAATGCATATATATATATAATGATGTGATGATGTGAACCCCATGTGTCAATTGAAAAATTTTATCTTAATATAATACTCTATCCGTCTCATTCTTGTTTTCCTGTTTACTGTGTGCTCGGGTTTTAAAAAAAAATGATAAAGTGTTGGGGTAGAAAGATTTGTTTATTAGTATTTTATATGATAAAGTAATGGGTAGTTGGGGTTAAAAAGAGTTATTTATTAGTATTTTATGTGATAAAGTGATAAAGTAAAAATTTACATTTAAGGAAATAGGAAAACAAGAATGGGACGCCCAAAACGAAATACGGAAAAACAAGTTTTGGACAGAGGGAGTACTTAATAAATATTACGCACATCTAAGTCTTGAATATTGTTTTAAGGTTCACATTACCTCATATATTTCCATGATAATTTTTCTTCCGTCAAAGGTCTAGTATGCACCAAATGCATTAAATATATTATTTATATTTGTAATTTATTAACAATATATAACTTATTTATATTAAGGGTTAATTCTAAATAAATACACAATCTTTAGGTCAAATATTAATTTAATAACGACCTTTAAAATCATTGTATAAAAGTCGAACCTTTAATGTTGTTGCAAATTAATACACATTTTTTTCCTCCGGCCGTGAATAGGTGATATGGCTCGCCAGAACTATTTAAAGTACATGTGAGTTGCCACGTCAATCTATGATCGAGTAGGATGAAATGTCCAAATCATAAATATGAAAAATATAAAAAGGGTGGTTTAAAAACAAAATAAACATAATCTAAAAAAAAAACATTTAAATCTAAATTTCAAAACTTTGGGGATTCTGATATTTTTGTGCAAAACCAAATTTTGGGGACTCGCAGAACTCGATTTTGGGGATGGGGGTCTGTGGTTTTGCGATTATGAGGGTTTCGTTTGTTTGTTTAGATTTTACTTCTTTTAATTTTTGTTTTGTGTTTTAATTTATTTCAAATGTTAATGATATATAGAGGATGTATAATATGATGTGGAATTATTTTTAAAAAAAATTAATATGTGTCATCCTAACCGGCAAGTATACACATGCTCAGGTGAACCATGTCATCTCTTCCAGGTCGAAGAAAATAAAACGTGTATTGATTTACAACAATATCAAAGATTGAGATTTAATACAATAATCTTGAAGGTCGTGATTAAATTGACATTTGACCTAAAGGTCGTGTATTTATTTAGAATTAACCCTTATATTAAACTATGTAATTTATTTTTATTGACACAAAATATATTTTCACTGTAAATAAATTGTACATTATAAAATATATTTAAATTGCACTTTATCTCGCACATAATATCTACTCACGAATTTTTTTAAAAATGAATATTTTTACGGAGTTGTTTTTGTTCCCGGCATCAAAGTACATATTCTCCATAATGTATATAGTCCAAAAACTCTCAACAAAATTCGATTATTGAATTTTTTTTTCGACATCAAGGTACATATTTTTTTATAATGTTATAGCCCGCAAAATTCGATTTTTTGAACGAATATTAATTTTCTGCATCACAATACGGATTCACCACGTGATGTTGGGATGACAAGCAAATTCACATAATTTTTCAACCCGACTTGATTTTTTAGTTTTTTTACTTTTTAATTAATAAAAAAATATTTTTCGTACATTTCTAAAACTCAAATTCATGCGTTATGGTTCAGTTCAAAACACCCAAGTCCAGACAGGATGGTGACAACGTTCCATATACTAGATCGGTTCAAACACCCAAGTCCCGACGGGACAGTGGCAACGTCTCATGCACTAGTTTGGCTTAAAACACCCAAATCCACATGAGAGCTCCCAGGTCTCCATGACAGCACCCAGGTCCGAGCAAAACGCCCAAGTCTCGGCGGGATAGTGGCAACGTCTCATGCACGAGTTCAGCTCAAAACGCCCAAGTCTTGGGGGACGGTGACAACATCTCATGATGTTCGGTTCAAAATGTCCAAGTCCCAATGGGACGATAGCAATATCCCATGCTTAGTTCGGTTCCAAATGCTCAAGTCCTGTTGGGACGGTGATAACGTCTCATGCACTAGTTCGGCTCAAAACGCTCAAGTCCGGGCCAGACACCAACAACATCCCATGCACTAATTTGGGGTCTACATCTCATCAAAATACGGATTCACTATGTGATGTCGGGGCAAGAAACAAAATTCCAAGGTTTCCAAATATTACTCCATTTATAGTTTTAGATTTAATTTGTATAAAAAGGAAAATGGAAAAGAAAAAACTAAGATGAAAAGATTAGACAAAATCCACTCTCTACTATACTATGTCGGCTATCATGGGTTTCTTTTTCTCCCTAAAAAAGTAGTTTAATTTTTTTTATAAAATCAATTTGAGGTGTTATTATTTCTTTTAATGAGTTTATAAAATATAAATAATTTATTTTAAAATTTTATATACAATTTTAAAAAACTATAAACTCAGACATTCATCTCTTCAAAAGAGTGGCAAAAATAAAATAAAAATATAGCCTATTCTAATGTGTTATTGTAACTAAAACAAAATATTTATTAATAAATTATAATAACTCAAAATTCAGTTCCATAAATAACTAATCTTCGCAAATGACTTTTATTAATATATCGAGCTGTAAAAATAAGATAACTATCAACATGTATTAGAAAATTGAAAAAAAAAGAAATATATAGAACAAATATTTTTTTTGTCCAACAATTTATTAGAGATCTTTTAAATTTCAAATTGATAGTTATATTTTTTTGAGTTGTGTATGTGGTAAGTGGTAACACCGTCTCACCCTGCAGGCAGCAGTGACAATATTTTTTAGATAAAAAATAGGTTCCAAAACATTTTACAATATAATATAGGAGTATGATTTTCACTTAAAGAACATTGGTATAATTTGGTATAAGTATTTATATTAAAGAATAAAATATTATTTGGTATAGGAATAGGAGAGAATATACTAGTTGTGCGGGCATTAATGGAAGTACAATCTCATGTTAAAACTTACAAATTATACCTCCTGCCCTGCCCCGCCCCCTATGATGCTTTGAATCTGAAATTACACCTTTTCTGGGTGAAGTAAATCTTTGTCCTAATTCATGGAGGGAAAGTTTTGTTAAGAATTAAACAAACAATTATGGGGAGAAAATAATAGAACTAGGAATTTAGAGACAAACAATTTGATTATCCAGTTCGTCAAACTGACTACATCTGGGGCACTACCAAGCCAGGAGAGATCTACTATTTCTTCTTGTATGACCATACAAGATAGTGCAAGATACAATGGGGGAGTTAGGGAGTTATTATACAAAAAACCCGAACTGGGAAACTGGGCCAAAACCCTAGATTTGGCCCATCCTGGCCGAAACCCTATTTCCGCGTCCAGGCCTCCGGAACCACTCGACCAGGGCCTTTGGTCGAGCGGTTCTGCTCGAGCTCACCTACTGGTCGAGCGCCTATGCTGCGCTGCATGGGGGGGAGCTCGACCGAGCATAAGTGCTCGACCACAAGCACAGGTCGAGCTCCTCCCGCGTCCTGCATTCCGGTTTCGTTCAGGCTCCAACAATCCCAACAATCTCCCACCTGAAGACTGACACTGGAGACTAACACTGGAGCGGAAGTGCACGATCTCAACTGGTCGAGCGTCTTGTCCTCCCTGGACTCATTCCGCAAGTCTTGTCCTCCCTGGACTCATTCCGCAACTCAAACTCCAAAACCCAACAAGTTTGTCGTCGAAGTCCGATGGAATCTCATTTATTGTTTGCAGATGATTGTTTGTTATTCTGTAAAGTGTCTAGGAATGAAGCGCTAGCTCTTCAAAGTGTGCTTACTTTGTATGAGGAAATTTCGGGGCAAGCAATAAATTATACTAAGTCGGGGACTTTTTTTAAGCACGAATGTGGTGTTGGGGAATGATTTGCACAGATCTATTCGGGGTGAATATTTAAATACAAATTTAATCCATTAATTATTACTAGGATGAATTAATCCTATATTAATTCAAATAATAATTGCAACAACATATCATGCATATAAAAAGCCACGTAAAACCTACGCATGCGAAATCTACGGGTTTACGTGAACGTACCTCTCGGGATGGCAGTGACTTCGGTCGGACGGACTAACCAAAAGGACTTCCCAAGTATTCCCTTAGCCCTTGCTCGACAATCCGGTGGAAGGATACTGGCGAACAATTAACAAAAGGAAAAAATAAACTTTGTTGCACCACTTATGTGGATTTGCTAATATTTCCAGCACATGAAATTGTACTTGGGAATGAACTAATCATCCCCTATTTATAAGAGGGAGGGTGGTCGAAATTTTAGTAGAAAATCAATGTGGGAAAAGACTTTTCTTGGTCACCAAGAAATCTTGAATATATCTCCTATATTCTTTTTCCCATAATTAAAATATTCCACAAAAATCCCACTTCCTCTAATATATGGATTTTCGAAAATTTAGTGCAAGAATCCAAGATTTGGATCTTCTTGAATTTATGAGATATTCTTGTATTTCAAGAAATACATATTTTCCATAATATCTTTTCAAGAAAATCAAGAAAATCTTTCTTGCCCACTATATTTTCATCTTTTTCGAAATTTACTATATAAATAAGCTAGTGGGAGATTTCTTGAATTTAATGAGATAATCTTGTATTCCAAGAATACATATCTTCATTCCATAACAAAATTCAAAGAAAATCTTTCTCCCAACATATCTATATATTTCGAAAATAATACTTGGAAATATTAAGCAACAATATTTATTTTATTTTAATCACCTTTTTCAGTTAATGGACTATTTGTTGGGCTACCCAGGAGGCCTTTAGGAGAATTAAGATTGGACCTTCTAATGGATCTTGAATATCTAATATTGAGCCACAATATAATTCAAGCCCATCAGATCTTGAACGAGACACTTCTTTGGCCCTATTCCCCTTGGCTCCAAATGCCCTCTTGGTCATTTTACCCTCCAAACATGATTCGCAGGTTGGAAACTGTTCAACTTTAAGGAGCTCTAGTAAACCGTCTTTCACCAACCTTTGGATCCTCGTTGGATTTATATGACTCAATCTTAGATGCCAAAGAAGTGTCTCGTTCACATCTGATGAACGTTTTCTTTTCTCGGAAACAGTTGATGTGTTATAGGATGCATTTCGTGAGTGGTGTGCACAAGTTAATTGTATAGAGATTATTCGTCAACGTTCCATGACAGATAAATTTATCATAAAGAGAAATGGTAACAACTTTACTAAAAGTAACCGAATATCCATTATGAAAAAGTTTAGAAACTGAAATCAAATTCTTTCTAAAACTCAGAACGTACAGGACATCTCTTAAAATTAAAACTCTGTCTTCAAAAGACAGTTGCACTTCTCCCACTGCTTCAGCTGCCACTCTCGTAGCATCGCCCAGTGTGATGAGGATCACACTTCCACTTAGTTGTTGGGTTCGTTTGAACCCCTGTAATGTGAAACAAACATGATCAGTGGATCCCGTATCCACCACCCATAAATGGGAGGCATACGCCGCTAAACAAGTTTCAACAACTAGTGAGTGAGGATTACCTTTCTTTCCTTTCCTTTTGGGATTGGAACAGGCTGACCTCCAATGTCATTTCTCCCCGCAATTAAAACATATTCCCTTTGGTTCTTTCTTGACACCCAACCAGCTAACCTTCTTTTTCTCACTTTTCTTAGTGATGAGTTTGCTTTGGTTCTGACTACTTTCCTTTTCTTGAGACTTGCCTGCCACTGGCCTAGTTCTCGAGAAAAGACTTTTGGTCACCAATGCTTCGTCTTTCTTTCCTAAATGCTTCTCTACTATCTCCAAGGCTTCTTGTAGATTATCCATAGTAAACATGTGATCACTCATCACAAAACCACAGTAAAATTCATCGAAGCTCCTTGGCAGAGTAAGCAACAGAAATTTGATTTAGGTCTCATCACAATACTTAGTTCCGAGATAAGCTAGTTTTAGAAAATGGTGTTTGATTCTGAGAACATGCTCCCTTCAGTGTGTTCCTCGGCCATTTTCACTTAAACGCGTCGTCGTTTTTAAAAAGCGATCGATCATGCGGTCTTTTTGTTGAAAACATTTCTTCAAGACTTTGTATAATTTCCGGCCGGACTCAACACCTTCATGAATGTGTTTCAAATCATCGAACAGTGAAGTCAAGATTACACGTTTCATGGGTTCATTAGTCCGCTCCCCAAATATTATACTCATGTCTTTGCGCGTCGATTGATTCATCGGTGAGGCTTACGTGGCTTGGGTACATCAAGAATCCAAAAATATTTTTGTGCAGGCAGGACAAAGCTCATATTTCGTTTCCAAACATTATAGTTTTCTCCAGTTAATTGGGGTTCTTTGAGAGTATATAACAGTGGATTAAAAGGTTTCGACATGATGAACTGAAATAAAATAATAACATGCATAAGCACAAGTATATCACAAGGTTTGATCACATGCATCATATTAAAATCTCAAAAAATATGAACATCGATCGACCAACATCTCAAAACAGTTTAAATAAGCCACGTTGGGTGGGTCATTATTTAAACACATTCAAGCAGGTTACAAACAAGAACAATTACAAACCTTTAATATCCAGATTAATAGTTGGCTTCCACTTAACCAATATAAAATTGACAGGGACTCCGGAGAAGTATATGCATATCAATTTTATACCTAAGTAATAACCATGATTAAATACAGGATTACTATTTCACTTTGATCGAGCCTCGTTGGGAGGGTCATAAATGCCACTAGTAATAACCCACAATCATCCGTTTGGAATTCATTCATGTGAAATCTATTTTTTTTAAATCTCCTGTTGAAATTTCTCCAAAAGAATTCACAAATAAATAAATCATGGAGGTCAAAATTAATTCAATTTTATATCCAGAATAAAATTATCAATTAATTATTTAAACATACTTAGTAATTTTGTAGCTGAGATTTTTCAATTTGGCAACCCTCATGCAAACACATTTAAACAAATTAAATAAAGCATAAGATAGCACAAATAAATCAAGCAAAACAGAAAAAATAAACATATTGGGCACAAATTATCCAATTGTCATGGTTTGATTTTTCTTGGCTTGATCTTGAAGAAACACGTCTCGAATTTCTCCCACTCGTTCGTCTCGAAAAAAATACTTAAATCTCGAACCGCCACGCTTAAGCACTTCGCAATAAGGATGCTTGCGCCAGATCCGTAAACCCACTGCTGGGACATCCTCTGCGGCTTCGGCATCGCCCCGTATTGCGCCCCTCGATGCCTCGACACGCCTCGGCGGTGTCGGCCAGATCTCGGCGACGCCACAGATCATCCCGCCTGGCCTCCGCCCGCCTCCTTTAACCCGCGACCTTGGCGATGCCAGCGTATCCACTTCGCGCCAGCGGCCGCCCCGTCCGCTCGACACAGGCCCCGCGCCCGTCTTGCCCGTCCCCCATCTCGCCTCATCTCGACCGCCCGGCCTTGCCACTGCGCCCGTGCGTATGCCCGTGCCGTGCCGCCCGCCCTACTTTCGGTTCTCGGATTTACGTCCTTTAATTCTTCGTCTCTTTGTTCCCGATCCGGTTATAATTTATTTACAAAAATAAATAAACCTAGATCTAGACTAGTCTATTACATTGATCAAATCAAACAAATCCTAGTGTACTCGTGGATTTTCTCGCGAGGCAAAATAAATCCGAAACGAATCGAATTTAAAAACCACGGTTTATATGCATGCAAAATAAAACATTAAAATCCATGACAATTGGATACCGCAAAAGATCTAATGATTCTACTATCCAATTTCAAATTTAATGTCCACAATTAAATTACAATTTAAAAATTGAGCCCAAAATAAAGGCTCTAATACCAGTTGTTGGGGAATGATTTGCACAGATCTATTCGGGGTGAATATTTAAATACAAATTTAATCCATTAATTATTACTAGCATGAATTAATCCTATATTAATTCAAATAATAATTGCAACAACATATCATGCATATAAAAAGCCACGTAAAACCTACGCATCACGGAATCTACGGGTTTACGTGAGCGTCTCTCTCGGGATAGACGAAGACTTCGATCGGACGGACTAACCAAAAGGACTTCCCAAGTATTCCCTTAGCCCTTGCTCGACAATCCGGTGGAAGGATCTTGTGCGAACAATTAACAAAAGGAAAAAATAAACTTTGTTGCACCACATATGGATTTGCTAATATTTCCAAAGACATGGAATTGTACTTGGGAATGAACTAATCATCCCCTATTTATAAGAGGGAGGGTGGTCGAAATTTTAGTAGAAAATCAATGTGGGAAAAGACTTTTCTTGGTCACCAAGAAATCTTGAATATATCTCCTATATTTTTTTTCCCATAATTAAAATATTCCATAAAAATCCCACTTCCTCTAATATATGGATTTTCGAAAATTTAGTGCAAGAATCCAAGATTTGGATCTTCTTGAATTTATGAGATATTCTTGTATTTCAAGAAATACATATCTTCCATAATATCTTTTCAAGAAAATCAAGAAAATCTTTCTTGCCCACTATATTTTCATCTTTTTCGAAATTTACTATATAAATAAGCTAGTGGGAGATTTCTTGAATTTAATGAGATAATCTTGTATTCCAAGAATACATATCTTCATCTTCAACCCAGACTACTGTTGCTTTGGTGGTTAGATTTTATGGTCAGTATCTTCTCGATTGGAAAAATGCTCGCAGCGTGGAGACGAGACAAGCACGGGGAGCACGTTGCAAACACTGGCATAAACCTCCTCGGGGTTTCGTGAAATTAAATATTGATGCGGCGTTTTTCTCAGAATCGCGGGAGATGGGGTTGGGCTTTACTCTTCATGATGAATGGGGGAAACATGTTTATAGTCGGTCTCATGTGATGCCTAGTGTTTACAAACCGGAGGAAGGAGAGGCGATTGGTTTACATGAAGCTCTATCGTGGATCAAGGAGATGGGTTTGGTTAGGGTCATTATTGAAATGGACGCGAAGATGGTGGTCGATGATGTGAATGGATCATTAGTCACAAATTCGACGTTTGGTAGTATTATTGATGGTTGTCGAGTAGCGTTAAGCTATCGTCTGCAGTATGTGGTTAAGTGGATTTCTCGTGATGCCAATATTGTGGCTCACCGTTTGGCTAGGAACTCTAGAGATTACTCTAGTTCTCATTATTGGGTCGAACGTTCAGTCTTTATGGATAGTCTTCCTGATAGAATTTGCTCGTGCTGAGCTTCGTTTTTGTTTCAAAAAAAAAAAATCTTTGTCCTAATTCAAGGATTGATTTGGAAAACAAAAAGATAAAACCAAATAAAACTTTCAATATGAATTTCAATTATATTCTACTACAACAGTTAGATGATTTTATTTCGTGATAGTTGATACACAATAAAACTATTTATCGTATAAAAAAATGGCGTTAATAATAAATAAATTAGTGATGGAATGGAAGGATTTGGGAATATGGGCAGAACTCTTGGGGTCGTGCCATTTTGCATCATAGCCGTAACAGTTAGGTTGGCAAATAGTACAATATTACAATAAAATTCGAAAAAATATTCGTTTGGAATAAAATAAAAACAAGGGCAGTGCTTTTTAAAATTTGAATGAGCTGAAAAGTGATTTCCTTCACTAAAAATAAACAAAACTGACCTGACCGACCGACCGACTCGACTCACAAAGGGAAACCTCTCTCTTTCTCTCTCTATAATACTATTAATATATATACATATCTATCTGTATCTACACGCGGTTGCAACGCTGGTTTTACTGGCCCAAAACGCCTCTCTCTTTCTAGTTTCTTCTCCTCCATAACTTCTGAATTGGCTTTGCTTTCCCCGTTTCTGTAAAAGGAAGCCCACTAATTTTACGCCTTTTTTGAGTTGATGATCGCCTAGCCGTTATTGAGCTCGAAACGTGCGTGTTTTCAGTTTAATTATCCTCCAAGGATGAATAGGCCGAATGTGGACCTGCTGTTTTCGGTTAGCAGGCAGAGATCAATCCGGGTGCTGATGGTGTTGGGCCTTTTTTATCTACTTTTTGTGAGCGTCGAAGTCCCTTTTGTGTTCAAGAATGGCTTCACTTCAGTTTCTGAAGAAGAATTGTTCAGCGGCGGTAACGGCTTCTCTAATTCGAAGCCTTTCGTGCTTGAAAGCGAGGAGAATTTGGAGGAAAAAGAAGCCCCCTTTCGCCCTCTTGATTTGTCATACCAATCAACATCAACAGCGGAGAGAAAAATCAAAGGGTTTGCTAAAACACCGCTTTCGGGCTTGAATTTCACCGCTGGCATTGTTAATTTAAGCGCAAAGGGTTCGATTCTCAAGTCGGCTAAAGACGCTCTCGAAATCGGTGCGAAGGTGTGGAAGGAGCTCGAATCGATTAGCAAAAACGCTAGCAGTAATCGAGAATTTAGGGCTAATGATAACAGTAGCAGCAATTCAGAGCTGTGCCCGCATTCGATTTCGGTAACAGGGGGTGAATTTTCGAAGGATGGGAGATTGATGATTCTACCATGTGGCCTCACATTGGGGTCGCATGTAACAGTTGTTGGGAAGCCGAGAATTGCACACGCTGAAACCGACCCCAAGATTTCTCTGTTGAAAGAGGGGCAGTATCTGATGGTTTCGCAGTTTATGATGGAGTTGCAGGGGTTGAAAACGGTGGAAGGCGAAGATCCGCCGCGAATCCTCCATTTCAATCCACGGTTGAAGGGGGATTGGAGTGGCAAACCTGTAATTGAGCAGAACACTTGTTACAGGATGCAATGGGGGACGTCCCAGAGATGCGAAGGCTGGAGGTCTCGTGCGGATGAGGAAACTGGTGAGTCAGTCTCTTCCTTTTGATAAATTGATTTGGCTGATTAATGTTTGTTTTAGTGATGATCTGCAAATTAGTTTAATTGAATTGTACATCATATTCTCTTGTTCTTTCAACTTTCTGTAGTTGATGGATTGATGAAATGTGAGAAGTGGATACGGGACGATGATAATGGGTCGGAGGAATCCAAGTCAACGTGGTGGTTGAATCGGTTAATAGGACGGACTAAAAAGGTGACACTCGACTGGCCGTTCCCTTTTGTGGAAGACAAGTTATTTGTGCTCACTCTTAGTGCTGGCCTAGAAGGTTACCATGTCAACATTGATGGCAGGCATGTTACCTCGTTTCTATATCGCACAGTGAGTAACTAACTACTGCTATTTTTTGTCTTGATATCTATATGTTGGCAAATACTTCTATGCACCGTGTAACTCGGATGATTTTTTAAATGGTATTAGTTGACCAGTGTTATTTGTTATCATTGAACAATATATGTTTTGTTGAAAGTGCTGATGATATTGTTCGGTATGTTTAGGGATTTACCCTTGAGGATGCCACTGGTTTGACTTTGAATGGGGATATAGATGTCCATTCCATTTTTGCTGCTTCATTGCCCACAACTCACCCGAGTTTCGCTCCTCAAAGACATCTTGACATGTCTGATACATGGAAAGCTCCTCCTATTCCTTACGGGCCCGTTGAACTGTTCATTGGTGTTCTTTCAGCTGGCAACCACTTTGCTGAACGGATGTCTGTGCGGAAATCTTGGATGCAGCATAAACTTATCAAATCTTCAGATGTAGTTGTGCGTTTCTTTGTTGCTTTGGTAAGTAAAAGTGATTGGTTTATTGAGAAATGTAATGAAAGAACGTACTTGTAGATTGTTGAAACTAACTTTACAACCACGTTGAACAGCATGGAAGAAAGGAAGTAAATTTAGAAGTGAAGAGAGAAGCTGAGTTTTTTGGTGACATTGTTATAGTACCATACTTGGACAACTATGACCTCGTTGTTCTGAAAACTGTCGCCATCTGTGAATATGGGGTTAGTTGTGTAATTCTACCTCTTAAGAGTTTGAAACTGAGTTTTTTGTCTTTTTGTCTACCTGAATTAAGTGATTTTCGGTGTGATTGCAGGTACAGACTGTTTCAGCAAAGTATATTATGAAGGGTGATGACGACACATTTGTGAGGGTGGATGCCATTATAAATGAAGCGAAGAAAGTCCCTGAGAATAAAAGCTTATATATTGGAAATATAAATTTTTATCATAAGCCACAGCGCAGTGGTAAATGGGCAGTTACATACGAGGTTGTGCTCAAATCCATTCATTCTATTTCTCATATGCTTTTTTCTTTCTTTTATTTGTAGGGTTCTCTTTTCGAGTTGGTCATTGCATAACTCATCTTATCTTTGTTTCCTTTAATTTTGAGCTGAGCAAGCTAGCAGTTTTCCTATTTTGGAATGTGGGACGACAAAAACTTGTATGCATGAGTAATGCTAGTCAAGTGTATTTTTAAATGGTATTAGTTGTTTATTAGAACGTATTAGTTTGCTAGTATTATTTGTTTTCAGCGGAAGAATATTAAAATTGTTTTCACTAAAAAGTATTAATTGTGTACATATGTACCGTACAACTGTTGTATGTGAGTGTTAGTCATGTGCTCAAGTGGTTTCATTAATAGAATATTGTTGGGAAAATACAGTGCATCGTCCTACCTTCTCTTTACGTATATAATTTAGTATTTCAAACGCAACTTTGCCCTCATTTTTTCACTTCAAAATCATGAAGAGTTAGTTGAATCATTCAGAAATCCATTTACATGAAAAAGAGAAACTTGCAACTGTTCTGTATCAGGAACATTAAACCGTGGGTTCAAATCGTGTGTTCTTATCTACACCAATTTGGTCCAATTCTATCAAATAGACATTGCAAAATCCTTATCCAGATGTTGGTTAAATTGCATTCAACATGTCCTATACGTTTTAGGAGGTCTGCTCATTGTGTTTATATAGAAAGACCAAGCCTTTTCTTACACCCTTTTGTGTTGGTTGTTTCAGGAATGGCCAGAGGAAGAGTATCCACCGTATGCAAACGGGCCGGGCTACATTATCTCATCAGACATTGCTAACTTCATTCTTTCAGATTTTGAGAAGCACAGGTTAAGGGTAAGCATGGTGCACTGAATAATCCCTTGTGCATAGAACTGGTTAGTTACTGATATGGTGATTTTGGTGCAGTTATTTAAAATGGAAGATGTTAGCATGGGAATGTGGGTCGAGAAGGTGAACAGCACGAGAGCAGTGGAGTATGTACACAGTTTGAAGTTCTGCCAATTCGGTTGCATAGAAGATTACATAACTGCCCACTACCAGTCTCCGAGGCAGATGATCTGTCTCTGGAATAAACTCAGGCAGCTCGGAATGCCTTCGTGTTGCAACATGAGATGACAAATGGACAAATTTTGCAGTCGTAGTATGAATGATATAGTGTAAGTAAATCCTCCTATGCACTCTGAATAATCTATTGTATTCGTTCCGAACATTCGTTCTAGTTTTCATTTGAGGATGATAAAGAATGAATGAAAGCAACAAGATTACAGGAAAGAATTTAAAAGAATGATTGTTGCAAAGAATGTGGTGTTTTCTTCCACCTCGACACTAAGTACTCGGATAGAATTTTGTATGAGATGGTCTTGTACATGAGGCGGGGTTCAAATTTAGTATTTCAGTCATATTTACCCTTTTAAAATTTGGTTAGGCTGGGGCTTCATAAAACCGTTAGTCATATAATATTATAAATGAGGTTCGTTTCATGTATGAGACCTTGTTGTATAGAGTTTTTTTTATTCATTTTCTTGTGATTGTACGTGGCCGAAAATATTGTTAAAGTAAGGTGAGGTTTAAATACATAAATGGAATTCTGTCTAATATGTGCGACTATCTCATAAAAACTCCTCATATACAATATAGGTGTCAAATTTTATTTTTATTTTATTTTTTTCGGTTTGAGTTAGTCTTTTTGGATTTTTTTTAATTGTTAAGAGATTTTACTTTTAGTAGAAAATCTTATTCTTATATAATTATTTATTTGTTATATTTTATCATGAATTATATCCTAAAAATTTAAGTATCTTTTTATAGTCAATTATTTGTTAATGTTTATCATAACTTATTTCCTAAAAATTTAAACATATATTTTTATAATAAATTATTTGTTCATACTTATCATAAAATTATATATTAACCTTTGAGTCACTTTTGCATACCAATTGAACCGTCGACGCTGATATTTAATTATGAGTAAATTTCTTGTGAAAACAACATTTAATTTTTAAATAATGATAGTTTGTATGTACAACATTAATAATGTGCATGTGTAACAATAAGAGTGCGTATACATAATTGTGATACTTGAATAAGAAAGATAGTTGACATTATTTTTGCTTATTATACATGGGTGATGGGTGATCCTCTCAAGTGAATTAAGTCCTGAAAGATAGTTGACATTATTTTTGCTTATTATACATGGGTGATGGGTGATCCTCTCAAGTGAATTAAGTCCTTATATCATGACAATGTACTATCTTGTTTAAGAATCAAATAAGAGAGACCCAATTCAAAAAAAGTTGATAATATATTTATTCAGATGGGAACATGGACCTAATGTTTGCAAATGAGTATGAAAAGACAAAGTTAAGATCCGCAAGACTCTTTCATTTCATTTCCACTCTTTCGTATATCCAAAGAAACACGCCAATATATTAAATGTGTCAAGTATTTTTTTAAATGGGTGCATTCTATTGCATGAGTGAAGATGCACTTGGGTGCACAAGACACTCGTATAAAAAAACAGACATCTTCATTCACCTTATATTTTCAAATGTTTGCAACTATTTCTTCACCCACTTAAACTTAAAAGTGTGTATGTAAAATCACATGGATCATTTCAATCTCGGGCCAGTCCAAATCAAACCCGATCTAAGAAGAAAGGCACAAAACATGCAACAGCAGAAATCTATTTCCTAACAAAATATGAACCAGCCATAAGGTTATTGTACAATTAACAACTCTTTTTATCCATCAAAATCTAACACCATCCATCCATCCATATCTCATCTCATTCCCTGCAATACTAAAATAATCGACTAATCTACGTCGTAACTTTCTCAAATTACACAATGGAGAAAATACGGAGAAAGTTATGTATTGTACACATCACCTTTGACATGGATTAGAGGGTAGAGCCCACCTTTACAAGTCGTCACCGTCTTCATCTCTCGTTGAGGTGGGCCCTTCATCGAACCCAGAACCTGGAGCCAGCTCGTTTAAATCAAGAAACTGTGGTTTCTTCACACCACCATCTTCTTCATCTCCGCTATTCGATTGCTCATGAGGGCTCATATCATTCTCGTCAACAATCTCGGGATGCTCATTAGGAGGCGGACCAGTCGGTGTCTCCTCCATATTCGTGTTCTCATCTGAATCTTGACTGCCCGAAGATAACTCTGCATAGTCACTCTCGTTCATTGCATTTGACTTCTCGGGTTTCATTGACTCGTTTTCTGATTCAGACATCTCGATCTGCCTATAATCAATACGATTTCTGGTGGCCCGTTTACTGCGCCTAAGGCCAGACCGGAGCTCATCAACTGACCTCAATTTAGATTCCCTCCTAGTCCGGCCCGGCATTGCTTTGTGTCTACGTGTACGCGGCCTATTGCTCTCGTCGCTTGAACTTACACTATCATCGTCTTCTTCTTCCTCTTCATCTTCCTCTTCGCGGAATTCCTCCTCCATGTGATATTCATCGTCGCCTTCTGAGCTACTCGACGTTTTCCTTCTCTGTAGGTATTCATCGTCATAAACGGCTTCACCAACTATATCGTCATCACTGTCAAAATCGGGATCGTTGTCTGCATCTTCAACAAAGTCGTCCACGGAATACCGTTGAGGCCTTTGTCTTCTTCGCTCGCTACGATTCATACAACGGGTGGCATATTTTACAAATTCATGGAGAAACATAAAAATAAAACAAATACTTCTACACGCTGTTTTACTAAAAGGTATTAGTTGGTCAGTATTAACTGTTCTCACTGAAAAGTATTAGTTGTTTTCATTGAACAGTATTGGTTGCGCATCCAAGTGTGACTAAAAAAAATAAGCAATTTGTATATTCTCAAGGACAGGTGACCAAGTACTTACCTCCGGTCCAATGCCTCGGTTTCTTTATCATCATAAAATTCATCGGTATCAGATGATTTTGGGGAGACCGCACTGAATGAGTCAAGTCGAGAAGGGCCACGCAATCTACCATTTGCAGGAACTTCAAGTTTCACAAGAGGGTCTCTTCTTTCAAAAGGTCCTGTGGGTGGCTGTGGCTTCCTGATACAAGAGTCGGTGAAGAAAACTATGAGCTAAAAGGAGCTAACTTAAATGAATTTAAGTTCCATAGAATTTTGGTTAAACTCCTTACGTCGTAACCTTTATAGCCTCACTAATTGATCGGTCATAATCATCTGCAAAATAAACATATAACGTTAAACAGAACACACACCTAAGAAAATGATAAAACGAGGAAAAGATGGTAAAAAAAACATTGACCAATCAGCTTAGACACCAAAGACATTAAAATTATTCAATTAAATATCAGCAAAAGACACTAAAATAGACAAGGAAACATGATGAGAGAATACAATCAACATACCAAAAGTATAAGTGACGGGTTTTCTATCACGAAGAGAACGTCCAGCTACAAGGCCATCCATATTAATCATATTATCAAGCATAAGTGCTTGTCTATGCTGTTTCTTTAACTGTTTCTCCTTCCTCTGTATGATAAAAGCACATATTAGAGCCAACAACACCAAAGATCATAACATGCTGCATCCACTTCTTAATTAAAGATTACACTCATTCACAAAAAAGAGATCAACGAAATGAAGAGAAGCTGGATTTAATTATAAATAGACCACCTTGTGGACCTTCTCAATTTCAGGAAGCATGTCATTTTTCAGTTTCTTCCCCAACGAAACCTCTGTTCTATTTTTACTTGTAAACAGCTTCTCCTGCAAGCAACAGGTTGTACAATAATCAGGACGGAAATGAAGCAGAGTAAAGAAAACTCCCAAAACTCAAATTTGGACAAAAAAGGTGGCTTATAACTTATAAGCATACAAATAAGAAAAGGAAAGAAAATCCATCATTTTGCACGTTCCAGATCTAAAATTTGTGTTCCCTCAAAAATAATAAAATAATATATAATATGCAGAAGTTTTTGCTTGGATACAGAAGGGATTTTTTAGTGTATATATACCTTACTTGCGAACCTATGTGCAAATATCAAAGAGAAGCAGTACATGAATTACAGATTTTCACCTATAAAGCTAAGCTGTTTGGCAATGTTTCTCGACACCAAGTCCAACCCCTGTTTCTTCAGGTAACCAAAGGTAATTTTGTTATTATCACATCTCAGAGGCACCCATCCATTTACGTGAGATGAGAGAGACAATGTTATTCAATCCACTATTAAGGTTTCTTTTTTATTTAGAGCTGTTCATTTGGTATAAATGTAGTTACAATACAACAAAAGTTATTAATTTGATCAACAACTCCTAGATCCATGCAAACTTTTCAGTTATTAGTTTTTAAGAATAATTCAGAGTCCATACAAACTTTGAACATAGGTCATAGGCCTGTTAGGAACACATGAAAGTAATCTGAATGAGCCATACATCACATTCCTCTTAACGCCATAGACTAATATAAAATTAATTTCTTTATCAGGCTGCTGAGGAGAAACAGTACAAAGGAAATAAATATATATTGTATCCATAACACCAACTGAGATTTGCTAAATAAAAATTAAGCAAAATAAGATCTATGTATACATCCTTCTTTATTTGTTATGAGAACTTTTTCAGAAGACTATATCACTAATTATAGTGAGAAACTAAGATATTCAAAAGCGAAAGCACTCAAACGGCAGAGGGCCGCCTAACGCTTTAAGCGCAAAGTATTAAAGAAGTGTGCACTTGACAAATGTGAAGCACACAATTGTGCAAACAATATGTAGCTGTTCACGTACAATCAAAACATGATAAAGTGTAAGATCATATATTACCAATAGGAGCATAAATTAATCCACAAAATGTAAAGCACGCGAGACAAAGTGACATAAACAGAAACAATGAAGTTCCATAATCCTGTATTTTATAACATGCATGTTGTTGAGGATGAGGATTGCTGAATGCTTATGTTCTGTTGTTACCTACTCCCCCGATCCAATTTAACTGTCATTTTTCGGTGTTTCACATTGATTAAGAAAGGCACTTAATATCTATAATTATTTGTATAAAATGACCAGTATACCCTTTTACAGATTATCAATGAATCATTTATCACAAAAATTAAGAAAAGGGCAAAGTTGGGAAATATATTTAGTTTCTCTAGGAAAACCAAAAGTTAAAGATATTTTGGAACATTTTTTTCCTCTGAAACGACAATTAAATTGGAACAGAGGGAGTATTATTTTAGCGGCATTCGTGAAGCCCCTTTTAGGGGATTCTTGCCCAAAGTTTGCACTAATACAGGACAGTGACCAATTTACGAAAAGCTTAGAAAAAGATTCAAAGAACAGATAATGAAAAACAAGCACATAAAAGCGCATGCTTTGCACTTCTGAAGAAAGCGAGCATTCAGCTATTCAAGTGCTTTTGGTGTGCTTTGATAGATACAGTGAAACGAATAAAGATTGGTTGCAGATCAGGAGATTTAAGAGAGAATATATTTAATAATCTCTATATTGTTCTTCATAATTAATAATTCCAAAGCTCAGTCAAAAATTAATGGTCCATCCCACTCTATTATATTTAAGACCCAGTTGCCTATTAAATTATACTGACTTTTGTAATTTTCGTTGATCTTACACACAAGTCCAAGTCACTTCCATCTCAATTATTTGAGACTCGCATGCTCCTATCATGCCTTAATTCCCAACCACAGCCACTTTATGTGACTTGAAAGTCTTCCTTCTGCATAATTATATGTGTTCAAATTCTGACTGTTTTACTTGTAATATCATTTCTTCTATGAGTTACAGAACGAACTATAAAAACATCAAGCATTTACTTAAAGGAATATATTGGAAGGATATGACGTATTGACAAGGAAGACTTACAGAAACATTCATAAATTCATCTAAGTTAGTTGCAACTGCTTCCCAATGATAAGACGAATGAGGAATTGGTGGAATATTCTTCCCTTTTCCTTTTTTCACCTCAACTTTCCTAATCTCACGATACAGTCGATGACCAATCATGGGATCATCTTCATACCTTCATGACATAATAACAACAGTTCCTTTAAGAGTTCCACAATATACAACAAGCAGATTTAATATATTCCAAAGGAAGAACATTTGACTAAAAAAGGTAAACAAAGCAAAAGTATGGTCTATTGGTCCTTACAGTGGTTGAGGACCTAAATATGCAGCTGGTGCAAAAATAAAACCTTATGTGCAAAGGTAGCATACATTACCAATATGAGACCCCGTGAGAATCGCCACCTATGCGTTCTTTGCGAAATGCAGATAGGTGAACACCCTGTTTTACTGAGTCATCTATATAGTTCCTTATATCTTCTTGCTGCATAATGAGATAATACTCAGTCTTGGCATTATAAGCATTGGACTGAACTAAATAAGCATAAAAGTTTTATAAAAAAAACAAAGAAAGAGATGAGCAACACATGAAGAGGATAATGGATTGCCTATGGATTTTTAGTAGATTAAAGGAATGGAATGATGTTCCTTTAAAGCAGAAAATGTCACTCAGCATAATGGACACAATGAACTATTGAGTCACACTTAAGCCACTGGATCATGAAAATTAAGAATATGTCATGCAACAATTTTGCCTTCAAATTTTCCTTTTTAAATTTGCGGTTTACATGCTTAGTGAAAAAGGATCATCGCGATTTTTATGGCCAAACTATGTGCCATAAGGTTTATAATTTGGAATAAAAGTAAAGGGTCTCTGACCAAATTCTCTAAGCTTCACCACTTCGTGAATAAACTTTATTAGTTATGACTCAAATGGCTTCCACAGGTCAAGCAAACAGGCTTCTTATTCACACTTTTTTAAAATATAATTCCACCTCTCTACTAACATCCCAATCAGCATTTAAATAGTGGTTTCCAAAGGTTTAAAATGAGAGCGAAATAGTACCAATTCCATCAGGTTAACAAGTGGCGGCAAGTTATTTGAATACAAATCGAAAATATGACCATAAAAGTGGAAATAAATGCAGTATTTATGACAAGAATGGAAGAAATTATTTGAAAATGAAAGTCAATTAACCAAAAAGTGAGAGCCAAAAGAATGTGGTACTAATTGCATATTAAGCCTTCTATCAGCTTATGTTGATAATGAGAACAACATCAAGTAATCAAGCCTTGGAGCAAATATATTACAATAATTACCAAAGAATGTTCTCAAAAAAAATTTTGGTACCTCAACACGAATATCACATAATGCCTTCAAAATTACCACTCTGACCCCAGGATCCAGTGCTTTGTATGCCTCAATTTCAGCCCTAAACAACGAGATCAAAGTAAAAAGCATGCACAACTTGTGTCTTCGCACACCAAGTACAAGCACAATACATGGAATTTCTCAAAAACACATTTTTCCACTCACCCATGTGCTGCAACAATAGGCAGGTCCCCTTCTGCAACCTGCAATTAAGCACCAAAACCAAGTAAATCCAACAGGCCTTTAGTAAAGAATGGCTCTATTTAAGGCATTCATCAAGAAACTTTTAGAGAGACTAATGACTAGATTACCCAATGCCACCAATCTCTCAATTTTCTGCACAAAACAGTGACCCAAGTACCATGTCCAAGTGCCATTCTTGTGACAGGAGGAATTGCCTATAACAAAGGAAAAAAAAAACAAATAAACAGGCAGAGAAACTAGCTATAGTGTCAAAATGAGATGTGTAAGCAAATGAAATCTCAGCAAAATGTTTCGCAGATAAATAAAATTAATAATGATACGAACATTGTCGATAGGGAAACAGTATCAGACAGTACTACCTTGACAAACCAAGAAAAGATGGCGAAAAGTTCAACATTATTTAATATTTATTGAAATAGCGTCAACTGTAAATACTTGAGTCATAAAAAACACAAAAGGTAAACCATCAATAGCTGAATCTAGGAATCGGATGTCGCCGACTCTCAACTCGAGACAATCAACATTCCATAAATATTAATATTTCAATTATCAAAGTAATTCAAATTCCACGAATAGGTAGACTACATCAATGTGCGAATAATTTGACACTAACGAAGAATACTAATTTAAGTTCATATACATCAAAACATATATGTCCACCATGTTAACGAAAGACAGTAAATATTAACCAAATTGCATCAGAAAGCTATCTTGCATTCAAGCTTCACAAGTTGCTCAAGATAACAGAATGAAACCACACAAAGATAGTTTGGCTTCCAGAAACCAACTTCTAAGAATCAATAAGCAGCAGATATATAGCCATAATATCATATGTCAATGAAAGTATCTACACTTTTGAAATATCCAGCTAATACCCTCAAAGCTGAAGAATGAAATCACTTATTTAACAGAAGGAGCAAAACATTGACCAAAACACAAACACTTGCTAATAAGGAAAAAAGCACTGACCTTTAACAAAGGCATATGTACATCCCCCAGAGTATTATTTGGAGTAAGCAAAGCCGTCTCAAACTCCTCCGCCGAGAACTCCACTTTAATATTCAGTAAAGGCCTAAACACCTACACCTCACAACACAAGACAAAACAAACATAAAAACCAATGTCACATAAAGTTCAAAACTTGTTCATTTCTTTATCATCTCCACATACATTCAAGAAATGGAAAACAGAAGCCAACTGCCACATGGACCGAATATTCCACCGCGACAACTGCGAAGGCTCCAAGTCCCCAACCAATGGTGTGACTATCTTACTACATTGCAGCAACTCCTCGTCCTTTTCTCCCTCTTTTTCGTCTCCAAATTCTTCATCATTCGTCGCCCTGGTTTTAGCTTTCTTCGTCTTCCGCGCAGCCTCCGCCGCCTGCATCCTCGCTGCAGCTCGTTGAGTGCACGCCCTCGATGGTCTCTCCCTCCTAATAACTAGGTTGCAACCGTCGTTTCCTTTTCCGCCATTAGCGACATGGTGGATCGGGGAGGATTTTTCCGGCATGGTGGAGGGATCTATGGAAGGGTTACATGGGAGATCAAGGGCTTGCATTGAAGTAAACACAGAATTGCTGTTTCAAATAAAAAAAACTGGGGTTGGGGTTGGGAGTTTAAGCAAAGCAACAAAAATTATAGTAACAATGATACTCAACGCTGTAAATGGTGAAAAGGGGTATAATCGAAAATACTGGTAGTAATTTAGAGGCTGAACATGGGAAATGCATAAATGGGTTTTGGAGATTGGGGTGAGGCGTCCAAGGAAGTTGCTCTGTTTTTACGCCGGACCAAAATTGTGAAGGGAAACACTGGGAATTGGACAAGAAATTGGAGTGGGTTTTGTGAATGTTCCTTTTGATTCAAAGGAATTGTTAAAAATTTAGGACGTAATTTTGGAGACTTTAACCTAGATTAAAAAAGGAACATGTGTATTTTTAATATTTTTTTTTAATTTTATTTTAAAGTGTTTAGTGAATGGAATTTAAAGGAATATGGACATAAGAGTTTTTTTTAGATTTTATTTACCTTTTCAAAATAAAAATTAAATTAATTATAAATACAACATGAAATATTTCAGCTTTGTTGATTTATTTTTTTTTATCAAAATTGCATCAGTTTGCACCACACAAGTAGTGCGTCAAACAAATTTCACGATTTAATTCTGCTGTTTAACGAAATATTGGAGTCATAAAATGAAATGGATAAATTACATATCTTTTCTTTATCCAATATGTATATCTAATTTTCTAACACAAACATCCTGCGAAGAAATAGTATTTTGAGATCGTCTTAATATAATCTCACTTTTTGAGATGAAATTGAATGATGTGATCACAATTGCGGAATCAATGACTTATTTAAGTTCCAATAGCGCATGCAAATCATATTTGAATGTTGACTTATTTGGTAATTTATTTGGTAAGTTCCAATAGTGGAATCTCACATGTTTTGGCATGATGAATCATAAGTTAAACTTTTGCGATCATTTAGTTAGATCCATGTAATGACTAATGACACTTTATTCAACGTGACGAAGCTATATTGAAAGCCGTGTGAACTAAGAGCCCGTTTGTTAAATCATATATCTATCTTTTCAAGTGTTTGATATAATTGTGTTAGGAATTAAACAAGTAATTATAAGAGAAAATAATGGAACAACGAATTAAGGAACAAACAATTTGGTTAACCAGTTCGTCAGAATGACTACATCTGGGGGCACTACCAAACTAGGAGAGATCTATTAGTTTTCTTGTATGACCATACAAGATAGCGCAAGATACAATGGGGGAGTCAGGGGGTTATTTATACAAAAACCTAGGTTTGGCCCATCCTAGCCGAAACCCTAGAAGATGAAACTGGGCCTCCGTGTACAGGCCTCGGAACCGCTCGACCACGGGCCTTGGTCGAGCGGTTCTGCTCGAGCTCACCACCTGGTCGAGAGCCTGGTCACCGCTGCAAAGAGGGGGCGCTCGACCGAGCACACCTGCTCGACCTCGAGCACTGGTCGAGCGCCTCCCGACCCCTGCATTCCCGTTTCACTCAGGCTCCATAACCCAACAATCTCCCACCTGGAGACTGAACCTGGAGACTGACACTGGAGCGGAAGTGCACGACCTCAACTGGTCGAGCGTCTTGTCCTCCCTGGACTCATTCCGCAAGTCTTGTCCTCCCTGGACTCATTCCGCAACTCAGACTCCAAAACCCAACAAATTGATGATTTTTCCTGTGACTCGAAAATCCGTACTTATTTTTCTCATTTTTACATGATTATACATTCCACCTCCTAGATGGAATTCATAATACCAAACATAATCTCATGATGTTAATTGTAGGGACGGACCTAGAATTTTAAAACTGGGGGTACGTTCCGATATATAATCATTTTTCCAAACAAACTATAACATCATCATTGAGAATTTGTAGAACGTGTCATTCTCATTGAAATATCTTAACAAATACCATCAAATTAAGTTATGAGATAATGACTTCTAGGTCAAAAAACCAAGCCCAATGTAACTCTTAGGTCCAAAGGAAAAAAAAAGTACTCCTGTTGTGTTCGATACAATTAACAATATTAATCGAACACGTCAGAGGGACACGTGTAATATTCAATTATTAAAATAATCACGCTCGATGAACAAGTGTGCACGCCGCTTGCCGAACGAACAAGTTTGTTCGCCAGCTCGCCACTTGTCAACCAAGCGAGTATGCTCGCCTACTAAGCTAGTTTTGTTCGCCAGCTCGCCATTTGCCAACCAAGATTGCTCAACCAGTTTACCGAGCAAACAGATATGTTCGCCACTTGCCGACCAAGCAAATTTGTTCGCAGCTCGCAAAAATCTGGCATGATGACCTGATGCTATCTCGAGATGATCCTGAAGAGATGTTGATTTGATTAGTCAAGCTGATCAGATCAGGAAAGAAGAAATCAGATAGCCTGAGTCAAGTGACCTGAGGGTCAGGATGTCCGAATTCAGAAGAGCTGAACTCAGTAAGCCTGAGTAACCTGAAGGCTCAGATAACCTGAAGGCTCAGATAACCTGATGACTCAGATAACCTGAAGGCTCAGATAACCTGAAGGCTCAGACATGCTCGATGCTCAGATAACCTGAGGGCTCAGACAACCTGAAGGCTCAGATATGCTCGATGAGGACAGTATTCCGGCATAAAATTGATATGGTTAAAGGGGCGAACAAAGCAGTCAGTCGAGCAAAAGATTGATTTGGACGATCAAAAGAGTGCCTTATAAACAAGTAAGTGCAAAGATCAACCAGGAAGACGAGGTTGAAAACGTGGCAGCATCATATGAGTTCTTACAAGACATAAAGACTCCAGCTCATGCTTGCCAAACCAGCTCATGCTTGTTTGAGTACTATAAATAGAAGAAAAAAGAACAAGAGACGGGTTCACAAAAATTTCCCAGAGGGGTAAGGTTCAGAAAAATTCTAGAGTTCACAAATTTCCCGTTCAGAAATCATCCATACTCAGAAAAATCCCTAGCACTCACACACTCACTCTCCAAATCATCTTTTTTCATAGAAGTGTTCCCCATGTGAAGTATCGTGTACTTTGTATGTAAAACTCGCAATACTACATCACTGGCTTGGAATGCCCCCAGAGTAGTCATTTCTTGATGAACTGGGTCAACAAATTCCTGTTATTTACCACATATTGTACACGTACTTATTTTGTTTGTGAGTTGATATCAAATTAGCCACATAATATTCTCCATAAAAAACGACTCGCAACAACTGGCGCTAGAAGGAGGGTACAAAAAACCAACCTATACACAATCCCGTAGATAGCCGAGGTAGAAAAAAGAAATATAATGCCTCAATCTAGGAATACTCAGACGGAGAGGTCAGGACAAAGCCGACCTCACGATCGGAAAGAGGCTCAGCATCAGCCTCACAAAGATCAGACAGTGGAAACCATCAATCTTGAAGATATTGCCAACAATCCGGTGGCCACAACAAAGGCCATCACTTTCTTGTTGCGAGCACAAAAAGAGAGGGCCGAAAAAGAGTTGGCCAAGTTGAAAGTTCAAGATGATGATGATCAACGCTCGCATACACCTGATAGAGAGCAAGTTAAGTTAAAAGCTGCACGAAAGCGGGCTAATAAAAAAACAGATGATATGTCGGATGACGAGCAGCAAGGGTCCAGACCACCAGCGTTTGGACCTTTGAGACTCTCTGTCAAAGACCGAATTGACAATTATAGGCGACAGGATCCCGGGAGGGAACAATCGATAAACATGCCCGCTCCCTCAGATCCTCATGATCGTCCGCATCCCGAACAAAAATCGGCTGGAACTAAATTGTATATCCATCATCGATTGGATAGTCAACGACGAACTTGGAAAGGGGGACTGCCCCATCACGAGCATGACCCCCTGGGTCCTCATGATGGGATACAGCCCCGATCCAAGTCTGTCAGTTCCACAAAATTTGCAGAAATGCAGAAAGCCATCGAAGGCTTACAGGCCGACCTAGCAGCAACGAAAGGACTCCCTCGGGCGAGCACAATGCCATGCTCGCCACTAACACCAGCGATCATGGCAGCCGAAATACAAGAGAAAGTGGCAAAGATCCGACCACCAATCCCTATGTTCGATGCTGAGTCTGACCCACATGTTCATCTCAGCAAATACTCAGACTTTATGATCGCCATGGGCACCACCGACGCGACGCAGTGCCGATCATTCCCCATGACGTTGGGCGACCATGCCCACAGATGGTTTTCTACTTTGCCAGCTGCGTCTATCACATCTTTCGCCCAGTTGGGACAGAAATTCATGTCCCATTTCTCATCCATGTGTGCTCGCCCAACACCAAAACAAAGGTTGGCGCATTTTTCCCAGCTAAAGGGTGAGTCAGATCGAGCATACATCGAAAGATTTGATAAATGTTTGTATGATGGAGCCCCAGTTGAAGAGGATGCCAAGATCCTCACGGTGGTCGGAGGCCTGACCCTGAATACGGATATGTGGAAAGCCATGCATCAGGATTGACCGAACACATATTCCGAGTTCTGAGAGCGAGCAGCCAAGATCATAGCCATGCAGGATCTGCTCGCCCAATCACGATTGGGTCAGGAAACAACAACAAAAAAAGTTTTTGGTAAAAAAGTAATGAATGAGGGGGGTATAAACCCCCAGGGTCTTTCAAACCATTCGAAGAAAGAGCAGAAGCAAACGCCATACGAAGTCTTCTGGGCGTTTCAGCAGAAACAATTTTTAATCAAATCAAAGTTCGGGACATGTTGGATAAGCCACGAAGAATCATAATGGATAAAAATCGGCTTAATGCTTCCAAGTATTGTAATTATCACGAGTACATCGGACATAATACCGAAGATTGTTGCGATTTACTTCGTCAACTTTGGAAGTTATATGAAGAGAACCGTCTCACGCAGTTCCTAAAAAAGCCGGTGAACAGAGATTCCCGAACAGAAAAAATAGGAGATCGTAGGGGTAAGCGAAAGGCTGAAGAAACATCTGACAGTGATCCCGAGGAATCCCGTAAGAGGTCAGAATTACCTAAAAGAGGGGCTCCTACTATGGGTAGAGGTCGAGAAAGTCAAGAAATCAACATGATTCGTCCTGATTTTGGTCCAGTGGGTGGATGCTATCAGGCACCGACATTATCGAACAGACGAAAGAAGATGGAGATGCGTGCCATGTAAAGCATCCATCAGGTGAAGGTGGCGAGTACATCAGCTTGCACGCAACCCTCTCACCAAATCATGTTCTCAGAAGACGATCTTGACGGCATAATCACCCCCCACAATGACTCTCTAACCATCAGTGCTCGTCTTCTCGGTTTGAAGGTGCACCGCCTCCTGGTCGATACCGGAGCATATGAGAACATTTTGTTCGTCAACACTCTGCACCAAATGGAGAAGCAAGTTGGGGACTTGAGTAGTTATATAGAACCATGTGATCACACCATCATGGGTTTCGGGCAATCTGTAACCCGACCCTATGGTATGATCAGGTTAGGAGTCGAATTAGAATCAACTTTAAATCCGGAGATTCGACGAACTAGAATGCTAGATTTTGTAATCGTCGATGCTCCATCTACTTATAACGGGTTTTTAGGTCGCCCGTTTATTCGGGAATTTAAAGCTGCCTGTTCGACTTATTATTATTGTGTTAAGTTTCCAACTCAAGAGGGAACGGGTAGCGTAAAAGGCGACCAGAAAAAAGCTCGAGATTGTTTGCTGTCATGTGCGCCAGAAAAACAAAATATCGTTAACATGATGGAGCAAACATGGGAGCTCGGAGAATCAAGCCAACAGGCAAACATATTGCCGAGAACGCTTATACCTCCTCTGACGAGCACACCTCCACTCGTGAACACAGAATCCGGGATGGTAACTCATATCCCAGATCTCCCAGATCTAATGAACATTGATCCACCAAATGAGTTACCCGACCTAGAACCTCGTGTAGGTTTTGAACCTATGGAGGTAGATGACGAACACCGGGGGTCGATTGAAGATCCTCAGTGGAAGCAAAAAAGAAAGCGAGCAACACCTGTCGAACAACTGGAGTCTGTCAATATCGACCCGAACAGACCAAAATTAGAAGTATTCATTGGTTCGGAATTACAGGAACCATTCCAAATAGAAATGATCGTATATCTTCAAGCAAATTTAGATGTGTTCGCTTGGTCACATGAGGACATGGTTGGCATTGATCCTAAACATGCATGTCACTCTCTTAACCTTGATCCAACACAAACTCCAGTAATCCAGAAGCGCAGAAAGTTCAGTCCGGAGAAGTATGCAGCTATGAATAGTGAAATCAAAAAATTGCTCGAATAATAAACTGATTCGAGAAGTAAAATGCCCAAGATGGCTTGCGAACCCTGTGCTCGTCCGCAAGTTTAACGGAACTTGGAGACTATGTATAGATTTCACTGATATAAACAAGGCATGCCCAAAAGATAATTTCCCGATGCCACATATCAATTACTTGGTCGATAACACATCAGGACATGAGCTCATGACCTTCATGGATGCTTTTGATGGCTATCACCAAATACCTATGCATCCGGACGATCAAAAGAATACGGCATTTTGCAGCGAAAAGAATATGTATTGTTGGCTACGCATGCCATTCGGATTAAAGAATGTCGGAGCAACATATCAACGTTTGGTGAACAAAATGTTCGACGAACACATAGGCCGAACAGTTGAGGTGTATATTGATGACATTGTGGTAAAAAGCGAACACAAGGAAGACCACATCACCCACCTCGCACAAACGTTTGATATTCTCAGGGAGTATAACATGAAGCTAAATCCGAAGAAATGCAGCTTTGGGGTTCACTCAGGAAAATTCCTAGGACATATGGTCAGTCAACGGGGGATTGAAGCGAACCCATCAAAGATTCAAGCCATGCTCGACATGCAGGCCCCCAGGAGTGTGAAAGAGGTCCAAAAATTAACCGGATGTTTGGCTTCCGTAAGCCGGTTTATATCACGAACTGGGGACAAATGCAAACTTTTTTTCGACGCTTTAAAGAAAGGGAAATTCCAGTGGACAGAGCATTGCCAAAATGCATTCGAGTCATTAAAGCAGTACCTTGTAGATACTCAAACATTATCTAAGCCTATTCCAGGTGAACAACTTTATCTCTATCTTGCTGCATCCGAGCATGCAATTAGCGTTGTGCTCGTTCGGGCAGAGGGAGCGACACACTTGCCTATTTATTATGTAAGTCAGGTGCTCAAAGAAGCCGAGCTCCGATACCCTCCACTGGAAAAACTTGCATATGCTCTCGTTATGAGTGTTCGAAAACTACGACCATACTTTTTCGATCACTCAGTCGAGGTATTAACCACATTCCCATTGCGATAAGTTCTCCACCGACCAGACACTGCGGGCAGATTACTCAAGTGGGCGGTGGAGTTAGGCCAATTTGGCATTACGTTCGCCCCACGAACAGCAATGAAGGGCCAAGCTATGGCCGATTTCATGGTCGAGTTGACATATCCACAAATGCCCGAAAGAGCTGTCGACCAACCATGGCATATGTATGTAGATGGCTCATCAACAAGTTCAAGAGCCAGAGCAGGCGTGGTTCTCATCAGCCCAACTCGACAAACTTTCACAACAACCATCCGTTTTGATTTCCCAGCCACAAATAATGAAGTCGAGTATGAAGCTTTGATCGCTGGGTTACACATGGCTATGACAATGAGAATTCAGAGGCTGATGATTTACAACGATTCACAAATAATCGTATACCAAGTAATAGGCGAGTACCAGGCCCGAGGCAAACATATGGCACAATATCAGCAACTAGCAAAGGAGTTGCTTGAACAATTCGAACAAGTTTACATAGAACAGTTACCACGATTGGGTAATTCGTTCGCTGATGCCTTGGCACGTTTAGCAACAGCAGAAGGAGTGACGAGAACGACGGACATTGTGGTCGTCACAACTTGTTCGCCATTAATTCCCAGAGTTGTGGTCGCCCATGTGACAGGCGAGCAAGAAACCTGGATGACTCCAATTTTAAATTGCTTACAAAAAGGACTTCTCCCTGAAAATAAAGCACAAGCTACTCGCCTGAGATTATGATCTGCTCGTTATACTATCTTAGACGAGCATTTATACAAAAGAAGTTTCTCACTTCCACTATTGAAGTGTATTACTCCTGAAGAGGGTCATGTAATTCTGGAACAGATTCATGATGGAGTATGCGGAAACCATACAGGTGGGCTTGTCCTGGCACATAAAATTATCAGACAAGGTTATTACTGGCCGACCCTAAAAAAGGATTCGCTCACGTATGCTCGCGCGTGTCACAAGTGTCAGGTACATGCCCCGCTTATCCATAGCCCACCTGAAGAATTAGTGTCAGTTTACAGCCCATGGCCATTTGCTAAATGGGGAATCGATTTGATCGGCCCATTTCCTACTGGCACATCGGGAGTAAAATATGTTGTGGTTGCCATTGATTACTACACTAAATGGGCGGAAGCTGAAGCTATTGTTAAAGCCACCGAACAAAGAATGTGGAACTTTGTTTGGAAAAATATCATTTGTCGTTTTGGGCTTCCTCAATCGTTGGTAACAGATAATGGCAAACAGTTCGATGGAAGTGAATTCTGACAAAATTGTGCTCGCTGGGGGATAAAAAAACATTACTCAACTCCGTATTATCCCCAGTCAAACGGACAAGTTGAAGCCGTTAATAAAATTATCAAGCATACCCTCAAGGCCAGACTTGATAATTCCAAGGGGGGAGGATGGACTGAAGAGTTGCCCGAAATATTATGGGCCTATCGAACTACTTTCAGAACATCAACTGCGGAAACCCCGTTTGCTCTGGCATTTGGTGCGGAAGCTGTTATACCCACATAAATAAAGATTCCGAGTCATCGGACAATGAATTTTGGAGAGCACATCAATGACCAGGCGCTCGCCCTGAGTGCAGACCTGTTAGAAGAAAGAAGGACGGAGACTGATTTCAAGAACGCCATGTATAAAAAAAGATCAGAAAAGTTCTACAACTCCAAAGTCCGAACACGCAGGTTCAACGTGGGCGAGCTAGTTCTAAGATGAGCAATGGGGGTGCCAAGTGGTGTGTTCGGTCGAGCATGGGAAGGTCCATTCAGAGTCACAGAACGTTTGTTAAATGGGGCATATGATTTGGAAGACCTGAATGGAGTCCCGTTGTCCTACTCGTGGAATGCGTCAAATCTGAAAAATATTATCAGTAACGACGAGCACAACTGGCCGAACATAATCAGCCATACAGCTGAAACGAGCACAACTGGCCGAACATAATCAGCCATTCACCTAAGACAAGCAGGACAATCATGAAGAAAGAACACACCGTGTTCGACACAAATCTTCTAGAAAAAATTCTGGCCAGCACTATTGAAAGATAGAAGATACGTGTCAAAACAAGTTGAGAAGTGGTGGCAACCAAAAAAGGAACGTGTCAATCCTTGAATAAGAGCTGGCAAAAAACCGGACAGATGTCAAAATGAGGATTTAAAGCGGACAGATGTCAAAAGGAGGATTCAAAGCAAGAAGGCCAACACCAACTAGCTATGCCAGCACCTGTTTGGGATAGTACTATAAATAGACATATTGATAGCTGAAGAAAGTGGAGAAAAACAGATAAAAAGAAAAAAAATACTGCAGTTATCGGAAGAAAGTTGGTTCAGTATGCCTCCAGACGACGTATCCAACACTCGATTCAGCTATCATTCTGCTGAATCGAGCATCTGTCCTAGCACTTGTCCTAGTACGAGCTTTATACCCCATGAGACACTCCGAGTACATGTTGGCGCTCGTTACGAACTCAAGATGCTCGGCAGAGTCATGGTTGCCACTCCACGTTACTCACTGCTTATGCAGTAGTAAATCACTGTCCCCTAAGCCTTCCCCAAAATCTCCTCCGAAGGGGAGGGATGTCGTGGTATCCGCTCGGAACAACATGCGGATGCTGATGCTCAGACATCTACTGAAGGGGACAAAAAGGTGCGAGCAGATGCTTTTGCTCGCACCTGATATAGGCGAGCAGGCGTGCTCGCCACATGCTCATGTCCGCAGCTGCCTGCATAATCACAACTTGTCCAGGAGGGACAAACGCTTATACTGCTGCTGCTTGAGCATGTTACTTAAAGAAGGGTAGACAGGCTGATCCGCCTCATGCTTGTCAACATCAATTCCGCGGACGAGATGAGACCAGCTCATGTCTATTCAAGTCAAGGTTTTGAATTCAACAAAACCATAGATGTCTATAGTTATGTGTAATAGACAGTCTTCTTCAAATGTAAAAGTTGTAATAGAATACAACGTGTTGCAAAATATTTTTGTTTGTTAAGATTTTCTAGTTGAAGCCTATCAGAGGTCGCACCTAAGCCGGACGACCCGAACAAAGACGAACGAGCCGAAGTTTATGTTCACCTGACGAACCAGTTCGTACTCAGATACCCACAGCAAAAGCGAGTGATGGGTATGCAGTCGCAAAAGATGACTCGTACTTACAGATACCCGCAGCAAAAGCGAGTGATGAGTATGGGGTCGCAGCTAAATAAGATGACCCGAGTACGAAGTGATCGCGCCTAAATAAGACGATCACGAAACAAGAAAGGGGGGGGTTGCATATAAGTTAACCCATCTGGTCGCAGCTAAATAAGACGATCAACCTGATTGCACCTCAATAAGACAATCAAAAACCAAAGAAGTCAGGGTGGAACATAGACAAAAATCATGTTAGAATTCATTCAGAAGAAAAGAGGCAAAAACTAGGAAACAAGACAAACATCCACCATTCATCAGTAACAAATTTCATCCTCGACAGATCAGGTTAGAGGAAATTGTTCAATAAGCAAATTTAATCATTCAACCTCGAAATTGTTCGAACAAGAAAGAAGAAGATAAAAATTACACAACAAGTTCAAAAGAAACTGTTCAGCAAAACAAAAATAACACTAAGGAACAAATTCATTATTGGGGGTGGGCGGAAGCGATGTATCGAACAAATCCTGCCCCATCTGCTCGGCCCCTTTAGGAACAGCTCCTCCAGCATTGTCAGGCCTAATCTGCTCGCCAGGTAGCACACTTTGCTCGATTTTGGGAGGCCCCCTTTGTTCGTTCTGCACTTGATCGAACCCGTGCTCGGCTCGGTGAGTTTGGTCGATAGTATCAACAGTGTTCGCATCCGAGCCATCTTCCTCATCCAAAATAGGATCATCAATCTCAATCCCATCAGGAAGATTAAAGAAATCGCACAGATCACTCAAATCAGATATCGGAAGGTTGCGATCTGGGGGGTTGTCGATCAGGTACTTCTCAAAATGGGATATGAGTGGGGCAATCTGTTCGGCAGTGAGCGTGTGTCGAGCAGAACGAATGACATCGGCAAAAGCACATATGTAAGAGAAATTTGACATGGAATCAACATACTCCTCAGTGTGCAATCTTGAATTTTCAAGACCCAAACGAGTGTTGGTCTCTTCAGCAATAAGGAGTTGTTGGCCGAGCAAATTCTTCTCGCATTCCACGGCCTCAATACCAGATCTGAGTTTACGAAGCTTGACATTCATTTCATCTTGAACCCTCCTAATGCCGACCACCTCCTCCTGAGCAAGGCCTAGCTCCTCCCTCGCCAAGCGAGCATCTTCCCGAGCTTGACGAGCACCCTCTTGAGCCTTGTGAGCCTCTGCTTGAGCCGAGGATACTTGTCCCTGAGCCAACTTCACTTCATCCTGAGTTTTGCTCAGCTCGTTCACCTTTTCTTCAAAACTTCTGATAAGAGCCAAGTAGTTGGCATGAAGATTGGCGGACTCGGCGTAAGCTTTCTCAAGGAGAATCAAAGATTGACCGTGGTGCACTAGGCCAAGTCGCATGGTTTCCAAAGGTGTTGGACCCTTGGTGGCCTCTTCAAGCTCAGTAGTCCATGCTCGTATAGGGGTCTCGCAAGCCTTCTGAACATGCTCGGGAAGACCCTGAACATTGCGAACACTTGGAGAGCAGTAATAATTTTTCAATTCTGGCATCAGAGGTGCCAATCTGCTCAACCTACATATTCACACTAGCAAACAAACGTGATAAAGAGAACAAAACCAATCAAAAAAGAAATACTCCAATGGGCGAACAAACGTACCTATTCGCCCGAGCAGGGTCCCATCCCAAAAATGATTTATCCTCGGGAGACCGGAGTTGAGGGTTCATAGAAGTCCAAGTTCGAGGTCCTGCGGGAGGTGGAGAAGATGTACCGACCTCCATCTCGATGATTTGCGTGACCGAACCGACCACGGAGGCGGTCATTCTGATCGCATCAGTGGTGGGGGTCTCCCCAATGGCATCGATGCTCGTCTGAGCTATCGGATCTTGCTCGTCAGCTGCCCTCCTTGATCTTTTTGGCAACGGAGCCTATTCGCTCACCCCGCTTTCGGCGAACGAGGTTGTGCTCTTGATCGGCTCGACTCCCGTGTCTAAACGCAATTGCTTTCGGCTCGCCTTTCTCACCCTTTCATCCCTCGATTTGCTTTGCTCATTGAGCATCCCGCTCGGCTTGGATTCGTGCAAGCTCTTGAGGTCTTTTAGTTCGAGCCATATCAGTATGCTAGGAGGTGCTTACAGCAACAGTGACGGCAGGAAAGAGAAACTGCGAACAAAGAGTACAACACATTTGCAAATACAAAAAACAATCCTAACCAGCTGGATTGACGGCAACTAAATGATGAGGGGGCACGTACAAGCCTCCTTTCTTCCTTTGATCGGCGGTATTCAAAGTCTTCACAGATCGTTCCGAGTAAGGCTCGAGATCGATTTGCCAGATGCTGCTGAAATAGCCGTCGTTAGTCTCTTTGTCCGTCGCCGCCTGAATTCCTAAAATCGAGAATAAGTTAAAATCAGTTCAAGATGTAGAGCAAAAACACAAAAATACTTACTTTGGCAAATCCCAAAATCTCTGGGGATATCTAAGCGAGCATCTGGCTCACATCCAGAAGCCGGGCTCTTCCAATTGCCCCCAACGAACCAGAATTTCTCCTTCCAATCGGTAATTTTGTTCGGCACATCCTCAATGACTTTGCACTTGGCATTTGCCTGCATGAACAACCATCCATGTTCGCCCTTGGGACGAGTCAAATGCACTAGTCGTGAGAGTTCTGCGGTTGTGGGATAATACATAGGCTTCGTTTTGTCGAACAAAGTCAAGAAGCTCATAATCATGTGCCACCCATTCGGCTTTAGCTGTGTAATGGTGATGTTCCATTCCACGAGCAAACGAGTAATAGCCGGATGAAGTGGGAATCGAAGACCCGCTTCCATTGTGTACAAATTCACAGCAACACAACCCTCAGGAGGCTGATCTGCTCGCTCATTGGGACCCGGAGCCCAGAAAAACACATCTTTTGGGGTTTCATAATTCCTATACAACTGAGCGAGCATATCAACATCAATCACGCTCGCAATTTTGCTCGCTGGGTATTCATTCTCAACCCTAGTCCTATGAGATTGTTCGGGCCAATCAAAATTATGACGAGCATTATACTCGCTATATGTTGGGCTATGAGGAAGACCAACAGGGATGTAGAGCTCTGTGTTCTGCTCGCCATCGAATCCTCTATTCGACTCATCAACATTCTCAGCCATCAGGGTTTCCTCCCTCACATTATCATCATCCCTATTTACATCAAGACTATTTACAACCCTAGACCTAATTTGGGGTTGGGGCAAACAATCTTCACCCGAATCATCCAAAAAATCAGTACGGGCTAAATCCCTATCTAATTCATTTAGGGCATCATCGGAATCTGAGGAAAGAATGGCAAACGGCTGCTGAACTTGCCAACGAGACCTTGAACCCGAGGCATTGGAATTAAAAAGGGGATGAAATAGTTACTTGAATGAAATCCTTCGCCGAAATAAGAGTCCCCTTGTCGGAAAATTCAGACGGGAAGGAAGGTGAAGTTAAAGAGAAGAAGATGAAAAGAAAGAAAGGGAACTGAGGCGGCAAAAATAGGTATTTATAGATGCCGGGTTTAATTTTTTTTTTTTAAATCCGACACAGAATACGAAACGACACTGAGGGCCCAATCAAATTATCCAACAGCCGGGCCCCCATGATGAATACAAAGCAGCCCGACTGGGGGGTATTGTTGTGTTCGATACAATTAACAATATTAATCGAACACGTCAGAGGGACACGTGTAATATTCAATTATTAAAATAATCACGCTCATTGAACAAGTGTGCACGCCGCTTGCCGAACGAACAAGTTTGTTCGCCAGCTCGCCACTTGTCAACCAAGCGAGTATGCTCGCCTACTAAGCGAGTTTTGTTCGCCAGCTCGCCATTTGCCAACCAATATTGCTCAACCAGTTTACCGAGCAAACAGATATGTTCGCCACTTGCCGACCAAGCAAATTTGTTCGCAGCTCGCAAAAATCTGGCATGATGACCTGATGCTATCTCGAGATGATCCTAAAGAGATGTTGATTTGATCAGTCAAGCTGATCAGATCAGAAAAGAAGAAATCAAATAGCCTGAGTCAAGTGACCTGAGGGTCAGGATGTCCGAATTCAGAAGAGCTGAACTCAGTAAGCCTGAGTAACTTGAAGGCTCAGATAACCTGAGGACTCAGATAACCTGAAGGCTCAGACATGCTCGATGCTTAGATAACCTGAGGGCTCAGACAACCTGAAGGCTCAGACAACCTGAAGGTACAGATATGCTCGATGAGGACAGTATTCCGACATAAAATTGATATGGTTAAAGGGGCGAACAAAACAGTCAGTCGAGCAAAAGATTGATTTAGACGATCAAAAGAGTGTCTTATAAACAAGTAAGTGCAAAGATCAACCAGGAAGACGAGGTTGAAAATGTGGCAGCATCATATGAGTTCTTACAAGACATAAAGACTCCAGCTCATGCTTGCCAAACCAGCTCATGCTTGTTTGAGTACTATAAATAGAAGAAAAAAGAACAAGAGACAAGTTCACAAAAATTTCCCAGAGGGGTAAGGTTCAGAAAAATTCTAGAGTTCACAAATTTCCCGTTCAGAAATCATCCATACTCAGAAAAATCCCTAGCACACACACTCACTCTCCAAATCATCTTCTTTCATAGAAGTGTTCCCCATGTGAAGTATCGTGTACTTTGTATGTAAAACTCGCAATACGACATCCCTAGCTTGGAATGCCCCCAGAGTAGTCATTTCTTGACGAACTGGGTCAACAAATTCCTGTTATTTACCGCATATTGTACACGTACTTATTTTGTTTGTGAGTTGTTATCAAATTAGCCACATAATATACTCCATAAAAAAAGACTCGCAACAACTCCCAAGTGCAAAATCCTACACAAAAAGCCCATTATACCCCCACTTCCCCCCATATCTGACGCTCACAATTTCATTTCTCTTTAACTCTCTCTCACCTCTCTCTAAAAAAAATCGCCCAGCCAAGCCCAAACCCTAAATCCCGCCCAAACCACCCCCCCTTGCAGATGCCACCCCACCGCCGCCGATATAAAGGCGGAGACGAAGTGGCGGAGACTAAGACAGAGAACAAGGCGGCGCAACAGATCTGTGACTTTGCCAATCTGCTTTGAGTATAAGTGGGAGAAATTATTAGGTTCGTGTAGGTGACATTAGATGTCACGTATTAGGAACTACACGAGACATGTTGTAGTATACTTAAAAGCAGACTATGAGTATAAGTGGGAGATTGTTGGGATTATACTGGAAAGTATGCTTTTACTTTGTATAATCAAAACTGAATTTCAGACTTATTTACTGAAATAAATTGTTTATCACTGATGCTTTAAATATTATCAAATGTTACATATATTTACTGCATAACTGTTCAATAAATAGTACGTGTTACATTGTAGTTAATTTAGTGATACCAGATCACAGAAGATTAAATTAACAGTCCCTTGTAACCAAAAGTACACCATTCACGACCTAGATGGAAATGAACAATCCATCGTGAAAGGTTGAAGTGTAAGGCTCAGATTGACTTGTCTTGACCAAGAGATTACACTAGTGCATGACTGATGCACTGAAGAGGACCTACAGGAGGACAAATTCTTCAGAACTGAACAAGGAAGAATTAGACCTCAGTGGTTCGTTATTTCTTAATCTTCGTCCCTTAAATAGGATTGCGTGTGGTTAGTAACTATTGCTTTGACTTATTACGGGTAGAGAATCAAGGAGATTCAATACTTTATATCTTGGGCAATATTATTGGTCACATGCGATTGCTAAGAATCGTATGCAAGTACGCTTGTTCGATTTGCCCCCTTGGGAGGTTCATAAGCTTTATCGTACCAAATCTTGCAAGTGGAACTAGTTTTCGGTATGGATAATAATGTTGAACCGTTCCTTAACCAAGGACAAAAGATATTAATTAATGGAAAGTTATTTCAGTGGCTTGAATTAATTAATGGACTAGATAATCTTAAACACGGGAAATAATAATCGGGAGCCATATTGACTGTAATATGGGTTAAGATGGATAGTGCAATATTAATTATGTAGTGGGATTAATTAATATTTATGGGCTTGAATAATATTGTGGCTCAATATTGATAATTCAAGATCCATTGGAAGGTCCAATCTTAATTCTCCTAAAGGCCCCCTAAGCAGTCCAACATAAAGTCCAATAACTGAAAAAGGTGTTTAAAAATAAAATAAATCTTGTTGCATATTTTTCCTATTTTTTCGAAAATTATGGATTAAAAGGGGAGAAAGATTTTCTTTGAATTTTGTTATGGAATGAAGATATGTATTCTTGGAATACAAGATTATCTCATTAAATTCAAGAAATCTCCCACTTGGTTATCCATATAGTAAATTTCGAAAATTTTGAAATATTAAGGGCAAGAAAGATTTTCTTGAAAAGATATTATGGAAGATATGTATTTCTTGAAATACAAGAATATCTCATAAATTCAAGAAGATCCAAATCTTGGATTCTTGTTCCCTATATTTCGAAAATTCCATACCAAAGAGGAGTTGAGATTTTTGTGGAATATTTTAATTATGGAGAAAAGAATATATGAGATATATTCAAGATTTCTTGGAGATCAAGAAAAAGATTTTCCCATATTATGTTATCCCAAATTTTCGACCACCACCTCTATAAATAGGGGATGAATGTTTCATTCCCAGAATAACACAAAAATTGGTTTTTTCGAAAAAATATCAGCGTCGATAAAATATCAAATATTTTGAAACGTCGACAGATTGTGTATTTTCAAAAACGTCAATTGTGAGTGTACAATTCCATGTGCTGGAAAAATTAGTAAATCCACAAAGGTGGTGCAACAAAGTTTATTTTCCTTTTGTTATTTGTTCGCAAGTGTCCTACCACCGGATAGTCGAGCAAGGATTAAGGGAATACTTGGGAAGTTCTTTTGGTGAGTCTAATCAACAAGACCATTGCTGTCCCGAGAGGTATGTTCACGTAAACTCGTAGAAATTTCGCATGCTTAGGATTTACGTGAATTGATTATATGCATGATTTGTTGTTGGATTATTATTTGAATTAATATAGGATTAATTCATGCTAGTAATATTTATAAGAATTAAATTTGTATTTAAATATTCATCCCGAATAGATCTGTGCAACTTATTCCCAAACAACTGGTATCAAAGCCTCGGTTTCGGGCTCTGAATTTTAAATTATAATTTAATTCGTTATCATTAAATTTGAAATTGGATAGTAGAATTGCTAGATCTTTTTTGCAGATATCCAATTGTCATGGAATTTAATGTGTTTATTTATGCATGCATATAAATTGTGGTTTTTAATTCGATTCGTTCGAATTCATTTTACCTCGTGAGAAAATCCACGAGTAGATTAGGATTTGTTTGATTTGATCAATGTAATAGACTAGTCTAGATCTAGATTTATTTATTTTTTGTAAATAAATTGTAACCGTGACGAAACGGAGGCGAGATTTAAGAATTAAAGGATAGATCTGTAACTGTGACGCGACGATGCTAAGATCAGGCGTAAACGTGCTGGGCGAGGCACGCACACGACGCGAACGTCGCCATGTGGATGGGCACGACGCCAGCGCGGGCGGATCGCCTCGACGCACGCGGGCGCAGATGGCGACGCCAAGACGGGCGCGCGTATTGGCGCACACGGACCATGCTCGGCAAACGAGGCGGATGGGCGGGCGGCGAAAGACACGCGGGACGCACGAAGGCCGCCAGATTCGCGGGCAGGCGAGGCCGGGCAGGCGCTGATACGACGCGTACCGCTAAGCAATGAGTCAGCTGCCGACGTAGGCGGCGCTGCGAGGGCGGGCGGCGCTCGCTGAGGCCGACTATTAAGGGGCCGGCCGGATGCGGGCGTGCATCCCGGCTGCGAGCTACTTGGCGTGGCGTTTTGAGACGGAGTTCTTTTCAAGACGATCGAGTGGGAGAAATTCAAGACGGCGTTTCTTCAAAATTGAGCCAAGAAAAATCAAACCATGACAATTGGATAATTTGTGCCCAATATGTTTATTTTTTCGCTTTGCTTGATTTATTATTGTGTTATCTTATGCATTATTTAATTTGTTTAAATGTGTTTGCATGAGAGTTGCCCAATGAAAAATCTCACCATCAAAAATTACTAAGTTTGTTTAAATAATTAATTGACAATTTTATTCCGGATAATAAAATTGAATTAATTTTGACCTCTATGATTTATTTATTTGTGAATTCTTTTGGAGAAATTCCCCACGGACGATCAAAAAGTTAGCTTTCACATGAATGAATTCCAAATGGATGATTGTGGATTATTACTAGTGGCGACGATGACCCTCCCCACGAGGCTCGCTCAAAGCGAAATAATAATCCTCAGATTTAATCATGGTTATTACTTAGGTATAAAATTGATATGCATATACTTCCCCAAGTCCCCTGTCAATTTTATATTGGTCAAGTGGAGCCAACTATTAATCTGGATATTAAAGGTTTGTAAATCGTTCTTGTTTGTAACACCTTTCTTAAATGTGTTTAAATAATGACCCACCACACGTGGCTTATTTAAACTGTTTTGAGATGTTGGCTGATGCATGTTCAAATTTTTTGAGATTTTAATATGATGCATGTGATCGAAATCTTGTGATATATTTATGCTTATGCATATTATTATTTATTTTAGTTCAGCATTTCGTTACCTTTTAATCCACTGTTAATATACGTAAAGTCAATACAATATGTATGAAAACTATATTGATTGGAAACGAAAAATTAAAATTGTCCTAACTGCACAAAAACACAAGTGGATTCTTGACACACCAAAATCAGATGAGCCAACTGACGAGTCAAAAATGCGAGACTCGTCAGATCACCTTGCGAGAGATGTCGTCGCTGAAAATGGTGGAGGACAAACCCGTAAGGGATTACGTCCTCAAAATTGATGGCCCATCTGAACAAACTTGAGGTTCTGAGTACAAATTATAATCTGGAGACTCAGATGAATTTGGTATTTCACTCTCTGCCCAAAAGTTTATGAGCAATTTTGCCTCGCTGGCTGATTTGTTGCAAGCTTTTGGTCACGGCAGAGATGTTGATAGGGCACCAAACTCAAGCTTTGACGGCAAGTGGTTCGTCTTCATCTTCTAGGCCAAGGGATGGCAAGAAGAAGAAGGTGACCAAAGGCCATAAGCAATCAGACTCAATTGTTGCCAAGGGCAATGATAGGATGACGAATGCTGGTGGTGTCAAGGAAAATCCAAAGAGGAAGTGCTTAAGCTGCGGTGAAAGAGGACAATGGAGGTTTGCCCAAAAGGGACGGAAAGAAAGGTAATTCTCACGCACTAGTTGTTGAAACTTGTTTAGCGGCGTATACTTCTCATTCGTGGGTGGTTGATACGAGATCCACTAATCATGTTTGCTTCACGGGTTCAAACTGATCCGGCAACTTAGTGGCAGTAAGATCCTCATCACACTGGGCTATGCTACGAGAGTGGCAGCTGAAGCAGTGGGAGAAGTGCACCAGTCTTTTGAAGACATAGTTCTAATTTTAAGAGATGTTCTTTATGTTTCCAGTTTTAGAAAGAATTCACTTTCAGTTTCTAAAATTCTGTTAATAGACACTTAGTTTCTTCTAATAAGAATGAAATCATTTCTTGAAATGATGAGTGTATCTGTTACGGGACATTGATGGAAAATCTCTATACAATTAACTGTGCACACCACTCACGAAATGCATCCTATAACACATCAACTGTTTCCGATAAAAGAAAACGTGAACGAGACACTTCTATGGCATCTAAGATTGGGACATATTAATCTAAATAGGATCCAAAGGTTGGTAGAAGCAGGTTCACTGGAGTCTCTCTAAGTTGAACCAATTACAACCTGCGAATCATGTTTGGAGAGTAAAATGACCAAGAGGGCATTCGGAGCCTAGGGGAATAGAGCCAAAGAAGTGTTAGAAATCGTTCACACAGATGTATGTGGTCCAATGTCAACCAAAGCAAGAGGAGGTTATGAGTATTTCGTCACTTTTATTGATGATTACTCAAGGTACGGCTATATTTTCCTTATGAAGCATAAATCTGAGACCTTTGATAAATTCAAAGAATTTAAGGCTCAAGCAGAGAATCATAGAGAAAAACGTATCAAGTCTCTACGATCCGATCGTGGAGGCGAATACCTCAGCGATGAGTTTTTGAACTACTTGTCTGATGAAGGGGGATTGCATCCCAGCTAACTGCACCCGGAACCCCTCAACAAAACGGGGTTGCAGAGCGAAGAAACAAAACTCTTTTGGAAATGGTTAGATCTATGATGAGTTATGCGAATCTTCCCAAGTCGTTCTGGGGTCATGCCTTGGAAACAACAGCCTACATTCTGAACTTGGTGCCATCCAAATCGGTTCCCAAAACTCCCAAAGAATTGTGGACCGGGCGCAAGCCTAGTTTGAGACACATGAGGATTTGGGGGTGTCCAGCCTACGTGTTGGACAAGGAAGCCGGTAAATTGGATCCTCGATCAGAATTAAGGTTGTTTGTGGGATACCCCGAGGGAACAAAAGGGTGTATGTTCTATGGTCCCGAAGATCAAAAGGTGGTAATAAGCACACACTTTAGATTTTTGGAAGAAGACTATATGAACGAAAGAAGACCCAGAAGTGAGATTACCTTAAATGAGCTAAGAGGGCTAACCTCAGTGCCAACTGTACAAGATGACATACCAAACGACACACTTACACAACCGGAACCTCGTCGTAGTGGGAGGGTTGTGAAACAGCCCGAGAGATTCATGGGGATAGGAGAGTCCTCGGACTTGATCCCTGGTACAAGACGAATCAGACCCATGGACATATGACGAGGCAATCCAAGACAAGGATGCAGTTTCTTGGCAAACAACAATGAAAGCCAAAATGGGTTCTATGGATCATAACAGAGTGTGGGAGCTAGTAGAACCACTTAATGGGGTCAAACCCATTGGTTGAAAGTGAGTGTACAAGAGAAAAAGAGGACCGGACGGGAAGGTGGAAACCTTCAAGGCAAGACTTGTGGCGAAAGGTTATACTCAGAAAGAAGGGATCGATTATGAGGAAACCTTTTCGCCCGTAGCCATGCTCAAGTCCATCCGAATTCTCTTATCGATTGATGCGCATCTCGACTTTGAAATCTAGTAAATGGATGTCAAGACAGCTTTCTTTAACGGAAGTCTTGATGAAGAGATCTATATGCAACAACCCCAAGGCTTCATTGAAAAAGGCCGAGAACACCTAGTTTGTAAGCTCATGAAGTCCATTTACGGACTCAAACAGGCATCCAGAGCTTGGAACCAATGTTTCGATCATGTTATAAAGTCTTATGGGTTTGATCAAAACGAGTTCGAAAGTTGTGTGTACAAAAAGCGTGTCGGAACTGCATTGGTATTCTTAGTACTATACGTAGACGACATTCTGATCATCGGGAACGATGTAAAGGTGTTATCAGACGTAAGAGCATGGCTTTCAAAACAGTTTGATATGAAGGACTTAGGGGAAGCCGCACACATCCTTGGGATCAAGATCACTCGAGATCGCAAGAAAAGGATGATAGGCTTGTCGCAAGCTTCATACATAGACACTGTCTTGAAACGATTCAGCATACAGGATTCCAAGAAAGGCTTTGTACCTTTCAGACATGGAATCCATCTATCCAAGAAAATGTGCCCTAGGAGATAGATGACATGAGAGGCATTCCATATGCTTCGGCTGTCGGAAGCCTTATGTATGCAATGCTGTGTACGAGATCGGATATCTGTTTTGCCGTTGGCATGGTGGCAAGATATCAAACTAATCCAGGAAAAAGAACATTGGGCTGACGCTTAAAAACATTCTCAAGTATCCGAAAAAGAACTCCGGGATAGAATGTTAATTTATCGGTCGATAGTCTAATCTCCATCGGCCACACGGACTCGGTTTCCAATCGGACTTAGATTCGAAAAATCTACCTCCGGTAGTGTGTTTTTTGCATGGGGGGAGAGTCATGACATGGAGAAGCGTTAAGCGAAATCGTCGCAGATTCTACCATGGAAGCCGAATATGTAAATGCTTGCGAGGCAAATGAAAAGCGGTTTTGGCTCAAGAACTTCCTAGTGGACTTGGATGTAGTTCGAAATTTGCCTAGCAGAATCATCATTTATTGTGACAATGCTTAGGAGCGATTTGCAAATTCAATGGAACCAAGAGCCCACAAGGCTAGCAAACACATTGAAAGGAAATACCATCTTATACGAGATATCGTTAAGAGAGAGATATAAGGTGGCAAACATAGCGTCGAAAGATAACCCTAGCGAGATCCATTCACAAAGGGTCCGCCTCGAGAATCATCGAGACATGTGGAAGGAATGAGTGTCAAGACCGTTTGCCAATCTGCTTTGAGTATAAGTGGGAGAAATTATTAGGTTCGTGTAGGTGACATTAGATGTCACGTGTTAGAACTACACGAGACATGTTGTAGTATACTTAAAAGACTTTGAGTACAAGTGGGAGATTGTTGGGATTATCTTTGGAAAGTATGCTTTTACTTTGTATAATCAAAACCTAATTTCGGACTTATTTATGAAATAAATTGTTTATCATTTGATGCTTTAAATATTATCGAATGTTACATATATTTCTTTTCATAACTGTTCAATAAATAAGTCGTGTTACATTGTAGTTAATTTAGTGATACCGATCACGGAAGATTAAATTAACGATCCGCTTGTAACAAAAAGTACACCATTCACGACCTAGATGGAAATAAACAATCCATCGTGAAAGGTTGAAGTGTAAGGCTCGAGATTGACTTGTCTTGACCAAGAGATTACACTAGTGCATGACCGATTCAATCAAGAGGACCTCTGAGGAGGACAAATTCTTCAGAACTGAACAACGAAGAATTAGACCTCAGTGGTTCGTTATTTCTTAATCTTCGTCCCTTAAATAGGATTGCGTGTCTTTAGTAACTATTGCTTTGACTTATTACGGGTAGAGAAACAAGGAGATTCAATACTTTATATCTTGGGCAATATTATTGGTCACATGCGATTGCTAAGATTTAATACGGAGAATCGTGTGCAAGTACGCTTGTTCGATTTGCCCCCTTGGGAGGTTCATAAGCTTTATCATACGAAATTTTGCAAGTGGAACTAGTTTTCGGTATGGATAATAATGTTGAATCGTTCCTTAACCAAGGACAAAAGATATTAATTAATGGAAAGTTATTTCAGTGGCTTGAATTAATTAATGGGCTAGATAATCTTAAACACGGGAAATAATAACAAGAGCCATATTGACCGTAATATGGGTTAAGATGGATAGTCTGATATTAATTATGTAGTGGGATTAATTAATATTTATGGGCTTGAATAATATTGTGGCTCAATATTGATAATTCAAGATCCATTGGAAGGTCCAATCTTAATTCTCCTAAAGGCCCCCTAAGTAGCCCAACATAAAGTCCAATAACTGAAAAAGGTGTTTAAAAATAAAATAAATCTTGTTGCATATTTTTCCTATTTTTTCGAAAATTATGGATTAAAAGGTGAGAAAGATTTTCTTTGAATTTTGTTATGGGATGAAGATATGTATTCTTGGAATACAAGATTATCTCATTAAATTCAAGAAATCTCCCACTTGGTTATCCATATAGTAAATTTCGAAAATTTTGAAATATTAAGGGCAAGAAAGATTTTCTTGATTTTCTTGAAAATATATTATGAAAGATATGCATTTCTTGAAATACAAGAATATCTCATAAATTCAAGAAGATCCAAATCATGGATTCTTGTTCCCTATATTTCGAAAATTCCATAACAAAGAGGAGTTGGGATTTTGTGGAATATTTTAATTATGGAGAAAAGAATATATGAGATATATTCAAGATTTCTTGGAGATCAAGAAAGATTTTCCCATATTATTTTATCCCAAATTTTTGACCACCACACCTCTATAAATAGGGGATGAATGTTTCATTCCCAGAATAACACAAAAATTGGTTTTTTCGGAAAAATATCAGCGTCGATAAAATATCAAATATTTTGAAACGTCGACAGATTGTGTATTTTCGAAAAACGTCAATTGTGAGTGTACAATTTCATGTGCTGAAAAAATTAGTAAATCCACAAAGGTGGTGCAACAAAGTTTATTTTTCTTTTGTTAATTGTTCACAAGTGTCCTACCACCGGATAGTCGAGCAAGGATTAAGGGAATACTTGGGAAGTTCTTTTGGTGAGTCTAATCAACAAGACCATTGCCGTCCCGAGAGGTATGTTCACGTAAACTCGTAGAAATTCCGCATGCGTAGGATTTACGTGAATTGATTATATGCATGATTTATTGTTGAATTATTATTTGAATTAATATAGGATTAATTCATGCTAGTAATATTTATAAGAATTAAATTTGTATTTAAATATTCATCCCGAATAGATCTGTGCAACTTATTCCCCAACAAAAAAGTGTGCCGCCACCGCCGATCTTGTGCGCAGATCTTGTGCGGCAGATATGTGGTATTTTGTGGTTCTGAAAATGGAGGGGGTCTGCGCCGGTGATGGAGGATGGCGACGGCGAGGGTTGGCGGCGTCAGATCTGTGGTGGGTGGGCGGCGACTTAAGGGGTTGTAGTGAGGTAGGTGTGGCGGTCAATCCCTTGGATGAGAAACAAATAGGGTTAGAATTAGGGTTTTATATTTTGCTCACTGATTTTAGATTCATTTATCTGATTTTTATTTATTCGAAACCCCTTAATTTCTTTGGTTTTTGGCTTCATTTCTTTACTTTTTATCTTCGTTTTTGATTGTTTTGTTTGGGGGAGGAATAAGTGTTTTGTATTTTGGGAGGTCAGATTTGTGTTTTTCTGTAATAATATTGATGGAGGAAGAAGACATGGAAATGGATTGGGTTTGTGATTTTTTCTGAATCTGGTTTAAAGATGAAGGATTTGAAACTGGAGATGCAATCATAGGTTCTGAATCTTGTTGAAAATCTAGAAATGGAGGATCTGGGGATTGTGATTTTTTTTTTTAAATTTTGTGTTAAAGATGGAGATCTGAAACTGGAAATGCAATGCTAGGTTCATCAATTGATGAACATATGCATGTTTTCACGTATATGTTGATGAATATGTTCACGTCGAAATGAAGATGTGCATATGTTAGGTGAATATGTTCATATCGGAATTAAGATGAGATATGTAAAATTTAAGATTGTAAATTTCAGATTTTAAATATGTAAATTCTTTTTGGGTTTCATCTTCAAGCTTTTAATCCTTGAACGCCCTTCACTCTATTTTCTTGTTTAAATGGGGATGAAAGTGAATTTGAGAGAAACAAAAAAACAAATATAACACACACTAAAAACAATAAAAAAATGCAAAATTCTTTGGACCCAAAAGAATTAGGTGGCGTGTGGATGAAATGAGTAATAACTAGTTTGAATATTGCATGGGTAAATGGGATTTTTAGTCACTTTTTGCTGAAAAGTGTACTTTACAAAGGAGGAGTAGGTTCAAGGGTATATTGGTCTATTTATAAGAGGTTTTGGACCTATTAGTATTTAATATAAATGATTGGACCTAATAGTAACTTGAACTCCTATTTCGGAGAGGAAAGTTACTCTCTTTAAGTTATTTCTTCCAAGTGTAGCTTTTTTTTTTACAGTACTTGTACATCTGATGTATAAGATTGAGTACCGTATGTATTCATTGGTGAGTAATACACACATTTTTCCGATAAAAAAATTAAATTATTTCTAATTTATCAACAAATATCATCAAATTACAAATTCAACACAATCAATTTCATATACATATTAAATTTTAAAAAAAATTACAAGTTCTAATCCATAAACAAAAAATCACGTTAAATCAATAAAGCAATTAAAAGAAATTGTGTCTAAGAATAATAGAAAAAAAAATTAAAAACGCTGCAAAGGCTGAGAATCTTGGTACTTGTTAGGAATTAAACAAACAATTATAGGAGAAAATAATGGAACAACGAATTAAGGAACAAACACACACCCGGTTACCCAGGTCGAACCGACTACATCCGGGGGTGTGCTCGAGCGAGAGATCTATTAGTTTTCTTGTATAACCATACAAGAGAGTGCAAGATACAATGGGGGAGTCAGGGGGTTATTTATACAAAAGCCTAGTTTCGGCTCATCCTGGCCCGAAACCCTAAAAGAGCATTGAAACTGGGCAAAAAAAAACCCTAATCCGGTTTTTTGCCTCAAATCGCTGACTCTTTTAGGGTTTTACCGGGATGAGATCACATACATTGCTTTTTGCCCTCAAATAACCCCCTCCCCATTGTATCTTGCAGCACACTTGTATGGTTATACAAGAAAACTAATAGATCTCTCTGGCTTGCCAAGTGCCCCGCTTTCACTCATGTAACCCAACAATCTCCCACACGAGGCCCGAACCGAAAAAGTTCACGACCTCAACTAGGTCGAACGTCTTGTCCTCCCTTGACTCATTCCGAACGTCTTGTCCTCCCTGGACTCATTCCGCAAGTCTTGTCCTTCCTGGACTCATTCCGCAACTCAGACTCCAAAACCCAACAATCTCCCACCTGGAGACTGACTCCAAGACGTAACTCGTCTTCCCCATCTCTCATTGGCAGTTAACCATGCACTTCGAGCAATGTCCCTCAACGTTCGACTTCGAACCACACTTGATCCAAGCAACGTCCCACAACATCCTTCTTGAACCTGCATCACTACGGCCCACAAGACCGCAACCTGGACTGCTCTCGTCCACACATATCAATTTGATCCATGCGACGCTCCTCAACATACATCTCCGATCCCACCTGATCGAGCAACGTTCCACAACGCCCATCTTAGATCCTCATTGATTTTCGACCACGATCCTGGATACACCCCTCAATGATCCTCTCGGATTCACACAAGAATCGAGCACCATTCCGCAATGTCCTTCCAGATCAAGATCGATCCGACTAAAGCATAACCCAAGCACGTCCCATACCGCACCCAGATTCAATGCTCTTCGTCCACCAATTCCCGCACGATCTCAGGTACGTGTCAACGCCCATCTTGATCTTGCATGAACCTGATACAACGATCTCAGGCACGTGTCAACGCCCATCTTGATCTTGCATCCAACCTGATACAACGATCTCAGGCACGTGTCTAACGCCCATCTTGATCTTGCATCCAACCAACCACCTACTCCAAGCAACGCCCCATACTCCGCGATCTGCCTACAGAACCCGCTCGACCTGGGGCTTTGGTCGAGAGGTTCTGCTCGACCAACCAGCTTGCTCGAGCGCCTTGTGCGTTCTCAGACGTCCAGTGGTTGTGCCCGACCGCATACCGAAAGACAAATCCGAAATTCGTTCCATCAAACTTCTCAACAGACGATTTCCCTTGAGCCACCATAATTGCTCCCACCAGATCCCTTGAGTCTGATGCTCTGATACCAGTTGTTAGGAATTAAACAAGCAATTATAGGAGAAAATAATAGGAACAACGAATTAAGGAACAAACACACAATTTGGTTACCCAGTTCGTTAGACTGACTACATCTGGGGGCACTACCAAGCCAGGAGAGATATATTAGTTTTCTTGTATAAACATACAAGATAGTACAAGATAGGGTTATTTATACAAAAGCCTAGTTTCGGCCCATCCTGGCCGAAACCTTAAAAGAGCATTGAAACTGGCCAAAAAAAACCCTAATACACGTACAGGCCTCGGAACCGCTCGACCTCAGCCCTTGGTTGAGCGGTTCTGCTCGATCACATACATTGCTCGAGCGCCCTCATGGCGCTGGATAGGGGGGCGCTCGACCGAGCACACCTGCTCGACCTAGAGCACTGATCGAGCGCCTCATGCGCCCTGCATCCCGTTTCACTCAGGCTCCATAACCCAACAATACTTACCAACTCAATGTACGTAATTTTCATAAATTGTAATGAAAAACTAGTAATTAACGTTTGGAAATTATATTATATATATAAATAAACGAAAATTTTGTAATTAGGGGTACAACTATACCCCCATGAATACACACAAGTCTACCATGGGTTAATTGACTTAAATAAATCATGATTTAAATATATCATAACAAACACTTTAAAATGATCAAATATATCACATGATTTCATATTCATTCATATACTATACCACTAATCAAACTGGCTCTAAGAAAATTATAATCAGGAGTCTTAATGAGGTAATTTTGAGAATAACGAGATCACATCAAGTTGCAGACTAAATTTCAAGTCCCAAAAGGAAATATTTTCTTCTTCTTTTTTTATGGGAGAAGAAAAGGGAGCAAAAGTATAATATATTGGTGGTAATCACATTTTTACACAATTTGTGTTTACTATCTTTCCTTGAATCATGACATAGACAGGACTTAATACAAAAAATTGTGACAATCCCAAATGTGTAGCATTAACTAAATCACTCTGATAAAACATATTGCACAATTTCAGACAAAATTCACGAAAACAAACAACAAAAATGACACCAAAACCAGCAAAACCTGATCACATGGAGCTCTCAAGAGAGTTGCACCAGAAGGACGGGGCGATGCTACAGGGGCGGGAGATGCAGCAGTCGAGCCCTCCTCCTTGGTGCACGTGTAGTTGCAACGACTAGGACGAATGACCCTGTAAACTCCACTATTCGTGAGGAGGAAAACATCCTTGTCGCTATCTTCACCAAACGAGAAAATGTAGCTCAAAGAAGGAAGCGGTGAACTCTCCGTAAACGTGCAGCTTAAAGGGGAGTCACGTGCACAGTTAAACGGGATCTTGCTAAACTTGCCACTATTAACAGGATATTCGGAACCTGCCCATATTGCCCCTCCATAAAGATCTGCAAACATATACCTGCAAAATGCAGATAAATAGACATATATAGGATCATGGACTGTCGGTGTATGAGTTAAATTTAATTTTTGGTCCCATAACTTTTATCTTTTCCACCAAAGGTCCCATAATTGGTCTGAGTTTGCTTTCAGAACCGCTGGGATTTGAAGTATAACATTGTTTTGAGGCATGTTTTTGGCACATGCGGTGTAGAATTGGTCTCATAACTTTTGTCCATAACGCAAAAGGTCCCAAAAAGTGTCAAAAAAAAGACGTCGTACTACAAATTCCGACGACTTTGGGATCAAACCAGGAGCAGTTAAGGAGTTCTGAGATTAAATGAAAAACATAACTTTTGTGGGACCTTTAATGGAAAAGGCAAAAGTTATGAGACCAAAATGGATTTTAACTCGTCTGTGTAATTACAAGGATGAATTACTTACGTTCCGTGCATACAAAGGTCGGTCATGGACCGATAGAAGTAGCCACCAGTAATAGATGCAGATCCTTCGTTCACGTTTACCTCAGAGTGGTTGTACCCCATAACTGGAAAAATTGGCCTTATAATCGAGGCGTTTCCTCCATGCGAGGTGGCGTAAGGGCCCTCATACGCACGCCATCCGTAATTCCCATTTTTGGTGATCAAATCCACCTCTTCATACAGATCCTGTTCAATTACAACACCAACTTCAGATTACAATTGACAGCAAGCATATCATATATACAATTTTCGTGAGATATATATATATATATATATCACTATAGTGCACCGTACCTTCCAGCGTATATTTTGAGTAGAAATATGGTACCTGTCCTACGTCTGAACATGCGAAATACGATGGCCTAGCAGAATCAAAGCTGCAGCGCCAAGGATTTCTTAGTCCTAGAGCCCATATTTCTTCTTCTAGTTCATTATCTACAGTATTATGAGGATTGTCTTTTGGAATAGAATAGTTTCCCCACAGACCAAGCCGACTAACTTCAGCTGCACCTGACATGGAATGAAAACACGAATAAGTATTTGATCTCAGGCAAATACTTATATGCCCCAATTGCAAGGTGCAATTCAAGTGCATTTTTAAATGGTATTAGTTGTTCTACTAAAAGGTACTAGTTGGTCAGTCTTAGTTGTTTTCACTTAACGAAATTACTTGATTTTATTGAACAGTATTAGTAAATGTTACTCTAGATCACACGGCACAATTAAGAAAACAACCAAGACAGAATCAACGATGGAGAAGCAAATAAAACTCACTTGGTAGGTTATCGACGTCGAACCTCATGATCTTTCCAAGTAAAGACTTCTTATTTGAGCAAAATTATAGGGATCATTCACACCCCCACCATCTCCCATCATGAAGTACAAATAGCCATCTCCGGGCCCAAAAAGTATTTGACCTCCATGGTGTGACGTAAAAGGAAGCCCCATCGTGAATATTCTCCGTTCTTCTGAAGGGTTAGCTCTCGTTGCCTGATCATGGAAACACACAACATTATTTTTGACAAAAACTTCTATGAACTTGGTTCGTTATGGTGAACTCGATATCACTGTTTAGTGATAAGAAGAATAACACAAAAAATCAAGCATGGTGTTAAAAGGTGATACTTTGAAGAAGAGACTCATTATTTTTTTATGGATGAAAGAAGATTAAAAGCAAGAATGATGAGCATTTTACCGATGAATCAGCCTTGAACTCTGCTATAACACTTTGAAACTGGCAAGGATTCGCGCCATTATCAGGCGCCAGTTTAGAGGGATCACAGTTCACATCAGAATACACGCGCATCTGCCAGCACAATTGGGCCACTTAGCCTTATCACAGCTGAATGAAGCAAAAAAAACGACCATTCTCGGCGAATTTAGGATGAAATGCAATTCCCAGCATTCCAAATTCAGTATCAAAATGAACTTCATCAGTTAAGTCAAGAAAAGGACTACCCTCATCTAGCTCCAGTACTCCACCTGACCCCTGTTTGGGAATTGTTGCCAACCAAATCTTGCCCGGCTGGTTCGAGAAAAACGCCCGGTGACCCGTCTGGATGGGCCACCATGTTGAGGGAGGACCCGTTCCCAATTTTCTCAAGGCACATGCCACTTGGAGGAGTTGGAGGAGGTTTGGTAGAGCTGAGGGCGATGGAGGAACCACTGAAGCACGATGATGAATCAGAATCGCCGCCTAGAGCATTGCAGAAATCAGGTTGTGACTGCCAGATGTCGGTTAATTTAGTGGTGTTGGAGTTTGTTGGAGTTCCAGCTCGGTTTTGTAACGAAGCTGCAAATGGCGAGTTCGAGATTGATACATTTTGGCACGTGTTCCATACTTTGTGAACAAAAGTTGTTCGATGCCTCCTTTGATTGTGTTGAGTTTGGTGAAACTGTAGAGTTACATAGAACCGGAAGATTTCTAGGGACAGAATTCACTCGAAATAGCTCAGATGAAAATGGATCACACCTCTGTCAATAAATAACACACCAGATAGGAGATTAGAGTTGGTACAAGCTTCGCACTACGGTTGGTTGGTTCACAAGTATCACCTCATAATATAGCAACTAATACTTTTGAATGAAACAACTAATACTAGCAAACTACGGTAATATTTTTGAATGAAACAACTAATACTGTTAACAAATACACAGAAAACGCAAATTAGTTTTGCACGATGAAATTAATTCACATGAGACTTTACTAGTTTAGACTGTCAAATGCGGACTTATATCATATTTTTACTAGTGTGATTATTTTGGACTAATCTGAAAGGGATGATGATTTACTCGAAAAAATCTTGTTCATTTTGACGGAACAATCTTGTTCATTTCTTGATGAGATATTAATGCTAGAAAGAATCATTTGGTTAAAAGTCAATGATGAAAGCCACTTAATGCAATTTGTCATGTTTGAGTTTTGTTTTCTACAATATATGTTTCTTGCTACAGATTCTAGTTTCTAAATTCATTTTTACAAGCAGATTCAGATGTTGATGACCCCAGTCAGTCTAATCAAGTAATGAAATGTTGTAATCTTGATTTAGGAAAAAGAATCAATTATTTTGAAATACTAATATAACAAACAGCACAAATTTTAACTATACTTTTCTAATTTCTTACCGCACATAGGATGGATTTAAGCAGAGAAGCACACCCAGAATCTGAAATATTCATGGATTCAAACTGTTTCTGCAACCGCAAATCCTGAGTCGAGTTGCAGCACGTGGTTTCATTGTAGGGACAGAACTGTAGAGGAGCTTTTAGTGTAAAAGGCGCAGCTGCAAATTGCAAGCAAAAAAAAGGTCAAAATCACAGAGAAGAAAACTTCAATCAAACATTTGGAAAAGAAAAAAACAAACTTACTGGAATCAGTACATAGTGGCAAAGCTATACAAGAATCAAGAAACTGCATCAAAATCAATAACTGAATAATCCTATTGCTTCCCATCATTCCTAATTCAGCACATTCTTGACTAAAACTCAAATACACAGCAAGAAACAACTTTCTCCATCCACTATGTTTTCAAACATCAAGAAACAAGAAATTTGACTGGATAAATAAAAAACAGAAAAAAGGACTTTCTTTATTCAAACATCGAGCACAATACTATTTGTTTGACCGCCTATTATTAGTCTTGCAATTACTAAATACAAAAATCCATGTTTATCCATCATCTTAATATAGTACTTTGTGTCGTTTTCTCTTCCTAACACGAGCCTTTGACATTTAAGATGGGATGGCAACAAATCTAAAGAGTTGACTTGGAATCATTATTGATCGAATTATTAGTATTATAGTATATGAAAATATATTGGGTAGTTGGGACTTGGGAGAAAACGGGCATTCCATTATTCACAAATTCATGGATCTTGCTTCATTCTTGACGGTCCAACATAGATAAGTAAAACTAAATTTATGTATATGAGAAATACTTATCAATATTATATTGAAATTTAGATATTATTGGATACATGGTATAATATTTTATAACTAAATGAAATCATTGAAACGCATATCGAAAGGCAAAAACTTGTACGCAATATTGCATATAAATCATATGTACAATTAGAGATTAATTGAGCTTTTTTTTTCTTTTCTCGCGGGCTTGCAACTCGCGGGGCGGGTAGGGCTTCTTCTTCCCCGCATCGTGCAGCCACCAGATTCAGTTTTGATTTTCACGCTGCTTCTTCAGGTTTTTTCTTCTCTTCTCTTATTCTTCTTTTTCCTTTTTCTCTTCCATATTCTTCTCAATTTCTCACAAATTTACATGTCCTTCTGCACTCTTCTCACGCTGTTCTTTAAATTTATAATCTTGAACTGATGATTTTTTTTCGCGCTTGTACTGGTTTTTGTTCATGTAGTAACACTCGTTTATTCATAGGATAACACTCTTTTGTTCATGTAGTAACACATCAAGTTGTTCTTTAAATCTGTAATTTTGGACTGATGATTTCTTTTCGCGCTTGTACTGGTTTTGTTCATGTGGTAACACATTTTTCTTCATAGAGTAACACTTTTTGTTCATGTAGTAACATATGTTTTTTAGTAATATGTAACATTGTACACATGTCGTCGTGATACTAAATGAATACTCATGTGTTACCATATTAACAATAATGTGTTACCATATTAAAAAAATTATTTTTAAAAATTATGTGCTCAACAGGAATTGAACCTGCGACCAAATACATTAACATCATACATAAACCATTAAACTACAACACATATTTGTTAAAGATATCATTCTATAAATATACATGTGTTCGTCCAACCCACAACCCTGCCCGCCCGCGCCCGACCCGTGCGATGATGACCCGCGAATTTTAAGTCAAATTATTTTAATTGTGATGTATTGCACATAACACTAGTGTGAAATATTTCACGCAAGACCTTCTCATATCGAAATGGTACAAAAGAATTTTATTGAAATACAAAAATATTGAATTTTTATTTATTTTGATTACTAAATGTTTCAAATTTACTTATCCTTGTCATGCCAAAAACTTTCGGTATGATACCATATTTTATTAAAAATCTCGATATACCCAAATTTTTATATTTCCGATAATGAAATTTTTGTCGTGTGTCAGGGTGCTCTTAATTACCAATTTTTTCGCAATTTATGCTTAATTTTCGTCAGAAAAATTAGAATTCGTAGTTGGCACCGCTATTTTTGGGCAAATCGAAGAATAAATTATATATCAAATTGTCCGTCTCTCCAAGTCTGTCAATGTGTACGTCTAATTGCTCATTATGTATATTACAATTTTATGAATTTAAGTTTGAGTGATTAATTCACGACCGCCTTCTTCAGTCTAAAATTCCGTCATTTTTCAGCAAATCGAAAATCAAGTCATATATCAAATTTTCCATCTATCCAAGTCACTCGTCCTTCAATTCGTCAGAAAATAGCCAAAAGTTGAATAGGAAAGCGTTATATCGCCCTACTCAACAAGTATGCTCGCAAATCACAAATCGAGACCATTTTCTGGCCATTTTCTTTTTTTTAGGCGACCGAGAGATATACCAAAGTTAAAAGTTTGGAGAGACGGTCTATTTGATATGTGGATTAATCTTCGATTAACGAAAAATGGCTAACAAGAAAATGATTGTGAATTGACGTGAATGAATCGCTCAAATCGAAACCGTAGTACACGAGCAATTTGAGGTACCAACTTGATGGTCAGAGTGACAAACAATTAGATACACCATTCGTCATTCGATTCACCAAAAAATATCGAAGTCAGTTGTTAGTAAAAGCGATGGATTTTAAATTTTCCAACGAGTTTGAACATAAATTGCAAAAAGTAACTAAGAGCATAAATTACTAGGGGAAATTACTAATAGAAACAAATAAGATTGTATATAAAGCCAAAATTACATGTAAAAATGCAAATGTACTCACATACGTGCAATAATTTTGTACCTATTATTAAATTGCAATCTTAAAACTTAGGTCTCCCAAATTACCTACTCCTATACATAACGTACAAATTTTGCTACCCCTGATAGTGATATATGATGGAATGTCTCGCAATTTTCATATACTTAATTTTTTTCTGGATTGGAGATTGGATGGAGTTAAAATCATGAATTCTGTACCAATTAATTATGAAACAGATTGAGGGAGTGTTTTGTAGAGAGGCAAGAAAAGGGAATGAAAAAAATTGTTTGGTGTAGTGTAGAGGTATAGGAACAGTGTATTGATTCGGAATCCCCATACATCACAAAATTAAAAGGAATGACTTTCATTCCTCACCTATCAAAGTTATTCCCTTACTCGTTCATTTTCCTCCAACCAAGCACCCCCCTGAATACCATAACCGTAAAAGTAAAGCCTGGGTATCAAATTCGGAGTAGATTACTAATCAAGAATTCTTAAACCACTTGCAAACAAGGCTCTTAATAGATACAGTTCCCTTATCGTTGGCATCTAAAATTCATGCAAAGAAATGAGATATACAGAAAGGCTAAAAATCTCGCCCCTTTTTTAAGGAATACAACTCTAGTCAATGAAAGAAAGGGCTAAAGCGAGGAGCAAAAATCAATATAGTTTGCTAAGACTCCACCAGACACCTTCCTTATGCGTATTACTTCCTCTTATCGCACAATCCTGTTGTTTCAGGTCTCTCCCAATCATTGCAAGCAAGCAGTCAATCAGGTTAACTATCAAGAGCACCGAGTGCTTTCATGTCCTCGAGGAATGCAGTGTATGAATCATCAATACTTTGTGGTTTTGGTGCTGCAGTCATTTCTTGCTTTGCAATTGGTGGAGCTACGATGGGCCGGTTGGAAGTCAAAGGAATTGATGCCTTTGGCTTCGATTTTGGGGCGGCGCTCTCTCGCCTAACTCGTACGGATGCAGGAATCTGAAAAAGAGAAACGCCAGGTTACAAAGTGGACCAAAATACACATTTTCCCAATTTATATGGACAAAAGTTATATATGAACCTGGTTCACGGAATTATGAATAACAGTGCCCATTATGTAACAAGTTCAACAGATTTGGTAATTTAGAATATGCATGCAAAAGGATAAACTCACCATGGCTGTCAGCTCAGGCGTATGCTGTGCCAGAGGCCTCTTTACAACAGTGGATGCAGCTGATTTAATGTAGGATGGCTTCTGAGGTACAGATAGTCTTATATTAAGGTCATCTTGTGGAATAGGAGGTGGCCCAGGTGGAAGTGGTGGTCTCATCATCATTGGTGGAGGAGCAAGGGGAGGTCCAAAAGGTGGTCTTGGCAAAAGCGGGACCATGAGTCCAGGATGAACGGGTTGCCCACCAATTCCAGGAGGAGGCCGCATATCAGTGGGTGGCGGTGGCGGAGGCAGAAAACGTGCAATGCCTGGAGGAAGTACATCAAGCTGCAAATTGGGGCCCAAGGGAGCTCCGGGCACCTGAGGCTGTTGCCTTAAAGGTGGTGGTGGTGGGGCCATTTTCAGAAGATCTTTGGCATCAAGAGTTTTTGCATCTGATTCAGAAGATGAGCCTTCAGGTTTTGTATCTCCCAACTTCAGGGGTGGCCCGATTGGTGGAGGCGGTGGAGGAAGATTAGTTGGCATCTAATACAAAATCAGCAAGTAAAGGCCATCAACTTAAAAGACAAAGTCAAGTACATTTTCAGACGCTATTAGTTGTTTTAACTGAACAACATTAGTTGGTCAGTATTGAGTTGTTTTTACCAAACAATAACTAGTTGTTTTCGATCAAAAGTATAAGTTGTCTACAGTTGCACCATACAAATGGTGTACACGGGACTCTTTTTTTCCCAACCCCTCCCCATGGCTCGAACCAGTTACCTCATGGGCCTAGGTAGTGGTGCTCTAAACCACTTGAGCTATCCCACTTTGATATGGTGTACAAGAGACTTACTCCAACTAAAATTATGTAAACCACACCTATTTTATTACGTGAATAAAATCAATATTGTGTGACCTAAATTATGATGTGCTCCATGCAATTATTTGAATGGAATAACTATCTATACCTGAATTGAATCCCTGGAAGCTGAATCATCTGATTTTGCATTCTCATTACCAGCAGTACCAGGGGGAGGTGGTTGTTGAACAGGTGGGGGTGGAGGAAGTGGAGGACGAACAGCGAGTAGTTCTTTTGGCGGTGGGCCAGGAGGAGGGGGTGGTGGAGGTAATGATGATGTAATATCTGCATTTGCTGGCTTTGACGGCATAGGGGGAGGCGGCGGTAGTGGCAAAGACACGGGTAAAATAGTGCCGTCTCCAGAATCTAAGCCTGCACTAGACAAGGGTGGTGGTGGTGGTGGTGGTAAAGGGGGGGCGGTTAAAGTGGCATCATCAGTTTCTGCATTTGATGATGATGCCACATTACTCCCTGAAGTTTCTGGTAGAGGTATCCTAGGTCCTGCATCCCAAAGTAAATAGCAAAATCTTGAGGCATGAAAGGAGATAGTGTTCTGGGGAAGTAAAAAGAAAGAAGATCTACGGGGGGTGGGGGGAGGATTTGTAATCATACTTTTGGAAATATGTAAAAAGGACTATAGGTCTATAACATACCTACTGATGACTTGAACATTGGAGGTTTTCCAGGTGGAGGAGCTCCAGAAGGATTCAGAGTCGGGTGATAATAGACCGAGTCCTGCATCAAAAAATTGGTAAGTGTATGCTGACAGATCAGCAGAAAAGTTTATAGAAATAAGGATCAAAATTAAAATAAACTTACTTCAGCTCTTGGATGCTTGACCCTTTCCTCCTCTTCTGCAGTAGCTCGCCTTCTAACAGGTGCCAAATGACTGCACAAAAATCAACCACCAAACTTACAGATTACTAACTCAACTTAACTAATGAAGAAAATTAATTAGTTAATGAAACATAGGTTAGACATCTTCACCTGAACATGACTGGTGCTTCACCTTTTTCCACCATTTTGTCTTCATATTCCTTAATAGCAAATAAAATAGACACAAATGACATTCTATTTTGAAAAAAAAAGGAAAGGGCGTAAACAGAACTAAACTATATGTCGTGCATTATCCCCTTATAAGGATTTGATAGCTCTCCACAACAGCAATTTTCATAAACAACACAAATACACAAAACTACATGTTTGATTTCTGAAAAATGTAAAACCAAGAATATATTGATTTTTAAAATGCATTGGTTGGTTTTTGTAAACGTGTAGCACAACAAACCCATGATTGATGTATCCTGGGAATTGTGCTCTGAATTGGAATACATTTCTTTTCAATTGGAAACTATCTATCTTATATCATTTCTACTTTCTTTGATTTCATGCTAAAAAAATTCACGTAGCCAACAGATTTTTCCTTGAATTTCAGAAATATTCCAAGTTACTTTCTGCAGGGCATCACAATCACCATTTTCAGTTTCTTCTCACGCTGAAAGGTTATTAGCCATACACTTGACGATTTTATTGCAATAGTTAGCAGAGTACATAAGATTAGATGCACCCTACTCATACTGTCAAGCGGTTTATCCTTGCTTATTCAGTATTTTGATGAGGTTTCCACATTCAAACTAGTTCTTGGCTTCTTGCAAAAACTTAGAACTTAAAAAATGGGAAATTGGAGCTGGAGTGTTAAGATGCATCTGTTGGTACAAAAGCACATTTTAGTTAAACAACTGAAAGTTGAAACCTCAATTGTTTCACTTTTCTTTCAATAACTATCTGTTACATTATTCATTCTCTCTGTGGATACATGCTGAAATGCACAACAAAACAGACTGCAGTTTATTCTTTCTCTGGATTTCAGATATACAGTCACTCTCTACAAGGCATTGCAATCACAATTTTCAGTTTCTTTTCAAATTAGCAGGTTTATTAGCCTTACACTATTGCAATAGGTAAGCAGAGTATATAAGACAAGATGCACCCTACTCATACATAATTAGTGATGGCCGCCCGATATGCAGTCTAGTCCAATTTATCCTATATTTTGGACGAAAATTATCATTCATATTCAAGAAAGCATGTTAATAAAGTACACTGAATGGCTTAAAACAAGGAATTACCTTCCTCTTCTTGATAACAAGATTGAGGGTATCTTCTAGTTGCCTCTTTTTGTGTTTTCTAGCTTTGTCCAAAGCACCATCTGCCTCTGCAAGAATCAATATAACAAATATTAAGATTTACAGGTAAACAATAAGTATTTTCCATATCTCCCACAAAAGAAATTGAATGCAGGACTATATCAGATGCCAGTCACAAACATAATAATGACCCCCACCCCCCCCCCACTCCACAACAAACACACATAGACAGAGATAGTGACTTGGAAAATGGAATTGCACATAACATATGCCATATTAGTAGAGAATGACTGCATCAGACACCAGTCAAAGAGATGGCAAGCATGATGTTGATTTATTATAATAAAAGTATGCATAGAACATCCAAACTAAGTAACTATTTAACCATGAACTTAACGATAGACCAGATATAAAATCTATCAAGGGTTTAAGCAGGGAATCCAAAGAAAAAACTGTCCAAACTAAGTAACTATTTAACCATGAACTTAACAATAGACCAGATATAAAATCTATCAAGGGTTTAAGCAGGGAATCCAAAGAAAAAACTGCTAGCTGCTTTATTACAACTCAAGCATGCAAATAGCGTACTGACTTATTGTAACTCGACAGCTCAACAGACTTTTTTTTTTTAGATAACCAAGGTCAACTACAACCCAGAGACAAGAGATGGCCGGTGAAAGCATAGCAGAGGTTTTAGAACTAACTACAAGTTCAACCAAGAAAAAGAACAGAAAATACAGTTGCTACAGTGGTATCACAAAAGTTGAAACTCAGCCACCCACTGCTACTGCTTTGCACTAACACAAAACATGGGAATGATGACCAAAGATGAACTTCTCAATAAGTCACAACTCAACTGCATGTTAATGCATACACCACCACCACCACCTCTAAAAGCCCATAATAAAGAGGAAAACAAATTAGACTACATGTACCAAAACTGCCACACAAACAAAACAAATGCACTGGTCATCTCTTGGGAACTTACTCATTGCTTCCAGCTTCTGAATCTGATCCTTCAAACTCTCCGGATCCTTTTTCAAGATGCCTACCTCCCTGACCTTCTTTCTCTCCTTTTTGTTCTGTACAATAGCATCAACATAAAAATTAGAAGTCTATAATGCAGAACTCTGCTTCATTAAACTTAACCATTGAAGAACTCACTAATACACAGCAATCAAATCGCCAACATCCATAACTCATAAATTCACATTGCAGATACAACCGAGGAAGAAAAAGAAGACATAATAGCAAGTACACACAATCATACAAGAACAGCAGCAATCAAACCAAACAGGAAACTAAAATTACCCGCTTCAATTCCTTTTTGCGTAGCTCTTTTCGATATGCATCGGTAGGGTTCATGGTTTTACCCCCCTTCGTCGTCTTCACCATTTTGACGGCTTCTAAATAAGTCGCTAATTGAAATCCTTGTGCTCTTCGTTTTCTTCAATGAGAAAGTCCGGTGGCGTCGTATACCGGCAATACCTCGCTGAATAGATTTGATTTTTCCGGCTTAATGCGATATGCAGGTGGGAATGATTTGAGGGTTTTATGGGATTCGCCGGATTTGTGCCGGGTTATCGGTTCGGGTTATTTCGCTGGGTGGGTGGTTATTGTTGAATTCGGTAGAAATCGCTGTTTTATTTTTACTAATAAGTCGTTGCATACGACCTACGACATTAGGAAGTGAGACGTGTGCATATTATACTTGAAAACAATTATAAAACAAATAATTAAATTGTTCGGTCATAAATTCACAAGAGCATTTAAATTTCGTGTACGCATGCATTGTCCAATTAATGTATAACTAATATTATTTAATTAAAATAATTAATATTATTCAATAAAAATTAATTAATAGTATTATTTAAAAATGTATGTGAATTGCACGGTGCATCTAATATATACAAAATTTTGTGAAATTACAAAATTGCATTCATCCGGTACATTTCAACATATGAAAAATATTTACTAATAAAATATTTAAATTTCAGTATACCTATGTTTTTTAAAGGTAATCGTATATATATTGTTCCATACTGAAATGTTGGTATACCTATGCGAATCGATAATCGATTGAATTTTGAGAATGGATGATCGATCAAATTTGAATGATAGAGTTGGTATAACTGATGTTAGAGTTGAGGATGGATGTGGAAAATGGTTGTTTTGACTTTTGCGAATTGCATTGTTCAATATTATTTATTATTTTTCCAAATTAATTAATTTTAGTCGAAAATTGAAGCACATATTCCTGAACTAATTAGTTTGATCACATGATTAATGGTATATTAATTGGAGAATACCGATTGAGAAAACCCACATTTTTAGTCTCTTCTCATTTAAAAAGTTCTTTTTTATCAAGATTATTTATTTCATTCTTTTTTAGCCAAGAGAATTATTTTTTGGGCAATTATACCCTTAAAGAAGTTAACAAAAATAAAAAAAATGGTGTTACGAGATTAATATAGTGTAGTACGAAATTAATTAAATTGTGGTACAAATTTAAAAATGATGGTACAAGTTGAATTAAATTATAGTGCGAAAATTTGAAATGATAGTGAGTGCGGTGTTAAAAAATAAGGTGGTGCGAGTTGAAATAAGTGTGATCTGGTAGTGATAGTGGTGCAGGGGGTGATAAAATGGTGATGCAATTTGAACGATATTCTGAGACCGAAGTGATAGTGGTGCAGGGTTAATTGAAGGATGGTGCAATTTGAAATAATGTTGATGCAGGGTGTATATATATAGTAGTATTTAACTAAGATAATGAAAGCATAAAAAAATGGTAAAGTTGGAAAAAAATATATTCTCTTGGCTAAAAAAAATGATTATAAATTTTATGACAAAAAAAAAACTTTTATTTTTATGTTAGGCCATTTATAAACTCATCCCGATAGGATTTGATTAAATGATATTTTGTCGAATTCTTTTAAAATAATAATAATAATGTTGATTGAATTAAATAGTTGGAAGAATAAGATATGAAAAATAAATCCCTATCGAAATTTAAAGATACTATCGATTTTTAATTTGAAAATTTATCTTATTAAACCTTGAGAGAGAGGCATGTGGAGAAGATTTTCTCAGATCATTGACAGTGTTGACAACTTCAGTTGTGGAAGAGATTTATTCTCTGTGGCCTCACTTGATGAGCTTCTTTATTTTAATAAATTATGTAATTCAAATTTTCCATTGTCTTAACTCTATCAATTTGTCCGACGTGCCGAATTTCTTCACAGAGACACATAAGGAAAGAACCGATCTTATGGAGAAGATGCTGGAAGAACTTTTTTCCGTAATTAATGCCAAGTTGGACACGAGAATTTCTTATCACTGGAATTCCTTGTTTTAGAGTATCAAGGTGTATTGAACAAATCAATATCTCTCAAATGACATGTTTCCTAGGATAAACTTTGAGTCATAGTTCTCAGACTACAACACAACACAAACTTTCAGATTGATAACATTTTCACCTTACTTGCTCCACCCAACCCAACCAAAACTTAACTTCTATCTCTTCTCTCAAGTTATATGGTTTGAGTTTGGTTTTCTTTTCCAACTCACTTGAGATATCATTTACAATGATAACAATGGTAAAGGTTATGATATCTCTTTCGAAGCTTAGGATATTTTTGTGTAGCTTAGATTAAAACATAATTGAACTCTGTTCAATATAGAAAAACTTGGAAAATTCTTATGGTTCCGAGTGTTTAAAAGTATGCTTAGAATAGACGTGAGCTCTTTGAAATTTTTGATTCCCATAATCTTGTTTGAGTCTAAGGCCTTCTGTATTTATAGAGTTTTCAAATTACTATACGGTGGAGAGATAGCTCTTCAAAATCTCCATTTGTGTGTTTGCTAACTGCTATATCTGACGTTTTAACAACCCCTTATCAAACTTAAGGAAATATGCATTTAATGCTTGTTTACACCATTTATGCAGACTGTCCAAAATTGAAGGTTTTGACTTGTTTAGTGATCTGTCCCTTTCAGGTTCAGAATCTGTAAAGTCAAGCTTTGATTGGCTCTCGGCTGTAGGTTGTAGAGACATTCCAACGATTATTGAAGACAACTCCACTGATGGATGAACAATCTTAAACAAACTATAGAGTTTTAAGTCTGTCATTCTTCTTGTCCGATTTGATTCCCAATAGTCATTTGTTGTCCTCATAAATGTTCAAGACATATGACTTCAATCTTCTTGTCTTCAAATCTTCAGATGACTTGGCTTTATCATTCTTCAGCTTTAGTGTCCAACGCACATTTCTACTAATAAATACAAAGACTGATCTTCAGGTCTTCTGGATCTTATACTCAGGTTGATTGTACTCTTCAGATCTTCAGATGTATTGGCAAAATCTTGATACATGTTGAGTTGCCCCTCAATTGTACTACTTCTTCAGATGATTTGTCCAATGTCTTAGTCTTCAAAACTATTTTGGAAATCTAACCTGATAATTAAGTCTGCTGACTATACATTATGCAAATATTCATCCCGACAAACAAGTCTGACTAATTCTACCAAGATAATTTGATATTCATCTACTTATAGGTTTTGAAATCTAATCAAAAAACATTTATCAAATTCATCTCTCAACATAAGTAAACATTGATCCAGCTACTTCAATCACTGATCATCGAAATGACATGTTGGGGTTGAATATTCCAAGTCACTTTCTACAAGGCATCGCAATGACAATTTTCAGTTTCATTTCTCACTTTGATAGGTTATTAGCTATACTACACTTGAGAAGCTTATTGCAATAGTTAGCAGAGTAGATAAGCCAAGATGCACCCTGACAACTGGTTTATCCTTACTAGTTGTTGCAAAAACTGAAAAGTTACAAATGGAAATTGGAGCTGGAGTATTAAGATTCATCTGTTGGTTAATTTTATAAGAGGCACAATCTTGTCATGCTCCAGAAACTCATGGGTCTTCCCAGGTTAAGTAGGATTCATTGCAATTCCTGATATCACACCTCCACTAGGCCACTAAGCCATATGTTTATAAATAAACATTGCAAACAAGCCACAAAACAGAAGAGTAAATACGCTCGTGTTTCTCCTTAATCAAAGGCTTGAGCCTGACCAATTTCAATCAAATCACAGCCGATAATTTATTAATCTATGTCTAATCGGAGCCACCAAACTGGGACCAATTTTACAAAATCTGAGTAATATGTATGTTTGTTTCGGAACTCACCCGGATGGACTTAGGACTTTGCGATCCAAGTCACATACTAATTGGGGATTTCCACATCCAGTTTTCAAATCCACTCCTATAAAATATACCTATACACCTATTTTCTCAAAATTCAATACAATCATATCACCACTTTTCTTCCACCTACTTATTCCTTCTCCTACTTTTCTCCAGCTCAATACAATATAATAATATCACATTAATTGATGATGTAAATGCAATGTCTATGGAATAAAACCATACTAATACTGTTTAGGATCAAAGCTAATACTGTGGAGTTACTCTTCAACACTGACGGATTCAGGAGAGTTCTTCAGGTTTACTGAATATTTCAGGATGGTAAAATTCTGCTGAGTGGTTCAGGGTGGTGAAACCTGCTGAATGGTTCAGGACGAAAAAGTCTACTGAGTTTCTCAGGATGGAAAGAAGCTCAGAGTTTGTTAGTGACCGTTATTAAAATCAGGCGACGGAGAGATACAAAGCAGTTACACACGCCGGATTCTGTTACGGGTTGTTAGGGGGTTTGGGTTCTATATATAGTGGTGTTTAGGCATTGATTCAACAGCTGCTACACTTGTAAACTTTATAACGAGAGATTGGAGAGAGAAATCATTCGGGAATCATTGAGAGAGCATAGTTCGATTAGGGATTCAAAGTTCATAATCACATCGATTAGAACTTGGTGAATGCTCTGAAGTTGAGCGGATTGTATCTTGTATTCATTGATTGAGTGATAGTGAAATCGTCCCTGATCCTCCGTGGATGTAGATCACCTTGATCGAACCACGTAAAATGGTTGTCGCGTTCTTGTTCGTTTGTGTTGTTAATTTTCTGGTAATTTGTGCTAAGCGTATTAGTTGTAGATAGAAAAGGTATTAGTTGATTCGACTCTTGGACTAACAAGTAGTGCCGTCTGTGGGAAGAGAATTCAACTATGACAACATCGATGAAGCTGGACGTGGAAAAGTTCACAGGGACGAACGACTTCGGGCTATGGAAGATTAAGATGAGAGCTCTTCTCATTCAACATGGATTGGTGGAGGCTTTCAATACAGCAACCGAATGGGCCTCTTCAAGCAACCATGCACAGAAGGATGAGATCCTCATGAAGGTACACAATGCGATTATTCTGTGTTTGGGGGACAAACCACTCAGAGAAGTGTCTAAGGCAAAATCTGCCTTTGAGATTCTTCAAAGATTGGAAGAATTGTACCAAACGAAGTCAGTTACAAACAAACTCTATGTCAAGCAGAAACTGCATTCCTTCAAGATGACAGAGGATAAGAATCTTGGTGATCAGCTTGATGAATTCAATCGATTGGCATATGATCTAGAGAATCTTGAAGTAAAGCTTGAAGATGATGGCAAGGCCCTGATGCTCTTGAATTCTCTGCCCAAATCCATAGAGAATTTCAAAGATGCATTGTTGTTTGGAAGACAGGGTCAAGTCAGTTATGATGATATTCAAACTGCACTAAAAACCAAGTTCCTGCAGATTCATGTTGACAAGAAACAAACTCAAGGCACAGCTGAAGGCTTGAATATGAAATTCAAGAAATGGAAGAAACCATTTCAGAAGAAGAAAAATCAAGAGGGAAAAGGGCAAAATAATACTCAGAAGACTCCTGCAGATTGGGTTGAGAAGAGGAAGTGCTTCTCATGTCACAAATCTGGACACCTGAAGAAAGATTGTCTGAAAAGAAAGGCAAAACAGATGAGAAACCTGCCCATGCAAATGTGGCAAATGAAGGTTATGAGAGTGCTAAAGCTATGACAGTTACTGATGGGAAAATTAGTAATGAGTGGGTTATATATTCAGGTTGTTCATTTCATATGTGTCCAAATGAGCATTTGTTCAGAAATTTGAGAAAATTTGATGGGGGTTCTGTACTGCTAGGGAATGATCAGGCATGTCAGGTTAAGGGGAGTGGCTCTATCAAACTGAAGATGTTTGATGGAGTAATGAGGATTCTCACAAATGTAAGGTTTGTTCCAGAATTGAAAATAAATCTGATTTATCTTGGATCTTTGAATCTACTAGGGTATGAGTTCAATACCAAAGATGGTTTCATTCATGTTACAAAAGAAAGAATGACTGTCATGAAAGACAAGAAGGAGAATGGGCTTTACATTCTTCTAGGAAACTCTATTTCAGGATCTGCAGATGTGACTATGTCAAATCTTGATGCTAACCTATGGCACAAGAGGCTTGGACATATTGGTGAAAGATGGCTGAATGAGCTAGTCAAGAGAGAGACATTTGGAGAAAGCAAGACAGTGAAACTGGAATTCTGTGATCACTGTGTTGTTGGGGAATGAGTTGCACAGATCTATTCGGGGTGAATATTTAAATACAAATTTAATTCTTATAATTATTACTAACTTGAATTAATCCTATATTAATTCAAATAATAATCCAATAAAACAAATCATGCATATAATTAATTCACGTAAATCCTACGCATGCGGAATTCTACGAGTTTACGTGAACGTACCTCTTGGGATGGCAACGGTCTGGCTGATTAGACTAACCAAAAGAACTTCCCAAGTATTCCCTTAATCCTTGCTCGACTATCCGGTGGTAGGACACTTGCGAACAATTAACAAAAGGAAAATAAATTATGTTGCACCACCTTTGTGGATTTACTAATTTTTCCAGCACATGGAATTGTACTTGGGAATGAAAGAGTCATCCCCTATTTATAGAGCATAAGTGGTCGAAAATATTGGACAAAAAATAATGTGGGAAAATCTTTTCTTGATCTCCAAGAAATCTTGAATATATCTCCTATATTCTTTTTCCCATAATTATAATATTCCACAAAATCCCACCTACTATTTGTCATGGGATATTTTCGAAAATTATAGGCAAGATTCCAATATTTGGATCTTCTTGAATTTATGAGATATTCTTGTATTTCAAGAAATACATATCTTCCATAATATCTTTTCAAGAAAATCTTTCTTGCCCTTTATATTTCAAAAATTTCGAAATTATCTTCATGAATAACCAAGTGGGAGATTTCTTGAATTTAATGAGATAATCTTGTTTTCCAAGAATACATATCTTCATTCCATAACAAAATTCAAAGAAAATCTTTCTCCCTCTTTTATCCATAATTTTCGAATTAATTAGAGAAATATTAAGCAACAATATTTATTTTATTTTAATCACCTTTTCAGTTATTGGACTATATGTTGGGCTACTCAGGGGCCTTTAGGAGAATTAAGATTGGACCTTCTAATGGATCTTGAATATCTAATATTGAGCCACAATATAATTCAAGCCCATAAATATTAATTAATCCCACTACATAATTAATATTGCACCATCCATCTTAACCCATATTACAGTCAATATGGCTCCCGGTCATTATTTCCCGTGTTTAAGATTATCTAGCCCATTAATTAATTCAAGCCACCGAAATAGCTTTCCGTTAATTAATATCTTTTGTCCTTGGTCGAGAAAGCGGTTCAACATTATTATCCATACCTAAAACTAATTCCACTTGCAAGATTTGGTATGATAAAACTTATGAACCTCCCAAGGGGGGAATCAAATCAAAAAAGCGTGCTTGCACACGATTCTTCAGTATTAAATCTTAGCAATCACATGTGACCGATAATATTGCCCAAGATAAAAGTATTGAATCTCTCTCTGATTAAGCTACCCATGATAAGTCAAAGCAATAGTTACCAATCCCACGTGATCCTATTTAAGGGATGAAGGTTAAGAAACAACGAACCAATTTGAGGTCTAATTCTTCCTTGTTCGATTCTCAAGAATTTATCCTCCATGAGGTCCTATTCAAATGTCGGTCATGCACTAGTGTAATCTCTTGGTCAAGATAAACCAATCTGAGCCTTACACCTCAACCTTTCGCGATGGTTGTTCATTTCCATCTAGGTAATTGAATTGCGTACTTTTTTTTTAATTCTGAGGGATTTTGTTAATTTAATCTTACGTGATGCGGTATCACTAAATTAACTCTGATGTAACACGTACTAATTATTGAAAAGTTATGCGAAGAAATATATATAACATTCAATCATATTTAAAGCATCGATGATAAACAATTTATTTGATGAAATAAGTCCGAAATTGGTTTTTAATTATACAAAGTAAAAGCATACTTTTCAAAGATAATCCCAACAATCTCCCACTTATACTCAAAGTCCGCTTTTATGTATACTACAACACGTCTCGAGTAGTCCATGACATCTAATGTCACCTACACGAACCTAATAATTTCTCCCACTTATACTCAAAGCAGATTAGCAACGGTCTTGACACCCATTCCGCTCACATGTCTCTCGAATGTATTGAGGAGGCGCACTTTTGTGAATGGATCTGCTAGGTCGTCCTCGGACGCTATCTTTGCCACATCTATATCTCCTCTCTAACGATTTCTCGTATAAGATGTTTTTCCTTTAATGTGTTTGTTTGACTCAGTGGACTCTTGGTTCTCTTGAATTTGCAACGCCCTAAGCGGTATTGCTGAACAAATTGAGAACACCATCCAAGTCCACTAAGAAGATCTAGAAACTAATCGGTTCTTTCACCGCTTCACAAGCTGTACTTACCCGAGTCCCATGGTTGAGTCGGTGATGCATTTACGCTTCACACTCGTCCATTTGATGGCTACACTTCCCAAATGGAAACACACTAATCGAGGCCCGATAATCTCTCGGAATCTAAATCGATTGGAAATCCGAGTCCATGTAAATTGGATGGGGATTGGAGTATCGGTCGATAAATCAACATTCTATCCCGAGTTCTTTTCAAATACTTGAGAATGTTTTTAACTCGTCGTCGATTAAACTTTCACTGGGTTACTCTGATATCTTGCTATCATGCCTACGGCAAAGCATATATCCGGTCTCGTACACAGCATTGCATACATAAGGTTTCCTACATCCGAAGCATAAGGAATGTCTTTCATGTCATCTATCTCCTTTTTTTTTAGTCTTAGGGGACATTTTCTTGGATAGATGGATTCCAAGTCCGAAAAAGTCACGAATCCTTTCTTGGAATCTTGCATGCTGAATCGTTTTAAAACCAGTGTCTATGTATGAAACTTATGATAACCCGACCATCCTTTTCTTGTGATCTTGATCCCAAGGATGTGTCCGGTTTTCCCTAAGTCTTTCATATCAAACTGTTTTGAAAAACATGCCCTTACGTCTGATCATACCTTCACATCGTTCCCGATGATCACAATGTGATCTACGTCGATCTTAAGAATACCAATCTCGATTCCGACCGTTTTTTATACACACAACTTTCAAACTCGTTTTGATCAAACCCATAAGACTTTATTACATGATCAAAACTTTGGTTCCAAGCTCTGGATGCCTGTTTGAGTCCGTAAATGGACCTCTTGAGCTTACAAACTAGGTGTTCTTGGTCTGTTTCAATGAAACCTTGGTGTTGTTGCACATAGATCTCTTTATCAAGACTTCCGTTAAGGAAAAGGCGTCTTGACATCTATTTGTCGATTTCAACGTCGAAATCTTGCAGAAATCGATAAGAGAATACGGATGGACTTAAGCATAGGCTCTGGCGAAAAAAAGTTTCCTCATGTCGATCCCTTTCTTTTACGAGTATAACCTTTAGCCATTAGTCTTGCTTTAAAAGGTTTCAACCTTCCCGTCCGATCCTATTTTCCTCTTATATACCCACTTGCATCTAATGGGTTTGACCCCATTAAATGGTTCGACTAGCTCCCACACTCTATTATGAAAACATAGAACTCACTTGAACTTTCATTCTTTGTTTGCCAAGAAATCGCATCCTTATCTTGGAGTGCCTCGTCATATGTCCATGGGTTGCGATTCCGGGAATCAAGTCCGGGACTCTCCTATTCTCATGAATTTCTCGGGTTTGTCTAACAACCCTCCCACTATAACTTGAGGCTCGGTTGTGGCGTGTCGTTTGGTATATCATCTAATCTGATTGGCACTTTGAGGTTTGCCTTCTAAGCTCATTTAAGGTAATCTCACTTCTGGGTTTTCTTTGGTTCATATAGTTTTCTTCCAAAATCTAAAGTGGGTGCGGATGTCCACCTTTTGATCTTCGGAACTATAGAACCATTCACCCTTTTGTTCCCTCGGGCCATCCTACAAAAACAGCCTTAATTCTGATCGAGGATCCAACTTAGCGGTTTCCTTGTCCAACACGTAGGCCAGACACCCCAAAGTCCTCATGTGTCTCATACTAGACTTGCGTCCGGTCCACAATTCTTTGAGGTTCTGGGAACTGATTTGGATAGCACCAAGTTCAGAATGTAAGTCGCTGTTTTCCAAGGCATGACCCCAGAACGACTCGGGAAGATCCGTATAACTCATCATTGATTTAACCATTTCCAAAAGAATTATGTTGCTTCGCTCTGCAATCCCCGTTTTGTTGAGGGGTTAAGGTCTTGGTGGTTTGGGGATACAATCCCTTCATCGGATAAGTAGTTCAAAAACTCATCGGCCGAGGTATTCGCCTCCACGATCGGATCGTAGAGACTTGATACGTTTTTTCATATGATTCTCTGCTTGAGCCTTAAATTCTTTAGAATTTCTCAAAGGTCTCAGATTCATGCTTCATAAGGAAAATGTACCTTGAGTAATCATCAATAAATTACTCATAACCTCCTCTTGCTTTGGTTGACATTGAACTACGTACATCTATGTGAGCGATCTCTAACATTTCTTTAGCCCCATTCTCCTTGGCTCCAAATGCCATCTTGGTCATATCACCCTCCAAACATGATTCGCGAGGTTGGAATCGGTTCAACTTGGAGAAGCCTAGTGAACCGTCTCTTACCAACCTTTGGATCCTCTTTGGATTTATATGACCCAATTTATAGATGCTAAAGAAGTGTCTGGATTCACGCCCGATGAAACTTTCTTTTCTCGAAATAGTTGATGTGTTATAGGATACATTTAAATGAGTGGTGTGCCGCGATTAATTGTATAGAGATCATTCAACAACGTTCCATGACGAGATAAATTTATCAAAAATAAAATTGGTAACAACTTTATTAAAAGGTAACAAAATATCCATCATAAAAGTTTAGAAACGAAAATGAATTCTTTCTAAAAATCCTAACGTAAAGAATATCTCAAAAATTAAAGCATCGTCTTCAAAAAAGACAGGTGCACTTCTCCCCATCGCTACCGCCACTCTCGTAGCATCGCCCAGTGTGATGAGGACCTCACTCCCACTAAGTTGCCGGGTCCGCTTGAACCCCTTTCTTTCCATCCCTCTTAGGTCTGGAACAGGTTGACCTCCAATGTCCTTTCTCACCGCAGTTGAAGCACCCCCATTTGCTTGTTCACTCCACCACCTTTCTTCACCTTATCTTTGCCATTGGCAACACTTGAGTTCACTTGCTTGTGGCCTTTGTTCCTTTTCTTGTTCTTACCACCCCTTGGTCTAGAAGAAGAAGAAGGTCCGTTTGCCACCAAGGCTTGGCTTTTCTGCCCCAATATCGCCTCTGCCGAGACTAAAGCTTGCAATATATCAGACATCGAGAACTTTTGATTATTCATCTGGTAGTTCAACCTGAATTGTTCAAAGCTTTTCGGCAGAGAATGGAGCACGAAATCGATTTGGGTCTCGATATCGTATTCAGCACCAAGTACCTCAAGTTTATTAAGGTGAGCCATCATCTGGAGAACGTGCTCCCTTACGGGCGTTCCCTCCACCATTTTCATAGAGAGCAAGTCCCTCATGGTGATCAGACGAGCCACACGGTTCTGATGTTGAAACATAGCTTTAAGACTAGTCATGATTTCATGGCCCTCTCAACGTTACGGTGTTGGTGTTGCAACACATCGACATAAAGCCAAGATGGTACACTTAGCCATTTCGTTAGACCGCTCCCGGTCGGATACTCTTTTCTTAACCGTTTTAGTGGACTCATCGATGGTTTATCCGGGTTTAGGTGTGGTCGAACCGATTATGGCTTTGTGCGATGAGGACAATAGTGAGTTTTTCGATTCCAATCAACAAAATTTTCTCCGGTGAGCAAATTGTCTTTTCGGTATATTGAGCGATTGGATTAAAAGGTTGTGACATGATGAACCGAAATAAACAATAATATGCATAAGCACAAATATATCACAAGGTTTGATCACATGCCATCATATTTAAAATCTCAAAAAAAAAAAAATATGAACATGCATCACCAACATCTCAAAAGCAGTTTAAATAAACCCGTGGGGTGGGTCATTATTTAAACACATTCAAGCGAGTTACAAACAAAACGATTTACAAACCTTTAATATCCAGTTAATAGTTGGCTCCCTTGACCAATATAAAATTAGCGGGGGACTTGGGAAGTATATGCATATCAATTTTATACCTAAGTAATAACCATGATTAAATCTGAGATTACTATTTAAACTTTGATCGAGCCTCGTGGGGGGAGGTCATCGCCGCCACTAGTAATAACCCACAATCATCCGTTCGAATTCATTCATGTGAAACCTATCTTTTGACCATCCCATTGAAAAATTTCTCCAAAAGAATTCACAAATAAATAAATCATGGAGGTCAAAATTAATTCAATTTTATTATCCTAATAAAATTGTCAATTAATTATTTAAAACATACTTAGTAATTTTGGAGTTGAGATTTTTCAATTTGGCAACCCTCATGCAAACACATTTAAACAAATTAAACAAAGCATAAGATCGCATTAAATAAATCAAGCAAAAAGCGAGAAAAATAAACATATTGGGCACAAATTATCAATTGTCATGGTTTGATTTTTTCTTAGCTTGATCTTTGAAGAAACACGTCTCAATTTCTCCCATTTCGTTAAATCCTCGAAAAAATACTTTATCTCGAACCGCCCGTAAGCATTTCGCGGTAGGGATGCCGCTTATCCAATGCCCGGCGACTTCGCTGGGGTGTGTTTTAAGCGTGCCTAAAGCCTGGCGAATACGCCTTGACGCCTCGGCCTCCCTCCGCCAGCGAGTCTCTGGGGTATCAGTAGTCCTCGGCGTAGCGGCGCATCGTCTTGTGCGCCCGCCTCCGCCTACGCCAGCGTCCTCAGCGGCCTTCGGCGCTCAGCCGCGCATCTTTGCCATTCGTCACTCGGCACAGCGGCGCTTCGGCTATCTTGTATGACCCATCCCTAAATCTCCGCTCGACACGGCCTCGCGCCTGGCCCATGCGTGCCGCCAAGCGCCATCGCATACCCCCTACCTGGTTACGGATTTAAATCCTTTAATTCTTCATCTCTTCGTTCTGGATTCGGTTTACAATTTATTTACAAAAATAAATAAACCTGAGATCTAGACTAATCTATTACATTGATCAAATCAAACAAATCCTAGTCTACTCGTGGATTTTCTCACGAGGCAAAAAAAATCGAATCGAATCGAATTAAAAACCACGGTTTATATGCATGCAAAATAAAACATTAAAATCCATGACAATTGGATACACGCAAAAACAGATCTAATTCTTCTACTATCCATTTCAAATTTAATGTCCACGAATTAAATTACAATTTAAAAATTGAGCAAAAGCGGTGGCTCGATACGATTGTTGGGGAATGAATTACGCAGATCTATTAAGGTGAATATTTAAATACAAATTTAATTCATTAATTATTACTAGCATGAATTAATCCTATATTAATTCAAATAATAATTACAACAACATATCATGTATATAAAAAGCCACGTAAAACCTCACGCATCGCGGAATCTACGGGTTTACGTGAACGTACCTCTCGGGATGGCGGCGGCTTTGGTCGGACGGACTAACCAAAAAGGACTTCCCAAGTATTCCCTTAGCCCTTGCTTTCGACAATCCGGTGGAAGGATACTCATGAACAATTAACAAAAGGAAAAAAATAAACTTTGTTGCACCACATATATGTGGATTTGCTAATATTTCCGGCCGCATGGAATTGTACTTGGGAATGAACTAATCATCCCCTATATATAGGAGGGAGGGTGAACGAATATTTTTCCACAAAAATCTTGAATATATCCCATATATTCTTTTTCCCATAATTTATTCCACAAAAAATCCAATTTTATGGAATTTTTCAAATATTAGTGTGCAAGAATCCATTATTTGGATCTTCTTGAATTTATGAGATATTCTTGTATTTCAAGAAATACATATCTTCCATAATATCTTTTCAAGAAAATCAAGAAAATCTTTCTTGCCCACTATATTTCCAAAATTTCGAAATTTCATTATGTATAACCAAGTGGGAGATTTCTTGAATTTAATGAGACAATCTTGTATTCCAAGAATACATATCTTCATTCCATAACAAAATTCAAAGAAAATCTTTCTCCTCTTTTTATCCATAATTTTTCGAATTAATTAGAAAAATATTAAGCAACAATATTTATTTTATTTTAATCACCTTTTCAGTTATTGGACTATATGTTGGGCTACTCAGGGGGGCTTTAGGAGAATTAAGATTGGACCTTCTAATGGATCTTGAATATCTAATATTGAGCCATAATATAATTCAAGCCCATAAATATTAATTAATCCCACTACATAATTAATATTGCACCATCCATCTTAACCCATATTACATCAATATGGCTCCCGGTCATTATTTCCGTGTTTAAGATTATCTAGCCCATTAATTAATTCAAGCCATTTGAAATAGCTTTCCGATTAATTAATATCTTTTGTCCTTAATTAGAGAACGGTTCAACATTATTATCCATCATACCGAAACTAATTCCACTTGCAAGATTTGGTATGATAAAACTTATGAACCTCCTGAGGGGGCAAATCAAGCAAGCGTTTGCACACGATTCTTAAGTATTAAATCTTAGCAATCACACGTGACCGATAATATTGCCCAAGATAAAAAGTATTGAATCTCTCCGATTAAGCTACCCATGATAAGTCAAAGCAATAGTTATCAATCCCACGTGATCCTATTTAAGGGACGAAGGTTAAGAAACAACGAACCACTTTGAGGTCTAATTCTTCCTTGTTCGATTAAGAAGAATTTATCCTCACATGGTCCTACTCAAATAATCGATCATGCACTAGTGTAATCTCTTGGTCAAGATAAACCAATCGAGCCTTACCTCAACCTTTCGCGATGGTTGTTCATTTCCATCTAGGTAAGTGAATTAAGTACTTTTTTAGTTACAAAGGAATTTGTTAATTTAATCTTACGTGATGCGGTATCACTAAATTAACTCTGATGTAACACGTACAAATTATTGAAAAGTTATCGCGATAAATATATATAACATTCAATCATATTTAAAGCATCGATGATAAACAATTTATTTGATAAATAAGTGCGGAAATTGGTTTGATTATACAAAGTAAAAGCATACTTTTCAGTATAATCCCAACAAAATGTACCCGAACCTTGAGTAATCATCGATGAAAGTCACGAAATAGTCATAGCCACCTCTAGCTTTGGTTGACATTGGACCACACACGTCGATTGAACGATTCTAACATTTACGTGGCTCTAGTCCCCTTGGCTCCAAATGCCCTCTTGGTCATTTTACCCTCTAAACATGATTCGCAGGTTGGAAGTGGTTCAAGTTGTAGGTCCGACAGTGAACCATCTTTCACCAACCTTTGAATCCTATTTAGATTAATATGACCTAATCTGAGATGTCAAAGAAGTGTCTCGTTCACGTTTTCTGAACGTTTTCTCTTATTGTTCGAAATAATCAATGTGTTATAAGATGCATTTTGTGAGTGGTGTGCACAGTTAATAGTATAGAGATTGTTCCGTAAAGTTCCATGACAGATAAACACATCGTTACGAAAAACAGTAACTTGCTTATTAAAACGAACATAATATCCATCACAAAATAGTTTAGAAACTGAAATAAGGTTTTTCCGAAAAATAAGAAATGTAGAGAACATCTCTCAAAACTAAAACTCTGTCTTCAAAAGATAGGTGCACGTCTCCCACTGCTTCAGCTGCTACTCTCGTAGCATCGCCTAATGTGATGAGGATCTCACTTCCACTAAGTTGTCGGGTCAGCTTGAACCCCTGTAACGTGAAATAAACATGATCAGTGGATCCCGTATCAACTACCCATGAGTGGGAAGCATAAGCCGCTAAACAAGTTTCAACAACTAGTGCGTGAGAATTACCTTTCTTTTGTTGGGGAATTAATTGCCCGGATCTATTCGGGATGAATATTTAAATACAAATTTAATTCTAACAATTATTACTAGCATGAATTAATCCTATATTAATTCAAATAATAATTCAACAACAAATCATGCATATAAACAGTTCACATAAAACCTACGCATGCGAAATTACTACGGGTTTACGTGAACTAACCTCTTGGAGTGGCAATGGTCTCGTCGATTAAAACACACCAAAAAGCGTTCCCAAGTATTCCCTAGTCCTTGCTCGTCAATCCGGTGGAAGGAAACTCGCGAACAATTAACAAAAGGGAAAATAAAAATTTGTTGCACCACCTTTGTGGATTTACTAATTTTTCCAGCACATGGAATTGTACTTGGGAATGAAACATTCATCCCCTATTTATAGAGGGTGGTGGCCGATTTTCTATATGGAATAGAGAGGAAAAAATCTTTTCTTGATCTCCAAGAAATCTTGAGTATATCTCATATGTTGGTCCCGGTGCTAACGAGTCTTACACGTGTATGGGGGGGGAATACACGTGTTCAGTGATTTTTAAAACTTTTCTTCACTTTGAAGTCGGATGGGTCGGGGTTGTCTGATGATTTGGCCTGAAGCACATATCGCCTGGAGTCAAAGTCTACACGAGGCGGTGATCTGAGTTCTTTTGAGAGCCTCGGATAATCCCAATGCGAGCTGAGTTTTTCAGAGATCCTGAGGTGCTTGGATCAGATAACTAACTTACTGAATCCTCAGTAGAGTGAGTTCAGTTTGGTAACTATCTGTTCTAGCTATTTACTCGGATGTGCGGAATGGTTGGCCTAGTTTATACTTCGTTTTAAGCTTTCTTTGAAAACCTTCATTTTAATGAAATAGTGATTAAAGTCAGGATCGAGTTAGATCTGAGTTCGATGGATTGATTCCAACCGAATATCGGTGAAAATATGCTTTTCGATTAAAGATATGCAACAAATAATCAATGCGATGCGAAAAGCAAATAACACTGACAAGTTATAGTGGTTCGAGACTCAAGCTCCTACGTCCATCTCTCTCGACCTTGGAGAAATTCCTTAACCAACTTCCTAGGTTTTTCGACTACCTCAATGTAGTTTACTAACCTTTCTATTTTGAGCTTTTCATTTACCTCTGTGGTTTACTTACTCAAAACACACACAAGCTTCTCACTATCCAAGATAGTTTACTCACTTCTTCTCTCAGAGTTTTTACGACTACCTCAATGTAGTTTACTAACTCTTTACAACTTCAACTCACCAACAATCACACTCAAACTACCTTCTGAAAGGGTTTGGGGTTTCTTGGTTGGTTTCCAACTAGGATGAGATATCCTTTACAATTAAGTACAATCAAAGGCTAGGATATCTCTACTAAGCTTTGGATATATCTTATCGGTAGGCTTAGTGAATGAGCTCCCTTCGATGTAAAAGCGCTTGGAAAAATTCTTGGGTTTTCGAAAGTGCTTGATTTTGAAAGAATAAGATTGAGCTCTTGAGTTGCTTACAAATTTCTCGTGACCTTCAATGTAGATGGTCACTAGTATTTATAAACAATCACCAAGGTCACTCTTGAAAAACTATCGATTGGAAGAGATAGATTCATGAGTTTATCTTATGGTGTGTGATGAAACGACTATTTTTTGGTTTGAATACTCCTTGCATGTTTTAGGCAATATGATTTTCATCGACCACTCACCACTTTTTTGCGATCAGGACATAGTACTTCTTGACATCTTGATGACTGTCATTTCGATTATCGATAAAATCTGGTGTTGTCTTCCCCTGATTGACTCTTGTCTTCAGTAAATGTAGACAAACATAACGGCTCTTTTTTGGTCAATATCTCTAATGCAATAAAAGAAGATTTATTTATAATTTTTCAGAAGAAGTTATGTCAAAAATTAAAACTAGTAAGGAAATCAATCCAGATCCTAATATTTTGGTCTTTTAAGTCTTTCAAACTATAGCTTTGATTTTTTTTTTATTGGACAAAGTTAACTGTTAGTAGTTAGTACACCAAGCACTCTAAACACTCCACAAATTCACCAAGCCACCTTATAACTCCCATAACTCCAATTCGCTTCAAAGAAAATCGAACCTGAGTCTCCCACTCAATTGAGGAGTCCAGTGGTCAGGTGGACTAAGCCACCTTGTTATAGCTTCGAAATTTATTAAATAACATCAGATGTTTGAAGTGTTAGTCATGTATTTAGATTGGTTAGGACTCAAGAGTCAATTCTAATAAGTCTTTGAGTCTAGATGGTTGTATAAGTTAAAATTGTTAGTTAATGTTCTTGTACTAAACCTGTCAAAAAATAAATAAATCTTGTAATATAACAATGAAATTTAAATGAAGTATACATTTAAAGTCTACCGACTTATTTAGAAGTAGGTATGAATACGTATGATTTCCAACTATGTTTGTTTATAGTTTTGAGGGTATTTGAAATCTTCTAGAGTGAATTTGCAATAATTTGATATAAAGTAAAAAATGTATTTATATTTTATATATATTTGGGAGTGTGAATTTTATAGAATTTAATAAAATAGAATTTTTTTAAAAAATAGAAGATAGAAATAATATTATATTATAAAAAATAATATTAAATGATTGAATTATATAATCATAATAAAATAAAAAAGTAAGAGCGAGAAAATTTAATTGAATATATAATAATAATTAAAAAGTATGTAATAGATGATTGATAGTGTATTGTAGATTGTGTTTGAAAAAAATAAAATAAGTGTATTATATATATTATAGAGTAGAATTTTGAAAGATTTGAAATTTTATACGGAAATCCTGATAACAAACGGGAATTTAAAATTTGAAATTCCAAAAAAGACTTCCCAAACCATAAACAAACATACCCTTAAAACTTTTGGTGAATAACCGAAGCTATTACTTTATAGTAAAATAATAAATATATTTTTTTTAAATAAACGACTAATTCGGTATTTTAACGAAACAATATAGTCTAAAAATACACACACAAAATTCAAACTAGACAAAAACTTATATGCAATATTGCATACTAGTGTTATGTGCAATTGAATTTATTTTTTTCACTCGGGTCATAAGAAGCGGGTTAGGGCAAATTGACTTTCTTCATCTTCGCGGCGCTCATCACGAAATCTGTCAAATTTCTTATTCTTCATCTTCTCTTCAGATTGTTGGTGGATCTCACGGGTTAACCTATCCTCGTTAGTGCTTTAATTTCTTGTCGATTTAATTTTTTCAATTCGCTCCGATTATTGGATGAAATTGGGTTGTTCAATTTGAATTTTGGAATGAATTCTGCGAGAAGAATAGAGAATATGTGTGTAGTGTTTGGATTACACCTCAACACAAAGTGTGTACTGAAATTCAGATCTTTCTGCACTCTTTTCACGCTATTCTGTATATCTTTAATTTTAGACTGATGATTTTTTTCACGTTTGTACTGGTTTTGTTCATATAGTAACATTCTTTTGCTTTCATAGAAATATCTTTCTTTTGTTAAATGTAATGTAGCATCGAGTTGTTATGTAAATCTGTAATTTTGAAATGAGAATTTCTTCTTTCCGTTTGTTACGGTTTTATTTATGCGTTTGTCTTGGTTTTTTGTTAAATTGTAATGAATTTCTTTTTCTTGATGATATTTTTTACCGTTTTGTCTTTGGTTTTTGTTAATATAATGTTATTTCTTTTCTTTCGTAGGAGTAACATTTTTTTTTCATGTAGTAACCAATGGTGTAAAAATCGCTCTAGGCGGCCGCATAAGCGCTAGGCGGCCCCAATTTCAGCCTAATCGGCCCTTCTATGCGGTTCCCGTGCCAGGCGCCTACGGTAATTAAAAAATGAAAAATTATTATAACCCTAAACCTAATAGAGAGTCACAGCTGCACACATATACAAATTGGCAGCACACAGATACAAATTGGGCATACAGATAGTTATAACTCACGCCCAATATTCGCTGCTCGAAGTCCGCCGCTCATGATCGCTTCTCGCCGCCCAAAGCCCACCGCTCTTGTCCCGCTTCTCGTCGTTCGCCGCCCGCCGCTCATTGTTCGCCGCTCAAAGCCCACCACGCGACTCCCCCAGGTATTTTTTTTTTTAATTTGCAGTGCTGGAGGCTTGGAGGTTGGAGCCGTGTAGGTTGGAGCCATGGAGGTGTGGAGTGGAGACTGAGATTTGGAGAAAGGGTGAATAGCGGCGTGAATGGCGTGGTTACTGATTAGTGCGATTTGGGGGAGAATAGCGTAGATTATAACCAGATGGGCTGGATTTTTAGGGTGATTTACTTTTCATTGGGCCTGTCTTATATTGGGCTGAACAAATTTAAAAAAAAAAAAAAATCGGATCTAGGCGGCCTAGGCTCTAGGCGGTCAGAAACCGTCCGCCAATGATTTTTGAACCTGCCTGAAGTAATGTAAATTCAATTGTTATGTAAATCTATAATTTTGGATTGAGAATTTAACTTCCGTTTTGTTACGGTTTTGTTTATCGTTTATCTTGATTTTTATTAAATAAATGTATTTCTTTTTTCTTCGTAGGAGAACATTTCTTTTGTTAAACGTAATGTAACACATCAAGTTATTATGTAAACTTGAACCCACTGCCCGCGCCCGACCAGCCCTGCCCCGACCCGCCGCTCTGACCCGCGAAATTTAGGCAACTTTTGCTTTATTTATATTGTATTGCACATAACACTAGTGTGCAATATTTCACAAGACTTTCTCTTCAAACTAATAGCCCTTGTCTAACAAAGAAAGGCAAGCAAAGAAAAACACAAGAAAGATGTATCATCAAACCAAAAGAGAAACACAGAAAGAACTACACATAATGGCTATTATCACCTCAAGAATAGGAAAAGATTCAAGATTCAACAGACCAAAAGTACCAATAATGAACCTTAAATACATGCTAGATTTCCACTCAAATACCAAAACTTGGCTATAACAAGAACAAGCCTTCCTTACCCAAACTACAGCAAATGCATCCGCTCGACGTACGACTGAAGTAACCACTGATTAAGCTCCTCTCCACACCCGACAAAGCACCCATAGTTGCCATTCTCCGTAAAAAATGGAAATCGAAACATGTTCAGCACTTCCTCTACTGCTTGTCTCACCATAGACGCCCCCGTGATCCGACTCCTCCTGCCCCAACCCGTCACAATATCAATACGGGTCGGGCAGACCCCAGAAGCCAGCATTTCCCTACGAAACCACGCTAGTGTTCTTGATAAAGCAGTCACTGCTGTTCCATCAGACATCACGTGCAGATTTATGAGCCAGTATAACGGGTTTTTCTGCCTTACTGCATCGGGGTACACATTTTTCTGTGCTGCCACCTCCCAGATCGACCCGGCTTCCTCCTTTAGGCCCGTTTTATGGAAAAAATCGATCACAGCATCCACAAGCCCCCGTTTACTTTCCCTATCTTCGCTATGCATCATATCGAGAAAGTAGCTCACGTGGTCTCTAACATTCTGCCCATCCGGCCATGGAGCAGGCATCGAGAGCAAGAACGTGTGGGCCGGGTGACCCGTTACGGTCATGAGCTCACAACAAAATGACATATCCAACGGGGTTTGGGCTTCTGTACAACAACTAAGCAGAAGGGTGTAGGTTTGAAGAGACGGATTTAGACCTAAACCAAGCATGCTTTTAAGCAAATCGTACGCATCTCTGAGACGGTGTACTCTAAGAAACGCACTAAGCAATGAATTGCAAGTCGGGACGTTAGGGCATAAACCAGCCCTAAGCATTGCCCCATACCATTCCCATGCCTTCTCCACATTCCCAGCCTTTCCCCAGAGATCAACAAGAAGACCATAAACAGGCTCATCGGGTATCCAATTCTTCCGTTTCATCTCTCCAAAAACAGCCTCAGCTTCGTCAAGATACCCACAGTGGCCTAAAACCTCCATGACAATACTATATGTCACTTTATCAGGCAGGAATCCAGCGCTTTGCATATCACGGTACAACTGCAACGAACTCTCGTAATTCCTAGCTTTTGCATGTAAAGCAATCATGATGTTGTAAGTTACCAAATTAGGCACACATCCTTGATTAACCATCTTGCAGAACAGCATGTGGGCTGCAGCCAAGTGGCCAGCTTTCCCTAAACAATTAATGATCACACTGTAAGTGAAAGTATCGGGTGAGAGCCCATTTTCTTGCATTCGCTGATACAAATCGATTGCAACGTCGAGATACCCAGCTTTCGCATGGATGTCAATGAGCGTACAGTAAGTAACGCGGTCAGGCACGCAGCCTACCTTTCTCATCTGATTAAAAACACCCATGGCTTCATTCAAATAGTTAGCTTTTCCATAACTGTGAATTAGACGATTAAATGTAACAATATTTGGCTCACATCCATCGTTGATCATCTGATCAAGCAGTTTGTTGATCACCCCAAACTGTCTAGCACGCCCAAGGATACCGACCATTGTCGTATACGTGTGCCCATCGTGTTTGAACCCCGCTTGCCTTTTCAACCAGTAGAAAAACCCGAGAGCAACTGTATAATCTTGAATCTTCTTAAGAATTTGGTTTGCCTGATAAGCATCTAGTGAGCAGTTCATCTTTCCAAGAGCATCTTCTGTAGCTGGGCCCCACTTAAACTGATGCAAAACACGAGAGATGTTTTCAACAACAGAACTACAACTCATAAACTGTCTACCCAACGGAGCTGCTATTTTTGGCTGTCTAATTGCCCTCATAAACCCTTCTGAATTGATTTCACTATGTGCGGTTGGAATGATGCGATTTGAATGAGCTTTCGATCTTTGAGGAATCGACCTTTTCCTATCTACACAATTTCTTGATACATTATTCGACTCATTTGCTACCCCTTTCAGAGAATTTGATCTATTATCATCTCTGCCTTTTGCACCACTTGGTTCAGAAGAGGGCTTCATTGATACTTTATCTTTTTTTGATGTTTTAATATCCACAGATCTGATATTAGAAACAGGCTTCGAACGATCAATCATAGAGTTCGAAGACGAGGAGAGCAAAGCACTGCCCTCCGTCATCGGGATTCTATAGTTGACTATGTCAGAAAGAAGACCAACTGCTGCCATTCCTGCCTTAACCAAATTGTCTGACATATGAGCAGTTGCATCAATCCCATCTCCATAACTAACAGTCTCTCCTCTATTCAGTGAGTGAGATGTAACTATCCCCTGTGTCAAAGGACCATTCTCCCTTTTTTTAGGATTCGATTCTTTTAAGGAATCGATTGAAGACAGTGAACCTACTCCTTTTGATAATAATGGGGATGAAGATGCTTGTAATTGTGATTGATGGACAGCTGATCTCAGAGGTCTTCTGGAGATACAAGTGTCGTCTTCGGAGGAGCAAGAGCATGAACTCCCATCACCCGCACTGCATCTTGATCCGTTTAGGAAAAAAGATCGTGCAGTCTGGGAGAGAGGACCGAGATGCTTTGCTCGTAACATTGTCTGTAGAATACATAGTTAAAATGGTATGTTAATCTTGACCAGTATAAAACGAAGGCAGTAAAAGGTATGCAATTAAGAATAAGTGGTAACTATCGGATCAAGTAACAAGAGAAACACTTGGGTGCACCAGTTTCACCGTGCAACTGGTGCACAACTAGTACTGTTCACTGAAAACAACTATTGCTGACAAACTAATACCTTTTTAGTAAAACAACTAATATCAGTTAAACATGCACTTGAGTTGCACGGTGCAACTGTTGCATGAAAGCATTTGCTATGAAACAAAAATAAACAAAAGTAAATCAAAATATACGAGGAAAGAAAAAATTTAGTGAAAAAAAAAACGAGAAAAGAGCACAACCTAGGCAACACAACTACATCATCTAACCAAGAAGGGGGGGCTAATAGAAAAGAGACACACTTGCGTGAGACGATCTCATGGTGAGACGGAGCATAATTTGGGCATTGGCGCTTTAACACTTTGGAAAACAATAATATGGAAAAGTACATACGAACTGCTTTAAGAACATAAGAGAAACAACAGAAATAAAGCCATAGAGGAATTACATATACATATAATGATTCAAGGTCTACCATTAAAGCTAACAATATCTGCTGTTAATTTCATAAGAAACCTACGAAGTACAATTTTTTTGTCAAAAAGTAGTATCAAATATATGTCAATCTTTGTTCTTGTAGAATGTGAGTAAGAGCAAAACTTTGTATATTTTACATGCCATAAAATGGCATATTGTACTGAAGCGGAAAGTGAGTTGTGAAAGCAATCAATATACTGGAGACAGCTATAAAGATGACCTATAAAGTATATATACAAAAAAAACTTTATGGTCATTAAATCAAAGGCAGAGCCTCCATGTGCATAGCAATAGCAGTATCAAAAACAAAAATATATTTAATATCAAAATAATGACAAACATTTAGTTGAAGTCAAAAGCCTCATATGGCAACCAAAATGAGGTTAATTTCTTGAATTCCAGCTAGAATCAATCCTAACCACAACTAAAGAGGAACACCATACAGAAGAGGGGATAAGAGTAGCAGGAACAAATATCCCCAAATATAAGAAATTTCTTCAGTATTCCATAGAGTCAAAAGACATAGTATTTCTATCAAGTATACCTTAATATTCAAACAAAAATTATTTTAGCAAATTCACCCCCAAAAAGATATACCAGTATAAGAAGCAAAGGGCATAACTTCAGAACATGGCCCTTTGGAAATACAAAGATTGAAGTCGATTTAGCTTCATAAGCTAGAAAAAGCTTAAAAAAACAACAATCAAATATCCAAACCTCAAAGAGAATGCAATATCTATTGTAAAAAAGACAATATTTCCCAAATCTAATCAAAACACAGCACAATTATCACCCAAAAACATAACCAACCACAATTTTGTTATCAAGTCACACAGAACAAAACCAATGCACGAGAAACCAAATATATATATATAAGAAACCGACCTTTTAAGGAAAAAAGGAAGAATCAGCCCACATTAGAAACACAAGAAGACCATAAAAGACTCCAACAAAAACCTCGGAGCAACTTAGAAACTCACCACTAAAACTCGAGAATAGCAAACTCAAAGACGCGAGCTTTTACATTTTGTATAAAGCAATAAAGTGAATGGGCTAGAAAAAGTACCTAAAAATGGTGTTCTTTACGAACCCACAAGAATCAACGAATATTTCAACACGAAGAGAAGAAGGCCATAAAAAATAATGGAAACTGAGAAATTGATAAGGGAGGCGGAGGCGGAGGCGGAGGCGGAGGCGGAGGCGGAGGCGGCTGGCTTCACTTGCTTTTTCTGACCTACACTCCCTCCAACAACTTGCCTTCATTTCTTTTTTTACCAAAATTCTCTTTTTATTTAAGTATTTTTTTTGAGGTTTTTCTCTCTTTGATTTAGCTGATTTTTTTTTTGTTTTATGATTTTGAATGGTGACACGTCATCGCCTTCACATGATTCCCGGTCACAGTCTGAATTTTTAGCACTGATATGTTTCCTTTATGCTATTTTGGTGTTTTGACTTTTGGGATGTTTTTAGAACTTCTCTGGCACTGGGTACGTGTAGAATAGTTGACCTTGCATTTTTTTGTTATATTATAAATTTATAATTAACAATATGAATATGATTATAAGTAAATTAAACTTTTATTAGAGGTTAATCAGTGTCACTGTGTCATGATTAGTGATGCAAAAGTCGGTCTAGGTGGTCGTCTAAGCGGCGCCTTGGCGCTAGCCAGTCATCGGTCGGCCCGATTTGACTAGGCACCACCTAAGCAGTGATGTATCTAGGGGGTGGCGCGGGGGGCGGTCGTCCCCTTGGGATTAATTTTTTTTGTACTATATATGTCAAAAATTTTATATTTATGTTTTAAAGTTGTTAAATTTTATCATTTCGCCCCCGTTGGAATTCTAAAATTTTGCCGCCCTTACCCAATGAAAAATTTCGCCCCCCTTGAGATGAAATTCTGGATCCGTCCCTGCGCCTAAACCGACTTCGGGAGCTAAGTGGACCGTCAAGTCGTTTTTCGTCCGGCCAGGTGCCAACACTAAGTTATTATTTTATAATGTGAGGTTTTGTTCTTAGAATAAATTGATGATAAGACAAAGATTGATAATCTTCACTACACTAAAATTCCAAAGTACATATTTGTTTAGTTTTTTTTATGTTAAATTTAATTTTTTTTTCTATTTTATAATGGATAATGATATAAAAAAAAAGGTATTTGAATTGTTATCTTTATTTAAGCAGTTGTATAATGAATTAGTTAATTAATTTTGAAGTGTATTTTGATTATAAGATATTAATAAGTAGTAAATAAAACTCATTTAGATGAAGAAAAAAAAATGAATCGACTAGTCTCATCTAGACAGTCTAGGTGCTAGGCGATCCAAATCCGCCCGACTTTTAATTTACGACTTCAGCACCTTTGGTCATAATCAAGATTAATAAATGCAAATCACCTATTTTTTCTAAGATAAAACTAAACTAGTGATATTTAACCAAAAATAATTTGATAAGGGTGTTGACGTGTTTTAACAGCTGAAAAGGAGTTTGTATATCGAGGTAATATATATATATATATATATATATATATATATCACTCGCAGTCACAGGTCACAGCCTTGGGAATATATATATATATATATATATATATCACTCGCAGTCACAGCCTTGGATATATCTCCATATTCCCAATCGAAAAATGGACCCACGTGGACTGGAAAAATCAAATTGACCGTAGAGGAGGGAGTTTCTTGATTATCAAGAAACATTGTTTTCACTTTTCACCCTCTATCTATTTTATATGGTGCTGCTAAATAGTAGGAATCACCTCGGGTGAAAAAAGTAAAATGACTTAACTATTTTTAATAAAATCGTGATAATTTTAATTTTGACGAATCAATTATATCATAAACATTAAATAATGAATCATAAATCATGATCTATTCGGGCCGGTGAACTATGAACCAGTCGGGCCGGGTATAAAATATTTCATTAAGGGTACTAAGGTAAATTTACACATCTAAATGATGTTCAACCCGGGGTGAATCACCCCATTTAGCATTACCGATTAAAATATACCCCATAAATAACATTATAATTATATGAGTAAGTCTCCCATGAACCAGGTTCATGCCATAAACTTGGATTACTTTATTCATTAAATTCATTTTCAACACATTTTTCCAAATCACTAAATTTGACACGTATTATACTTTGGGTAGGGTCAAATGTCATGAATTAAAAACCAAGTTCATGGCATGAACCAGGTTCATACAAGTTTTTGTCTAATTATATATACACCAAATTCAGAATCTTAGCACCAAAATGCTCAATACACATGATACAAAATCAGTACTGTAAATTTTTTAAAAAATCATATGGTATGTGTTGTCACCAGATTTATCACACGTCAGCATCACCAGATTTATCACACGTCAGCAGGACGAATTATCACACGTCAGCAGGTCCCACCGAGACCACGTGATCTGTCGTGCTTAAAGATTTGTCGTGCTTAGTGATTTGTCGTGCTTACGCATATGTTTTGTCATCTTTATCTTTATACCACATGATTTGTCGTCTTGATCCTCTTTTATATAAAGGACCTCGCTTTCATTGTAGAAAAAAAGCATTTGGAATATTTCCCTCATTCTACTTATATACCTACACCTTCGCATTTCGAGGGGAAGAACTACGGTTCTTCTCATGATCTTCTTGTTAGATTACTTATTTGTTTGGTGGTCGAATTCAACAAGCCACATTAGAATCGTAAAATATTTGACCGTCAACAATTGGCGCCTAGAAGGGAGGTATCAAAAAACCGGCCCGTACACAATCCTAGCATAATGGCCGAGGCGAAAAAAAAAATATAATGCCTCAATCTAGGAATACTCGGATGGAGAAGTCGGAACGAGCCTCCCTCGGGCTCGAAAAAGAGCTCAACATCAGCCTCACAAAAATCAGACCGCGGAAACCATCAATCTTGAAGATATCGCCAACGATCCAATCGGCCACAACAAAGGCCATCACTTTCTTGTTGCGAGCCACGAAAGAGAGGCGAAAAGGAGTTAGCGAGTTGAAAAGTTCAAGATGATGATGATCGGCCTTCGATACACCTAATAGCGAGCAAGTTAAGTTGAAAGTTGTCTCTGAGCGGGCGACAAAAAAAGAGGCGATGATATGCTCCTGACGAAAGCAAGATCAAGGGTCCAGACCATTGGCGTTTGGACGTTTGAGGCACTCCGTTAAAGACCGAATCGGCAATCATAAGAGTTAGGGTCCCGGGAGGGAACAACCTACGAACATGCCGGCTCCCTCAGATCCTCATGATCGCCCGCATCCCGAAAGACAGCAGGAACAACAAAAATCGGCTGGGAGTAAATTGTCTATCCACCATCGATTAGGTAGTCAAGCACGAACATGGAAAGGGGGACTACCCCATCATGAGCATGACCCCCCGGGTCCTCATGATGGGACACAACCCCGATCCAAGTCTGTCAGTTCCACGAAATTTACTAAATGCAAAAAGCAATAGAGGGCTTACAGGCCGACCTGGCCGCAAAGAGAGGGTTCCCGCGGGCGAGCATAATGTCGTGCTCTCCATTAACACCGGTGATCATGGCAGCCGAAGTACAAGAAAAAAAAAAGTGGCGAAAGTCAATCACGATCCGCATGTTAGATTCGAAGTCGGCCCACATGTTCACCTCAACAAATATTCATATTTTATGATGCGCCATGGGCGCCACCGCCGTAACCTTGTCTTGGATCATTCCCCCCGCCAGCGTTGGGCGACCGCGCCCACGAGATGGTTTTCTACTCTGCGCTGCGTTCATCATCGTCTTTTCGCCCGATTGGGGCCGAAATTTACGTCCCATTTCTCAATCCATGTGTGCTTTCGCCCGGCACCAAAAAGAGTTGACACATTTCTCCCGCTAAAGGGTGAATCGGATCGAGCATACATTGAAAGATTTGACAAATGTTTATGCGATGGAGCCCGGTTGAAGAGGATGCCAAGATCCTCGCGGTGGTCGGGGCTTGACCTACTAAATAGATATATGGAAAGCCGTACATCGAGGATTGGCCGATCACATATACCGAATTTCGAGAGCGAGCAACCAAAATTATAGCTATGCAGGATCTACTCACCCAATCACGGTTAGGCCAAGAAGTAGCGACAAAAAGAGTTGTTGGTAAAAAAGTAATGAATGGGGGGGGGAATAAACCCCCAGGATCTTTTAAACCTTTTGAAGAAGGAAGCGAAAGCACATGCACTCTCTGAAGTCTTCTAGGCATTTCAGCAGAGACGATATTTAATCAAATTAAGGATCGGGACATGTTGGATAAGCCACGAAGAATCATAATGGATAAAAATCGGCTTAATGCTTTCAAGTTTTGTAATTATCATGAGTACATCGGACATAATACCGAAGAATGTCGCGATTTACTTCATCAACTTTGGAAGTTATATGAAGAGAATCATCTTCTGTGATTCCTCAAAAAAGCGTGACGAGATTCGGAAACTGAAAAAAATAGGTGATTTAATTAGGGGTAAGCGTAAAGGCGAAGAAGATCTCGATAGTGATCCCGGAATCCCGCAAGAGGTTGGAATTACCCAAAAGAGGGGCTCCTACCATGAGTAGAGGTCTAGAGAGTCAAGAAATAAACATGATTCGTCTTAATTATGGTCCAGTGGGTGGATGCTATCAGGCACCGACGTTATCGAACAGGCGGAAGAAGATGGAAATGCGTGCCATGCAAAGCATCCATCAGGTGAAGGTGGCAAGCACATCAGCTAGCACGCCACCCTCTCACCAAATCATATTCTCGGAAGACGATCTCGATGACATAATCACCCCCCACAATGACTCTCTAACCATCAGCTCTCGTCTTCTCGGTTTGAAGGTGCATCGCCTCCTGGTCGACATTGGAGCTTATGCTAACATTCTGTTCGTTAACACTCTGCACCAAATGGAGAAGCAAGTTGGGGACTTAAGTATTTATGTAGAACCATGTGATCACACCATCATGGGTTTCGGGGAATCTATAACCCGCCCTACGGTCGATCGAGGGTTAGAGTCGATTTAGAGTCAACTTTAAATCTGGAGATCCGACGAACTAGAATGCTAGACTTTGTAATTGTCGACGTTCCCCGTTTATTCAGGAATTCAAAGTCTCTGTTCTACTTATTACTATTGTGTTAAGTTTCCAACCCAAGAGGGACGGGTAGCGTAAAAGGCGACCAGAAAAAAAGCTTCGAGATTATTTCTTCATCATGCGCTGGAAAAAGCAAAATATCATTAACATGATGGAGCAAAACATGGGAGGGGAGAATCAAGCCAACAGCGAATATATTCTTAGAGGGCGCTTATATCTCCTCGACGAGCACATCTCCACGGGCGAACCCAGAACCCGGGATGATAACTCATGTTCCAGATCTAATGAACATTGATCCACTAAACAAGCTACCTGATTTAGAACCTCGTATAGGTTTTGATCCTATGGAGGTAGTTGACGAGCACCGGGGGTCGATCGAAGATCCTCAATGGAAGCAAAAAAAGAGACGAGCAACGCCTGTTGAACAACCGAGTCTGTCGAATGTCGACTCGATCGGGCGAGGAATTAGAAGTGTTTATTGGTTGAATTATCGAACCATTCCGAATGAAATGATCGCGATATCTTCGAGCAAACTTGGATGTGTTCGCTTGGTCACATGAGGACATGGTCGGCATTGATCCTAAACATGCATGTCACTCTCTTAACCTTGACCCAACAAAAATTCCAATAATCCAGAAGCGGATAAAATTCAGTTCGGAGAAGTATGCAACTATGGATAGTGAAATCAAGAAATTGCTCGATAATAAATTGATTCGAGAAGTAAAGTGCCCAAGATGGCTTGCTAACCCTGTGCTCAAATGCAAAATCTAACGGAACTTGGAGGTTATGCATAGATTTTACCGACTTAAACAAAGCATGCCAGAAAGACAATTTTCCGATGCCGCATATCGATTATTTGGTCGATAAAGCAGCAGGACATGAGCTCATGACCTTCATGGATGCATTTGCTGGGTATCACCAAATACCCATGCGTCTAGACGATCAAAAGAATACGACTTTCTGCAGCGAAAAGAATATGTATTGTTGGCAACGCACCCACCTGGCACAGACGTTTGATATTCTCAGGGAGTATAACATGAAGTTAAATCCGAAGAAATGCAGTTTTGGGGTTCATTCAGGAAAATTCCTAGGACATATGATCAGTCAACGGGGGATTGAAGCGAACCCATCAAAGATTCAAGATATGCTCGACATGCAGGCCCCTAGAAGTGTGAAAGAAGTTCAAAAATTAACTGGACGTTTGGCTTCTGTAAATCGGTTTATATCACGAAGTGGAGACAAATGCAAACCTTTCTTTGACGCATTAAAGAAAGAGAGATTACAATGGACAGAGCATTGTCAAAATGCATTTGAGTCATTAAAACAATACCTGGTGGATACTCAAACATTATCTAAGCTTTGTTCGGGCGAACAACTTTTTTGTATCTTCTTTGCGTCGAGCATGCAATTAGCGTTATGCTCGTTCGGCGAGAAAACACATTGCCCTATTTATTATGTAAGTCGGTACTCAAAAGGCCGAGGCTCGTGCCCCCATTGGAAAAAGCCGCGTATGCTCTGCGTTATGGTGTCAAAAAGCTACCATACTTTTTCGATCACTTTCGGTCGAGGTGTTAACCACATTCCCATTACGACAAGTTCTCCGCGAGCCGGACCCACTGCCGGGGCGGGAGCTACTCAAGTGTCTTGGTGAAATTTGGTCAATTGGCATTCGTTAAGCCCGAGCAATGATAAAGGGCAGCGATGGCGATTTCATGGTTGAATTAACATATCCGCAAATACCCAAAAAAGGTGTCGACCAACCATGGCACATGTATGTAGGCGGCTCATCAACAAGTTCAAAAGCGGGCGGGCATGGTTCTCATCGGGCCACTCGACAAACTTTCATAATGACCCATCCGTTTTGATTTCGACCCTAAATAAGGAAAAAGTCTGAAGCTTTGATCATTGAGACTACACATAGCTATGACAATGGAATTCAGAGGTGATGATTTATAGCGATTCTCAAATAATGCATTATACCAAGTATTAAGCGAATCTGAAGCGAGGCGAATAGATGGCACAATATCGACCAGCCTAGCAAAGGCTGCTTGAACAATTCGAACAAGTTTACATAGAAAAAAATTACCCACGATTGGATAATTCGTTTCGGCTTTGTACGATTGGCAACAACGGAAGGAGTGACGACTCGTCAACAAGTTCAAGAAGCCGGGCGGGCGTGGTTCTCGTCATCGTCAACTCGACAAACTTTCACGATAGCCATCCGTTTTGATTTCCCGACCACAAATAATGAAGCGAAATGAAGCTTTGATCATTGGACTACACATAGCTATGACAATGGGAATTTAGAGGCGATGATTTATAGTGATTCTCAAATAATCATATACCAAGTATTAAGCCGAATCTGGCTTTGAGGCGAGCAGATGGCACATTATCGACAACTAGCAAAGGGAGCCGCTTGAACAATTCGAACAAGTTTACATAGAATAATTACCACGATTGGATAATTAGATTCGGCCGACTTTGGCATGATTAGCAACAATGAAAGGAGTAGCAAACCACGACGGACATTATAGTCGTCACAACTTGTTATACATCAATTCCCGAGTTGTGGTTAGCCGTGTAACGACGAGTAAAAACACTGGATGACTCAATTTTAAGTTACTTACAAAAAGGACTTCTCCCCTAAAATAAAAGCACAAGCTACTCGTATATCGTATTACAAAATTTTCGATATACTATCTAGATGGGCATTTGTACAAAAAAAAGTTTCTCTCTTCCATTATTGAAATGTATTACTCTGAAGAGGGTCATGTAATTCTGGAGCAATTCATGATGGAGTATCTGAAAACCATCTGGTGGGCTTGTCTGGCATATACAATCGTTAGACAAGGTTACTCTTGGCCGACCCTCAAGAAAGATTCTCTCAGACGTATGCCATGCGTATCATAATTGTCGGTATCGCCCCACTTATCCATAGCCCACCCGAAGAACTAGTGTCCATTTTACGGCCCGTGGCCATTTGCTAAATGGGAAATCGATTTGATCGGCCCGTTTCCTCTCTTGGCGCGCCGGGAGTAAAATATGTCGTGGTTCTTGGATTGATTACTACTAAATGGGCGGAAAATTTGAAGCCATTATTAAAACCACCGAACAAAGAATGTGGAATTTTGTTTGGAAAAATATCATTTTGTCGTTTTGGGCTTCCCGGTCATTGGTAACGAGATAATGGCAAACAGTTCGATGGAAGTGAATTAAAACAAAATTGTGCTCGTTGGGGCATAAAGAAGCATTACTACTACTCGTATTACCCCCGATCAAGCGGACAAGTTGAAAATCCCGATAAAATTATCAAGCATACCCTCGAGGCTAAACTTGATAATTCGAGGAGGATGGGTGAAGAGTTACGAAATATTATGGGCATATCGTCTACTTTTGAGAACATCAACTGCGGAAACCCGTTTTCCACGGCATTTGGTCTGGAAAATTATATAAGCGAAGTAAAGATTTCCATCCATCGGACAATGAGTTTTGGAGAGCACATCAATGACCGGGCGCTAATACTAAGTGCGGTCTGTTGGAAGAAAGAAGGATGGAGGCCGATTTCGAGAACGCTATGTATAAAAAAAGATCGAGAAAAGTTCTACAACTCAAAGTCCAAACATGCGGGTTCAGCGTGGGCGAAATTTGGTTCTAAGGCGAACAGCGGGGTACCAAGTGGTGTGTTCGACGAGCATGGGAAGGTCCATTCGGAGTTCTGAGCGTTTGTTAAACAGGCATATGATTTGGAAGACTGAATGGAGTTCCGTTGTCCTATTAGTGGAATCGTCCGTCTGAAAAAGTATTATCGATGTGACGAGAACAAGCGGATAGCTACCCAGCATAATCGGTCGTTAATTTAAGGCGAGTAGGGCGGACATGAAGAAAGAAACACCGGTAATAAACACAAATTTCCTGAATTTTCTAGAAGAAATTAAGCGCCAAGACTATTAAAAGATAGAAGATACGTGTCAAAACAAGTTGAGAAGTGGTGGCAACCAAAAGAGGTATGTGTCAATCCTTGAATAAGAACTGACAAAGACAAGGACATATGTCAAAATGAAGATTTAAAGCAAGAAGGCCAACACCAACTAGATGCCAGCACCTGTTTGAGATAGTAGTATAAATAAGTGTATTGATAGCTGAAGAAGGTGGAAGAAAAACAGAGAAAAAAGAAAAAATACTGCAAATATACTAGAAGAGAATTCAGTTATCGGGAGATAGTTGGTTTGGTATGCCTCCAGACGAAATTTTCGACACTCGATTCAGCAATCATTTTGCTGACTCAATCATGTGTCCTAGCGCTTGCTCTAGTACGAGCCTTATACCCCGTATCGCAATCACGAAGGAAAATACTCTCCCTTTAATTTGGAAAAGTCAATCCAAATCAAGAGAAGTATTTTCTTCTAAACGGGTATTGTCACTCCCGAAACCTTGGTTGGTGCTCGTTTCATTCAAGATGCTTTCAGCGAGTCATGGTTGCCACTCCACTTTACTCACTTTGCTTATGCAATGAAGTAAATCACTAGTCCCTCATCCCAAAAAATCTCCTCCGAGGGGGTGGGATGTCGAGGCATCCTCACAAAATAGCGTCGCGGTCTTGCTGATGCTCGAGCATCTGAAGGGATAAAAAATGGTGCGGCGAAGAGTTTTTGCCGTGCATGATATAGGCGAGCAGGCGTGCTCGCCACATGCTCATGTCCACGGCAGCCCGCATAATCACAACATATTACTTGAAGAAGAGTAGACAGGCTGATCCGCCTCATACTTGTCAACATCAATTCCGCCGAACGAGATGAGAATCATTTCATGTCTATTTAAGTCGAGGTTTAAATTCAAAACCATAGTCTGATGTCTACAGTTATGTGTAATAGAAACAATCTTCTTCAAATGTAAAGTTGTAATAGAATAGCAACTTGTTGCGAAGCATTTTTATTTGTTAAGTTCTTCTAGTTAAAGCTTATCAGAGGTCGCACCTAAGCCGGACGGACGAACAACAAAAGAACGAGCGGCGTTTATGTTCACTGACGAAACAATTAAGTACTTAGATACACGAGTAAAAAGCGAGTGATGGATGCGAGTCGCAACTAAATAAGGCGACTCGTGCTACTAGATACCCCGCAACAAAAACAGTGATGAGTGCGAAATTCAACAAAATAAGACAACCCGAGCAGAATAGTGATCGCGGCTAACATAAGACGATCACGAAACAAGAAAGAGGGGGTTGCACATAAGTTAACCCATCCAGTTACATGACTAAATAAGGCGATCAACCTTGATTGCACCTCAATAAGACAATCAAAAAACCAAAAGAAGTCGAATAAGTGGAACATAGACACAGATCATGTTCGAATTCATTCAGAAGAAAAGATGGCATAAACTAGGAAGCAAAATAAACATCAACCGTTCATCAGCAAAATTCATCCTCAACAATCGAATCAGATGAAAGTGTTCAACAAGCAAATTCAATGGAAACAACAAAATTTATCAACAAGCAAGTTCAACAAGACAAAAATTACACAGTGCAGAGGAAATTGTTCAACAAAGCAAAACTAAGGAATAAATTCATTATTGGGGGTGGCGGAAGTGATGTATCGAGCAAGTCTTGCCTCGTCTGCTCGGTCCCTACGGGAGCGACTCCCCCAGCATCATCGTGCCTCGTCTGCTCGCTGGATAATAAGTTCTGCTCTGTCTTGGGTAGGCCTCTCTCCGCCCACGCACTTTTGATCAAATTCATGTTAAATTTCGGTAAGTTTGGTCGACAGTACCTTCAACATCCGCATCCAAACCATCTTCCTCATCCAAAATAGGGTCATCAATCTCGATCCCATCAGGAAGATTAGAGAAATCGGACGGATCCTCTCCGTCGGATATTGGAAGATTGTGATCCCAAGTTGTCGATTAGGTACTTCTCAAGATGGAGCTCTGGCGAAACCAATCGATCGGTAGTAAGTGTTTGTCTAGCGAGCGGATGGCATTAAATAAAGAGCACATATATAGGAGAAATTGGACATGGAATCAACATACTCCTCAGTGTGCAATTTCGAATTTTCAAGACCCAGACGAGTGTTGGTCTCTTCAGCAGTGAGGAGTTGTTGGGCGAGCAGAGCTTTCTCGCACTCTATGACCTCGATACCTGTTCTAAGTTTTCGTAGCTCAACATTCAGCTCGTCCTGAACTTTCCTAATGCTAGCCACCTCTTCCTGATTATGGTGTAGCTCCTCTCGAGCAAGACGTAGCTCCTCTCTGTCCTGGCGAGCATCTTCCCGAGCTATACGAGCATCCTCTTGAGCTTTATGAGCCTCTGCCTGGGCTGAGGATACTTGTCCCTGAGCCAACTTCATTTCATCTTGGGTCCTGGTCAGCTCGTTCACCTTCTCTTGGAAACTTGTGACAATAGTCACATAGTTGGCATGAAGTTGGGCGGACTCGGTGTAAGCTTTTTCAAGGAGAACCAAAGATTAGTCATGGCGCACTAGGCCAAGTCGCATGGTTTCCAAAGTCGTTGGACCCTTAGTGGCCTCTTTCGAGCTCGATAGTCCATGCTGGGATGGGGTCTCGCCGCGCTTTACGGACATGCTCGGGAAGGCCAGGAATGTTGCGGACACTAGGAGAGCAGTAATAATCTTTCAACTCTGGCATCAGAGGCGATAATCTATTCAACCTACATGTTCACCCGAGCAAACATATATAATTAAACGACCAAATCAGATGAAACAAAGAAGATACTTCAACAAAGAAAGCAAACGTGCTGTTCACCCGGCGAGGTCCCATCCCATAAACGACTTGTCCTCCGGAAGCGGAGCCGGGAACTCAAAGAAGTCTAGGTTAAAGTCCCAGGGGTGGAGTAGATGTACCGAAACCTCCATTTCAAAGAATTTGTGTGATCGGAACAACCACGAGAGGCGATTATTCGTCGTTTCAAAGAATTAGGGTCGCCTCATTAACATCGATGCTTTCGATGGAGCTATCGGTTTTGCTCGTAGGTACCGCCGGATCTCTTTGGTGAGGGAGCTTGGTCGCCGATCCTCCTTTCGCCGGGGACGAGTTGTCCTTTTCGTCGACTTCGCCCGTCCGGGTCTTGGTGTTGGGATTATCTTTGGAAAGTATGCTTTTTACTTTGTATAATCAAAACTGAATTTCGAACTTATTTACTGAAATAAATTGTTTATCACTGATGCTTTAAATATTATCGAATGTTACATATTTTTACTGCATAACTGTTCAATAATTTGTACGTGTTACATTGTAGTTAATTTAGTGATACCAGATCACAGAAGATTAAATTAACGTCCTTGTAACTAAAAAAAGTCGCCATTCACGACCTAGATGGAAATGAACAACCCATTGTGAAAGGTTGAAGTGTAAGGCTCGGATTGGCTTGTCTTGACCAAGAGATTACACTAGTGCATGACTGATGCACTGAATAGGACCTACAAGAGGATAAATTCTTCAGAATTGAACAAGGAAGAATTAGACCTCAGTGGTTCGTTATTTCTTAATCTTCGTTCCTTAAATAGGATCACGTGTGATTGGTAACTATTACTTTGACTTATCATGGGTAAAGAATCAACGAGATTCAATACTTTTTATCTTGTGCAATATTATTGGTCACATGTGATTGCTAAGATTTAATCTGGAGAATGGGTAATGCAAGTACACTTGTTTGATTTGCCCTTGGGAGGTTCATAAGCTTTATCATACCAAATCTTGCAAGTGGAATTAGTTTCCGGTATGGATAATAATGTTGAACCGTTCCTTGACCAAGGACAAAAGATATTAATTAACGGAAAGCTATTTCAGTGGCTTGAATTAATTAATGGGCTAGATAATCTTAAACACGGGAAATAATAACAAGAGCCATATTGGTATAATATGGGTTAAGATGGATAGTCTTGATATTAATTATGTAGTGTGATTAATTAATATTTATGGGCTTGAATAATATTGTGGCTCAATATTGATAATTCAAGATCCGTTGGAAGGTCCCAATCTTAATTCTCCTAAAGGCCCCTTTAAGTAGCCCAACATATAGTTCAATAACTGAAAAAAGGTGTTTAAAATAAAATAAATATTGTTGCTTATTTTTCCTCATTTATTTCGAAATTTATGGATAAAAGGGGAGAAAGATTTTCTTTGAATTTTGTTATGGAATGAAGATATGTATTGTTGGAATACAAGATTATCTCATTAAATTCAAGAAATCTCCCACTTGGTAATTCATGAAGAGATTTTCGAAAATTTTGGATAATTAAGGGCAAGAAAGATTTTCTTGATTTTCTTGAAAATATATTATGGAAGATATGTATTTCTTGAAATACAAGGATATCTCATAAATTCAAGAAGATCCAAATCTTGGAATCTTGACCCATAATTTTCGAAATTATCCATAACAAAGAGTAGGTGGGATTTTGTGGAATATTATAATTATGGGAAAAAGAATATATGAGATATATTCAAGATTTCTTGGAGATCAAGAAAAGATTTTTCCACATTATTTTTTTGCCAAAATTTAGACCACTTTGCTCTATAAATAGGGGATGATTCTTTCATTCCCAAATCTGATTCCATGTCTTTGGAAAAATTAGTAAATCCACAAAAGGTGGTGCAACATAATTTATTTTCCTTTTGTTAATTGTTCACAAGTGTCCTACCACCGGATAGTCGAACAAGGACTAAGGAATACTTAGGAAGTTCTTTTGGTTAGTTTCATCGACCCGGACCGTTGCCATCCAAGAGGTGCGTTCCACGTAAACTCGTAGAATTCGCATCTCGTAGGATTTACGTGAATTAATTATATGCATGATTTGTTGTTGGATTATTATTTGAATTAATATAGGATTAATTCATCTTTAGTAATAATTATAAAAATTAAATTTGTATTTAAATATTCACCCCGAATAGATCTGTGCAACTTATTCCCCAACAAAGCCCCGGTATCGAGCCACGGTTTTGAGACTCTGAATTTTTTTAAATTGTAATTTAATTATTGACATTAAATTTGAAATTGGATAGTAAATTGCTAGATACATTTTTGCGGTATCCAATTGTCATGGAATTTAATGTGTTTATTTATGCATGCATATAAATTGTGGTTTTTAATTAGATTCGTTCGGATTCGTTTTGCCTCGTGAGAAAATCCACAGTAGATTAGGATTTGTTTGATTTGATCAATGTAATAGACTAGTCTAGAACTAGGTTTATTTATTTTTTATAAATAAATTATGTACTTAGAATCGGAAGCGAAAAGAAGAGACCCGAAGAATTAAAGGATAAAATCGAGCAAGGCGTGGCGGCTTGAGTCATAGTGCGCGTTAAGGCAGGCTACTGTAGCGACTTAAACCTGCACAGCATAGCAGGCATAAGGGCATAAAGGCGAGCGAGGGCATGACGACCGATCAGAATGGCGGGCACGTGTGTCGTGGAATCTGACTGGAGCCGTGGAAGCGAAAACGGTGGCTGCTTGTGGCTGTATGTGAGGCTGCCGAATATCGCGGATGAGGCGGCCATGGCCTTAATGGATGTTAGTGTATGTCGCGTCGCTTCTTGGGCTGCGAGGACCTCTTAGAGGCAACCCGGCGGCTTCTTCTTGTCTTGAAAGGCCGCCGAGGCCGACTTGGCCAAGTGGCGGGCCGGATCTTGGCGTGCATCCCTTGCGAGCTACTTGGCGTGGCGTTTGAGGCGGAGATCTTTTCAAGGCGATCAGTGGGAGAAATTCAAGGCGGTGTTTCTTCAAGATCAAGCCAAGAAAAATCAAACCATGACAATTGGATAATTTGTGCCCAATATGTTTATTTTTTACCGCTTTGCTTGATTTATTATTGTGTTATCTTATGCTTTATTTAATTTGTTTAAATGTGTTTTGCATGAGAGTTGCCCAATGAAAAATCTCACCTTCAAAAATTACTAAGTATGTTTAAATGATTAATTGACAATTTTATTAGGATAATAAAATTGAATTAATTTTGACCTCCATGATTTATTTATTTGTGAATTCTTTTGGAGAAATTCCCCCCCCTTTGGACGGTCAAAAGATAGCTTTCACATGAATGAATTCGAAATGGATGATTTTGGGTTATTATTAGTGGCGGCGATGACCCTCCCCACGAGGCTCGTTCAATCTGAAATAATCATGTTTAATCATGGTTATTACTTAGGTATAAAAATTGATATGCATATACTTCCACGAAGTCCTGTCGATTTTATATTGGTCAGTCAAGAAGTCAACTATTAATCTAGATATTAAAGATTTATGCTTTGTTCTTGTTTGTAACACTTGAATGTGTTTAAATAATGACCCACCCCCCGTTGGCTTATTTAAAAAGCTGTTTTTGAGATGTTGGGTGATCATGTTCATATTTTTTTAGATTTTAATATGATGCGCGTGATCGAACCTTGTGATATTTTTGTGCTTATGCATATTATTATTTATTCGATTCATCGTATACATGACCTTTTAATTCACTATTCAATATACTTAAAAGACAATTTGCTCCTTTGGAAAAATTTTGTTGATTGGAGTCGTAAACTTACTATTGTCCTCACTTCACAAAGTCATAACTGGGTTCTCACCACACCTAAACCGGAAAAGCCAAAAGATGAGTCCACTAAAACGATTAAGAAAGAGTATCTTTGTCTGGGAGGCGATCCAACGAAATGGCAAAGTGTACCATCTTGGCTTCTATGTCGAATGTGTTGCAACACCAACACCGAACGTTGAGACCGGCGCAGACATCATGGTAGTCTTAAAAGCGATGTTTGAAGATCGAACCAGGTGTGTCTCTTGGATCACCATGAGGACTTGCTCTCTATGAAAATGGTGGAGGAACGCCGTAAGGGAAGCACATTCTCCGGATGATGGCTCGCCTTAACAAACTTGAGGTACTTGGCGGCTGAATATGATATCGAGACCCAAATCGATTTAGTGCTCCACTCTCTGCCGAAAAGTTTTGAGCGATTCGGTGAACTACCCGGATGAATAATCGAAGATCTCGATGTCGATCTGTTGCAAGCTTTAGTCTCGGCGGAGGCGATATTGGGGCAAAAAGTCACCTTGGTGGCAAATGGACCTTCTTCTTCTTCTAGGCCAAGGGGTGGTAAGAACAAGAAAAGGGACAAAAACCTTGGCAGCAAGTGAACTCAATTGTTGCCAATGGCAAAAAAAAGGTGAAGAAGGGTGGTGGAGTGAACAAGCCCGGTAAGGAAGTGCTTCAAGCTAACGGTGAAAAAAAAAACATTGGAGGTCGACTGTTCCGGACCAAAAAGGAATGGAAATAAAAGGTAATTCTCACGCCTTAGTTATTTGAAACTTGTTTAGCGGCGTATCCCCCATTTATGGGTGGTGGATCTGGGATCCTTGATCATGTTTGTTTCACATTCTGGGTTCAAGCGGGACCCGCAACTTAGTGGGAGTGAGATCCTCATCACAATTGGGCGATGCTTCGAGTGGCGGTGAGCGATGGGAGAAGTGCACCCTGCTTTTGAAGACGAGTTTTAATTTTAAGAGATGTTCTTTTCGTTCGAGTTTTAGAAAGAATTTGATTTGGGTTTCTAAACTCTTCTGATGGATATTCGGTTACTTTTAATAAAGTTGTTACCATTTCTCTTTTTTGATAAATTTATCTATCATGGAACGTTGTCGAATAATCTTTATACAATTAATCGTGCACACCACTCACGAAATGCATCCTATAACACATCAACTATTTCCAGAAAAAAAAACGTTCATCGGGGCGTGAGCGAGACACTTCTTTGACATCTAAGATTAGGTCATATAAATCCAAAGAGGATCCAAAGGTTGGTGAAAAGGCGGTTCGGCTGGAGTTTCTCCAAGTTGAACCAATTCTAACACCGCGAATCATGTTTGGAGGGTAAAAATGACCAAGAGGGCATTGGAGCGAGGGAATAAAGCCAAAAAGTGTTAGAGATTGTTCACAGGATGTATGTGGTCCAAAAGTCAACCAAAAGCAAGAGGAGTTATGAGTATTTTGTCACTTTTGTTGATGATTACTCAAGAATGCGATTATATTTTTCCTTATGAAGCATAAATCGAGACATTTGAGAAATTCAAAAATTTAAGGCTCAGCGAGAGAATCATAGGAAAAATGTATCAAGTCTCTACGATCGATCGTGGGCCGAATACCTCAAATGTGAGTTTTGAACTACTTATCGATGAAGGGATTGCATCCCACTCATCTTTGCACGGAACCCCTCAACAAAAATGGGGTTGCGGAGAGCGAAAAACGAAACTCTTTTGGAAATGGTTAGATCTATGATGAGTTATCACGGATCTTCCCAAGTCGATTACGGGGTCATGCCTTGGAAACTTGATAGCTTACATTCTCGAACTTGGTGCCATCCAAATCGGTTCCCAAAACTCCCAAAGAATTATGGACCGGCCTTGCCTAGTATGAGACACAAGAGGATTTGGGGGTAATGCGGCCTCGTGTTGGACAAGGAAGCGAAAAATTGGATCCTCGATCGAAATTAAGGTTGTTTGTAGGATACCCCGAAGAACAAAAGGGTGTATGTTCTATGGTCCCGAAGATCAAAAGGTGGTAATAAGCACCCTCTTTAGATTTTTGGAAGAAGACTATATGAACGAAAGAAGACTCAGAAGTGAGATTACCTTAAATGAGCTAAGGGAGCAAACCTCGATTCCAACTGTACAAGATGATATACCAAACGACACACTTACACAACCAGAATCTCATCGTAGTGGGAGGGTTGTGAAACAGCCCGAGAGATTCATGGGAATAGAAGAGTCCTCTGACTTGATTCCCGGACAAGACGAATCAGACCCATGGACATTGTTGGGGAATGACTTGCACAGATCTATTCGGGGTGAATATTTAAATACAAATTTAATTCATTAATTATTACTAGCATGAATTAATCCTATATTAATTCAAATAATAATTGCAACAACATATCATGCATATAAAAAGCCACGTAAAACCTCACATGCGGAATCAATCAGGTTTTCGTGAGCGTCCTCTCGGGATAGCAGTGACTTCAGTCGGACGGACTAACCAAAAGGACTTCCCAAGTATTCCCTTAGCCCTTGCTCAACTATCCGGTGGAAGGACACTTGTCGAACAATTAACAAAAGAAAAAAATAAACTTTGTTGCACCACCTTTGTGGATTTGCTAATATTTCCAGCACATGGAATTGTACTTGGGAATGAAACAATCATCCCCTATTTATAGGAGAGGAGGGGGTCGAAATTCTTGTAGAAAAACAATGTGGGAAAAGACTTTTCTTGGTCACCAAGAAATCTTGAATATATCTTCTATATTCTTTTTCCCATAATTAAAATATTCCACAAAATCCCACCTCCTCTATAATATGGTATTTTCGAAAATTTAGTGTTCAAGAATCCAAGATTTGGATCTTCTTGAATTTATGAGATATTCTTGTATTTCAAGAAATACATATCTTCCATAATATCTTTTCAAGAAAATCAAGAAAATCTTTCTTGCCACTTATATTTCCAAAATTTCGAAATATTCTATATAGATAACCAAGTGGGAGATTTCTTGAATTTAATGAGATAATCTTGTATTCCAAGAATACATATCTTCATTCCATAACAAAATTCAAAGAAAATCTTTCTCCCTCTTTTATCCATAAATTTCGAAAATTAGAGGAAAAATTAAGCAACAATATTTATTTTATTTTAATCACCTTTTTCAGTTATTGGACTATTTGTTGGGCTACTCAGGGGGCCTTTAGGAGAATTAAGATTGGACCTTCTAATGGATCTTGAATATCTAATATTGAGCCACAATATAATTCAAGCCCATAAATATTAATTAATCTCACTACATAATTAATATTGCACTATCCATCTTAACCCATATTATAGTCAATATGGCTCCCGGTCATTATTTCTCGTGTTTAAGATTATCTAGCCCATTAATTAATTCAAGCCCTTTGAAATAGCTTTCCGTTAGTTAATATCTTTTGTCCTTGGTTAGAAACGGTTCAACATTATTATCCATCTGGGAAACTAATTCTACTTGCAAGATTTAGTATAATAAAGCTTATGAACCTCCCGAGGGGGCAAATCAAAACAAGCGTACTTGCACCACGGTTCTTAAATATTAAATCTTAGCAATCACATGTGACCAATAATATTGCCCAAGATAAAAAAGTATTGAATCTCTACGATTATTTACCCATGATAAGTCAAAGCAATAGTTACCAATCCCGTGATCCTATTTAAGGGCGAAGGTTAAGAAACAACGAACCAGCGAGGTCTAATTCTTCCTTGTTGATTCTAGAAGAATTTATCCTCCTGTGGAGGTCCTATTCAAATATCATCGATCATGCACTAGTGTAATCTCTTGGTCAAAACAAACCAATCTGAGCCTTACCTCAACCTTTAATCGTGATGGGTTGTTCATTTCCATCTAGGTCGTGAATGGCGTACTTTTTTTAGTTACAAGGGATTTATTAATTTAATAATACGTGATGGTATTACTAAATTAACTACGATTATAACACGTCTGAATTATTGAGCAGGTTATGCGATAAATATATATAACATTCAATCATATTTAAAGCATCGATGATAAACAATTTATTTTAGTAAATAAATGCGGAAATTGATTTTAGATTATGCAAAGTAAAAAGCATACTTTTCAATATAATCCCAACAATCTCCCACTTATACTCAAAATCTCGCTTTTAAGTATACTACAACATGTCTCGCGTGGTCCGTGACATCTAATGTCACTTACACGAACCTAACAATTTCTCCCCACTTATACTCAAAAGTAGATTGGCAGCGGTCTTGACACCCATTCCACTCACATGTCTCTCCCGAATGTATTGAGGCGGGGCGCTTTGTGAATGGATGCGCTGGAAGTATCCTCAAAAGCTATCTTTGCCCATCTATATCTTATCTCTTAACGATTTCTCGTATAAGATGTCTTTTCCTTTAATGTGTTTGTTTTGACTTCGTGGACTCTTGGTTCTCTTGAATTTTGCAAGCGCCCCTAGCGGACATTGCTAGAACAAATTGAGAACACCATCAAAGTCCACTAAGAAGATCTAGAGCCCAATCGGTTCTTTCCAACTTTTTCTTCCTGGACCTTCTTCCGACTTCCTTGGTTGGTCGGTGATGCATTTCTACTTCCACTTTCGTCCATTTGATGGCTACACTTCCCAAATGGAAACACACTAATCGAAAAGAGATAATTTGGAATCTAAACGATTGGAAATCCAAGTTAGGTGTGTAGCCAGATGGGGATTGGATATCGACTGATAAATCAACATTCTATCCAGTTCTTTTTTGTTGGGGAATGAGTTGCCTGAGATCTATTAAAGGTGAATATTTAAATACAAATTTAATTCATTAATTATTATTAGCATGAATTAATCCTATATTAATTCAAATAATAATTGCAACAACATATCATGCATATAAAAAGCCACGTAAAACCTCGTCGCGGAATCTACGGGTTTACGTGAGCATTACCTCTCGGGATGGCGGTGGCTTTGGTCGGATGGACTAACCAAAGGACTTCCCAAGTATTCCATAGCCCTTGCTCGACAATCCCGATTGGAAGGATACTTTTCGCGAACAATTAACAAAAGGAAAAAATAAACTTTGTTGCACCACTTATGTGGATTTGCTAATATTTCCAGCACATGGAATTGTACTTGGGAATGAACTAATCATCCCCTATTTATAGGAGAGGAGGGGTCGAAAATTTTAGTGATATTTCAATGTGGGAAAAGACTTTTCTTGGTCACCAAGAAATCTTGAATATATCCCATATATTCTTTTTCCCATAATTAAAATATTCCACAAAATTCCACCTCCTCTATTTTATGGCATTATTTTCGAAAATTTGATGATGCAAGAATCCAAGATTTGGATCTTCTTGAATTTATGAGATATTCTTGTATTTCAAGAAATACATATCTTCCATAATATCTTTTCAAGAAAATCAAGAAAATCTTTCTTGCCCTCTATTTTAAAAAATTTTGAAATATCACTATGAATAACCAAGTGGGAGATTTCTTGAATTTAATGAGATAATCTTGTATTCCAAGAATACATATCTTCATTCCATAACAAAATTCAAAGAAAATCTTTCTCCCTCTTTTATCCATAATTTTTGAAAAATTAGAGGAAATATAAGCAACAATATTTATTTTATTTTAATCACCTTTTGGTTATTTGACTATATGTTGGGCTACTCGGGGGCCTTTAGGAGAATTAAAAGATTGGACCTTCTAATGGATCTTGAATATCTAATTTTGAGCCACAATATAATTCAAGCCCATAAATATTAATTAATCCCACTACATAATTAATATTGCCTATCCATCTTAACCCATATTCACGGTCAATATGGCTCCGGTCATTATTTCCGTGTTTTAAGATTATCTAGCCCATTAATTAATTCAAGCCCTTTGAAATAGCTTTCGTTAATTAATATCTTTTGTCCTTGGTCGAGAGCGGTTCAACATTATTATCCATCTGGGAAACTAATTCCACTTGCAAGATTTGGTATGATAAAACTTATGAACCTCCTCGAGGGCAAATCAAGCAAGCGTGCTTGCACCGCGATTCTTAAATATTAAATCTTAGCAATCACAAGTGACCAATAATATTGCCCAAGATAAAAAGTATTGAATCTCTCTACGATTAAGCTACCCATGATAAGTCAAAGCAATAGTTACCAATCCCGTGATCATATTTAAGGGGCGAAGGTTAAGAAACAACGAACCAACTGAGGTCTAATTCTTCCTTGTTGGATTAAAAAGAATTTATCCTCCTGTAGGTCCTATTCAACACATCGGTCATGCCTTTAGTGTAATCTCTTGGTCAAGACAAACCAATCTGAGCCTTACATCTCAACCTTTAGCGATGGTTGTTCATTTCCATCAAGGTCGTGAATGGCATACTTTTTTTAGTTACAAGGGGCATTAATTTAATCTTCTACGTGATGCGGTATCACTAAATTAACTCTGATGTAACAACGTCACAATTATTGAGCAGTTATGCGATAAATATATATAACATTCAATCATATTTAAAAGCATCGATGATAAACAATTTATTTTAATAAATAAATCTGGAAATTAGGTTTCGATTATACAAAGTAAAAAAGCATACTTTTCGGTATAATCCCAACAATCTCCCACTTATACTCAAAGTCTGCTTTTTAAGTATACTACAACCGTCTCGAGTAGTCCGTGACATCTAATGTCACCTACTACGAACCTAATAATTTCTCCCACTTATACTCAAAGCCCAGTTAGCGGCGGTCTTGACACCCATTCCACTCCACATGTCTCTCGAATGTATTGAGAGGCAAACTTTGTGAATGGATCCGCTGAAAGCCGTCCTCGGGCGCTATCTTTGCCACATCTATATTTCCTCTCTTAACAATTTCTCGTATAAGATGTCTTTCCTTTAATGTGTTTGTTTGACTCGTGGACTCTTGGTTCTCTTGAATTTGCAAGCGCCCCTGGCGGATATTCTTAGACAAATTGAAACACCATCCAATCCACTAAGAAGATCTGAAACCCCGTCGGTTCTTTCCTTTGCTTCAAAAACTACTTACCCGACTTCCATGGTTGAGTCGATTGATGCATTTACGCTTCACTTTCGTCCATTTGATGGCTACACTTCCCAAATGTAAACACACTAAGCGGGGCGGATAATTTTTAGGAATCTATATCGATTGGAAATCCGAAACCGTGTGGCCAGATGGGGATTGATGTCGATGATAAATCAACATTCTATCCCCAGTTCTTTTCGGACACTTGAATGTTTTTAAGCGTAGTCGATCTTTTTCCTGGTTACTTTGATATCTTGCTACCATGCCTGTAGCCCAAAGTAGATATTCGGTCTCGTACAACAATGCATACATAAGGTTTCCAACCCGCCCGAAAGCAAAAGGAATACCCTTCATGTCATCTATCTCCTTTTAGTCTTAAGGGACATTTTCTTGGATAGATGGATTCCAAGTCCGAAAGGTCGAATCCTTTCTTGGAATCTTTCATCTTTGGTGTTTCAAAACCGGTTAATCTATGTATGAAACTTGTGATAACTTCCGATCATCCTTTTTGGCGATCTCGAGATATCTTGATCCCAAGGATATGTCCGGCTTTCCCTAAGTCTTTCATATCAAATTATTTTGAAACCATGCCCTTACGTCTGATCACACCTTCACATCGTTCCCAATGATCACAATGTCATCTACGTATAGTACTAAGAATACCAATCTTTTTTCAAAAGCGCTTTTTATACACAAACTTTCAAACTTGTTTTGATCAAACCCATAAGACTTTATTACATGATCAAAACTTTGGTTCCAAGCTCGGATGCATGTTTGAGTCCGTAAATGGACCTCTTGAGCTTACAAACTAGGTGTTCTTAGCTTTTGTTTCAATGAAACCTTGGTGTTGTTTGCACATAGATCTCTTTATCAATACTTCCATTAAGGAAAAGGCATCTTGACATCTATTTGCGATTTCAAGGTCGAAAGTCTTGTGACAATCGATAAGAGAATCTGAGATGGACTTAAGCATGGGCTCTGGTGAAAAAAAGTTTCCTCATGTCGATCCCTTTCTTCTCGAGTATAACCTTTAGCCATTAGTCTTGCTTTAAAAGGTTTCAACATTCCCGTCAGGTCCTCTTTTCCTCTTATATACCCACTTGCATCCAATGGGTTTGACCCCATTAAATGGTTCGACTAGCTCCACACTCTATTATGAAACATTGAACCCATTTAGGCTTTCATTCTTTGTTTGCGAGAATCTGCGTCCTTATCTTGGAGTGCCTCGTCATTTGTCCATGGGTGCGATTAGGAAATCAAGTCCGGGAATCTCCTATTCCCATGAATCTCTCGGGCTTTTCTATGCCCTCCCACTATTGAGCTCGGTTGTGAAAAACGTGTCGTTTAGTATATCATCTAGTACAATCGGCGAGGTTTGCCCTCTAAGCTCATTTAAAAGGTAATCTCATACGGGTTTTCTTTGGTTCATATAGTTTTTCTTTCCAAAATCTAAAGTGGGTGCGAATGTCCACCTTTTGATCTTGGAACTATAGAACATACACCTTTTTGTTCCCTCGGGGTATCCTACAAAACGACCTTAATTACGATCGAGGATCGATTCTGGGTTTCCTTGTCCAACACGTAGGCGGACACCCCAAAGTTCTCATGTGTCTCATACTTGAAACTTCATGGGTCCACAATTCTTTGGGAGTTTTGGGAACCGATTTGGATAACACCAAGTTCTTGTAAGTCATTTTTTTCCAAATATGACCTAGAGCGACTTCGGGAAGATCTGCATAACTCATCATTGATCTAACCATTTCTAAAAGAATTATGTTGCTTAAAGCTCTGCAAACCCCGTTTTGTTGAGGGGTTAAAAGTCTGATGGTTTGATACAATCAATTCATCGGATAAGTAGTTCAAAAACTCATCGGCCGAGGTATTATTATCCACGATCGGATCGTAGAGACTTGATACGTTTTTTCCATATGATTCTCTGGCTTGAGCCTTAAATTCTTAGAATTTCTCAAAGGTCTCGATTCATGCTTCATAAGGAAAATGTACCTTGAGTAATCATCAATAAAATTACTCATAACCTCCTCTTGCTTTGGTTGACATTGGACTACATACATACGTGTGAACGATCTCTAACAACTTCTTTGGCCCTATTCGCTTGGCTCCAAATGTCATCTTGGTCATATTACCCTCCAAACATGATTCGCGAGTTGGATCAGATTCAACTTGGAGATGCTCCGGTGAACCATCTTTCACCAACCTTTGGATCCTCTTTGGATTTATATGACCTAATCTTAGATGCCAAAAGAAGTGTCTCGTTCACGTCGATGAACGTTTTTCTTTTCTCGGAAGCTTGATTGATGTGTTATAGGATACATTTAAGTGAGTGGTGTGCCGCGATTAATTGTATAGAATTTTCCATCAATGTCCCGTAATAATAATACACTCATCATTTCAAAATGATGTCATTCTTATTAGAAGAAACTTAGTGTCCTTTAATCGAATTTTAAAAACTGAAAGTGAATTCTTTCTAAAAGCGGGAACATAAAGATAATCTCAAAAAAAACTTTATCTTCAAAAGATAGGTGCACTTCTCCCCTTTGCTTTGGCTTTGCTACTTTCATGTAGCATTGCAATGTCTGCTACTTGCGTAGTATTGCAATGTCGTTACTACCGTAGCATTGCAATATCTGCCACTTACGTTAGCATTGCAATGTCTTCTACTTTAAATAACGTTACCCGTGTGATGAGGATCTCACTCCCCTTATGTTGCGGATCATTTAGAACCCGTGAAACCAACATGATTAGTGGATCTCGTATCAACCACCCACGAATGAGAAGTATCGCCCTAAACAAGTTTCAACAACTAGTGTATGAGAATTACCTTTCTTTCCGTCCCTTTTGGGGTTGGAGCGAACAAGACCTCCATTGTCCTCTCTCACGCATCTTAAGCACTTCCTCTTTGGATTTTCCTTGACCTGACAAGCATTCCTCATCTTACCATTGCCCTTGCTTGTGATTAGTTTTTATTGCTTATGGCCTTTGGTCCTCTTCTTAATCTTGCCTACCCTTGGCCTAGAAAATGAAGGCGGACCACTTGCCGTCAAAAGCTTGAGTTTGGTGCCTCTTCATCATTTACTGAGACCAAAAGGTTGCAACAAATTAGCTTAGCGAGGCGAAAATGCTCAAAAAAACTTTTTAGGCGGTGAAATACCAAATTCATCTGGTCTCGGATCATAATCTGCGCTCGAATCTCAAGTTTGTTCGGATGGGCCATCTATTTTGAGGGCGTAATCCCTTACGGGTTTTCCTCCACCATTTTCAATGACGACATCTCTCATAAGGTGATCGTGAGTCCGCGTGTTTTGACTCGTCGGTTAGCTCATCGATTTTTGTGTGTCAAAAATCCACTTGTCTTTTTGTGCGATTAGGACAATTATAATTTTCCAATAAATATAGTTTCCATACATATTGTATTGACTTTAAGTATAATAACGATGGATTAAAAAATAACGACATCTTTGAATCCCGAAATAAACAACTATATCTGGCAAGCACAAGTATATCACAAAATTCGATCACATAAATCATATTTAAAATCTCAAAAAAAAATAACAATGCATCACCAACATCTCAAAAGCAGTTTAAATAAGCCACGTGGGGTGGGTCATTATTTAAACACATTCAAAGCAGATTACAAACAAAACGATTACAAACCTTTAATATCGGTTAATAGTTGGCTCCCACGACCAATATAAAATTGGCCGGGGACTTGAAGTATATGCATATCAATTTTATACCTAAATAATAACCAAGATTAAATCTGAGGATTACTATTTTGCTTTGATCGAGCCTCGTGGGGAGGGTCATCAATAATACTAGTAATAACCCACAATCATCCGTTTGGAATTCATTCATGTGAAACCTATCTTTTGGCCGAGTCGGTGGAAATTTCTCCAAAAGAATTCACAAATAAATAAATCATGGAGGTCAAAATTAATTCAATTTTATTATCCGGAATAAAATTGTCAATTAATTATATAAAACATACTTAGTAATTTTGAAGTTGAGATTTTTCAATTTAGCAACCCTCATGCAAACACATTTAAACAAATTAAATAAAGCATAAAGATAGCACAAATAAATCAAGCAAAAGCAGAAAAAATAAACATATTGGTATAAATTATCCAATGTCTTGGTTTGATTTTTTCTTGACTTGATCTTGAAGAAACACGTCTCGAATTTCTCCCACTCGTTAGTCTCGAAAAAATACTTAAATCTCGAACACACGCCATGACGGCTCGTGGCGGGATGCTGCGCCCGCATCCGTAAACCACTTGCACAGGGCAGCCCTAAGCAACCTCGACACTTCCCGTGGCCGTGCCGCCAATGCTTCCAGCGCCTCGGTAATTCTCGGCGGCCGCGTCTCGCCAGCGCCCGTCTTGCCCCGCGCCATCTCCGCCCGTCCGCTCGGCTGGGCGTGCACGCCCATCTTGTGCCAGCCCTACGTCTCCCCTTTCTTCGGCCGCCCGGCCTCTTTCTAACGCCCGTGCCCGCCTTAGCCCAGCGCCCGCCACGCTGGATTACAGATTTAAATCCTTTAATTCTTAAATCTTTTTAGTTCCGTCCGGTTACAATTTATTTACAAAAAATAAATAAACCTAGATCTGAACTAGTCTATTACATTGATCAAATCAAACAAATCCTGGTCTACTCGTGGATTTTCTCGCGAGGCAAAAACAAATCCGAACTAATCGAATTAAAAAAAACCACCATTTATATGCATGCAAAATAAAACATTAAAATCCATGACAATTGGATACACAACGGAAACAGATCTAACGATTCTACTATCCAATTTCAAATTTAATGTCACGAATTAAATTACAATTTAAAAAATTGGGCGGCAGCATTGGCTCGATACGATTGTTGGGGAATGAGTTGCGCAGATCTATTCGGGGTGAATATTTAAATACAAATTTAATTCATTAATTATTACTAGCATGAATTAATCTATATTAATTCAAATAATAATTGCAACAACATATCATGCATATAAAAAGCACGTAAAACCTCATGCGGAATCTACGGGTTTACGTGAGCGTTACCTCTCGGGATGGCGGTGGCTTTGGTCGGGATGGACTAACCAAAAAGGACTTCCCAAGTATTCCCTTAGCCCTTGCTCGACAATCCGATTGGAAGGATACTTTCGAACAATTAACAAAAGGAAAAAATAAACTTTGTTGCACCACTTATGTGGATTTGCTAATATTTCCAGCACATGGAATTGTACTTGGGAATGAACTAATCATCCCCTATTTATAGGAGAGGAGGGGTCGAAAATTTTAGTGATATTTCAATGTGGGAAAAAAGACTTTTTCTTGGTCACCAAGAAATCTTGAATATATCCCATATATTCTTTTTCCCATAATTAAAATATTCACAAAATTCCACCTCCTCTATTTTATGGCATTATTTTTGAAAATTTGATGATCACAAGAATCCAAGATTTGGATCTTCTTGAATTTATGAGATATTCTTGTATTTCAAGAAATACATATCTTCCATAATATCTTTTCAAGAAAATCAAGAAAATCTTTCTTGCCCTCTATTTTCAAAAATTTTGAAATATCACTATGAATAACCAAGTGGGAGATTTCTTGAATTTAATGAGATAATCTTGTATTCCAAGAATACATATCTTCATTCCATAACAAAATTCAAAGAAAATCTTTCTCCTCTTTTTATTCATAATTTTAGAAAAAATTAGAAAATATAAGCAACAATATTTATTTTATTTTAATCATCTTTTTTAGGTTATTGGACTATATGTTGGGCTACTCAGGGGGCCTTTAGGAGAATTAAGATTGGACCTTCTAATGGATCTTGAATATCTAATATTGAGCCACAATATAATTCAAGTCCATAAATATTAATTAATCCCACTACATAATTAATATTGCCTTATCCATCTTAACCCATATTCACGGTCAATATGGCTCGGTCATTATTTCCGTGTTTAAAGATTATCTAGTCCATTAATTAATTCAAGCCAATGAAATAGCTTTCCGTTAATTAATATCTTTTGTCCTTGGTCGAGAACGGTTCAACATTATTATCCATCTGGAAACTAAATCCACTTGCAAAATTTGGTATGATAAAACTTATGAACCTCCCGAGAAACCGTCGAAATCAAGCGTACTTTTTGCACAATCGATTCTTATATTAAATCTTAACAATCACATGTGACCAATAATATTGCCCAAGATAAAAAGTATTGAATCTCTCTACGATTAAGCTACCCATGATAAGTCAAAGCAATAGTTACCAATCCCGTGATCCTATTTAAGGGGCGAAAGGTTAAGAAACAACGAACCACCGAGGTCTAATTCTTCCTTGTTAGATTCTAAAGAATTTATCCTCACTCGTAGGTCCTATTCAAATATCGATCATGCACACTAATGTAATCTCTTGGTCAAGACAAACCAATCTCAGCCTTACCTCAACCTTTTATCGATGGTTGTTCATTTCCATCTAGGTCCTGAATAGGCGTACTTTTTAGTTTCAAGGGGTTAATTTAATCTTTTACGTGATCTGGTATCACTAAATTAACTACTGATTGTAACACGCGTTTAATTATTGAAACGATTTATGCGATAGAATATATATAACATTCAATCATATTTAAAAGCATCGATGATAAACAATTTATTTCGATAAATAAGTCTTAGCGAAATTCGGTTTTAGATTATACAAAGTAAAAAGCATAATTTTCAAAGATAATCCCAACACTTTTCGGAACAAACGGAATGTTTTTTAATCGTCAGTCAATGCGCTTTTTCGGGTTACTTTGATATTTTGCTATCATGCCTACGGCAAAGCGGATATCGGTCTCGTATACACAATGCATACATAAGGTTTCAGGCATCAAAGCACAATTGAATACCTATTTGTGTCATCTATCTCCTCTTCTTCTCTTGGGAGATATTTTCTTGGATATATGGATTCCAAAACTGAAAGGTACGAATCCTTTCTTGGAATCTTACATCTTTGAGCGTTTTAAGGCAATTATGTCATGTATGAAACTTCGCGATAACCGATCATCCTTTTCTTGCGATCTCGGTGATCTTGATCCCAGGATGTGTCCCGGTTTTTCCCTAAGTCTTTCATATCAAACCTTGTTTTTGAAAGCCATGCCCTTACGTCCGATCACACCTTCACATCGTTCCCAAGATCACAATGTTATCTACGTCTAATCTAAGATTACCAATCGTTTTAAACCTGCTTTTTATACACACAACTTTCAAACTCACCGTTTTGATCAAACCCATAAGACTTTATTACATGATCAAAACTTTGGTTCAACTCTGGATGCTGTTTGAGTCAAGTAAATGGACCTCTTGAGCTTACAAACTTGGTGTTCTTGATGCATTTCAATGAAGCCTTGTGGTTGTTGCATATGGATCTCTTCATCAAGACTTCCAGATTAAGGAAAGCTGTCTTGACATCCATTTGCCAGATTTCAAAGTCGAAATCGCCTTGAATCGATAAGAGAATACGGATGGACTTAAGCATAGCTCTGACTAAAAAGTTTCCTCATAATCGATCCGCTTTTTACGAGTATAACCTTTAGCCACTAGTCTTGCTTTAAAGGTTTCAACCTTCCCGTCCAGGTCCTCTTTTCCTCTTATATACCCACTTGCATCTAATGGGTTTGACCCCCATTAAGTGGTTCGACTAGCTCCACACTCTATTATGAAACATAGAACCCATATCGGCTTTCATTCTTTGTTTGCCAGGACACTGCATCCTTATCTTGGAGTGCCTCGTCATATGTCCATGGAGTTAGAGTTAAGATTAAGGAATCAAGTCCGAGGACTCTCTATTCCATGAATCTCTCGGGCATCCTATGACAACTCCCCCTCTGACGAGGTTCCGGTTGTGAAAGCGTGTCGTTTGGTATATCATCTAATCTGAGTTGGCATTTGAGGTTTGCCCTCTAAGCTCATTTAATGTAATCTCACTTACGGGTTTTCTTGGTTCGTATAGTCTTCTTCCAAAAATCTAAAGTGGGTGCGGATGACCACCTTTTGATCTTTGGGACTATAGAACATACACCCTTGTTCCTCGGGGTATCCTACAAAAACGACCTTAATTACGATCGGGATCCAATTTACGGTTTTCTTGTCCAACACGTGGAGTCGGACACCCCCAAAGTTCTCATGTGTCTCATCTTAGGCTTGCGTCCGGTCCACAATTCTTTGGGAGTTTGGGAACCGATTTGGATAACACCAAGTTCATAATGTAAGTCGTTATTTCAAATATGACCCCGGAAGCGACTCGGGAAGATCCGCATAACTCATCATTGATCTAACCATTTCCAAAAGAATTATGTTTGCTTATTTCTACAACCCCGTTTTTGTTGAGGGGTTAGATGCGATGGTTTGGGATACAATCCTTCATCGGATAAGTAGTTCAAAACTCATTCTTTGAGTATTATTCCACGATCGGATCGTAGAGACTTGATACGTTTTTCCTTGTGATTCTCTGTTTGAGTCTTAAATTCTTAGAATTTCTCAAAGGTCTCGGATTCATGCTTCATAAGGAAAATATACCTTGTAGTAATCATCAATAAAATTACTCATAACCTCCTCTTGCTTTGGTTGACATTGGACTACATACATACATGTGAGCGATCTCTAACACTTCTTTGGCCCTATTCCCTTGGCTCCAATGCCCACTTGGTCATTTTTACCCTCCAAACATGATTCGCGGGTTGGAATTTGTTCAACTTTGGAGGCAGCTCCGGTGAACCATCTTTCACCAACCTTTGGATCCTCTTTGGATTTATATGACCCTAATCTTAGATGCCAAATAAGTATTTTAGTTCAGCTTTCTTTTGTCGAAATAGTTGATGTGTTATAGGATGCATTTTAGTGAGTGGTGTGCCTGAATTAATTGTATAGAGATTTTCCATCAATGTCCGTAACGGATACACTCATCATTTCAAAAATGATGTCATTCTTATTAAAAGAAACTTAGTGTCCTTTAATCAATTTTAAGCCCCGAAAGTGAATTCTTTCTAAAAACCGGGAACATAAAGATAATCTCAAAAAAACTTTATCTTCAAAAAGATAGGTGCACTTCTTCCATTGCTTTAATCGCTACTCATGTAAAGATTGCAATGTCTGCTACTTGCGTAGTATTGCAATAATCGTTATCGTCGTAACATTGCGATATCTCGCCACTTTCGTAACATTGCAATGTCGTACTTTAAATAACGTTGCCCGGTGTGATAAGGATCTCCTCCCACTAAGTTGTTTGATCATTTAGAACCCGTGAAGCCAACATGATTAGTGGATCTCGTGTCAACCACCTTGAAATGAGAAGTATCACGCAGTTAAACAAGTTTCAACAACTAGTCGTGAGAATTACCTTTCTTTCGTCCTTTTTGGGGTTGGGCGGCAAAACCTCCATTGTCCTCTCTCACCGCAGCTTAAGCACTTCCTCTTTGGATTTTCCTTGACACAACAAGCATTCCTCATCTCATCATTGCCCTTAACAGATTGAGTTTTATTGCTTATAGCCTTTGGTCCTCTTAACTTTATCTTGCCTACCCTTGGCCTAGAAGATGAAGACGGACCACTTTGCCTTCAAAGCTTGAGTTTGGTTCCTCTTTTCATCATTTACTTGGACCAAAAGCTTGCAACAAATTAGCTAGTGAGGCAAAAAATGCTCAAAAACTTTTTTGGGCGAGAGTGAAGTACCAAATTCATCGAGTCTCGGATCATAATCTGCACTCGAGAATCTCAAGTTTGTTGAGATGGGCCATCTATTTTGAGACATAATCCCTTCACGGGTTTGCCCTCCACCATTTTCGTGATGACATCTCTCATGGTGATCCGACGAGTCCGCGTGTTTTGACTCGTCGGTTGGCTCATCGATTTTTGTGTGTCAAAATTCACTTGTGCTTTTTATGTAGTTAGGACAATTATAATTTTCCAATTTATATAGTTTCCATATATTGTATTGACTTTAAGTATAATAACGATGGATTAAAAAGATAACGACATCTTTGAACCTGAAATAAACAACTATATGCAATAACACAAGTATATCACAAGGTTCGATCACATCATCATATTAAAATCTCAAAAAAATATGAACATGCATCAGCCAACATCTCAAAACAGTTTAGATAAGCCCGTGTGGGGTGGGTCATTATTTAAACACATTCAAATAGAGTTACAAACAAAACGATTACAAACCTTTAATATCCAGTTAATAGTTGGCTCCCAACTTGACCAATATAAAATTGGCGGGGGACTTCGGGAAGATATGCATATCAATTTTATACCTAAGTAATAACCATGATTAAATCTGAGGATTACTATTTTGCTTTGATCGAGCCTCGTGGGGAGGGTCATAAATCACCACTAAGAACAACCCACAATCATCCGTTTGGAATTCATTCATATGAAAGCTATCTTTTGACCATCCAGTGAGGAATTTCTCCAAAAAGAATTCACAAATAAATAAATCATGGAGGTCAAAATTAATTCAATTTTATTATCCGAATAAAATTGTCAATTAATTATTTAATCATACTTAGTAATTTTTGAAGGTGAGATTTTTCCATTTGGCAACTCCATTGCAAACACATTTAAACAAATTAAATAAAGCATAAGATAGCACAAATAAATCAAGCAAAATAGAAAAAATAAACATATTGGGCACAAATTATCCAATTGTCATGGTTTGATTTTTCTTGGCTTGATCTTGAAGAAACACGTCTCGAATTTCTCCCACTCGTTCATCTCGAAAAAATACTTAGCCCTCTCGAAGCATACGCTTGGCATTTCTCGCCGGATCTTGCGCCCGCGTCCGTGAAGCCACTTAACTAGGATAACCTCGGCGACTCGGCCTTACCGCCGGCGAACGCCCTCGGTGCCTCGGACGCGCCTCGGCGGCAGCAGCGACGCACATCCGTCTTGTGGCCTTCCGCCCTCCGCCCTCGCCGTACACCGGCGCCCCGTGTATCGCAGCTATCCCACGCTCCGCCACACAGATCCGCTCGGCACCGGCTGCGCGCACAAGACTTTATGCGCCCTTCTCACGCTGCCGCCGCCCATCCTCGCCCCTACACGGCAAATACACACACCAAGCGCTTCACGCCTCGGTTCTCGATTTCGCCTTTTAATTCTTCGCCTTCGTTATCGATCCGCCATAATTTATTACAAAAAATAAATAAACCTAGATCTAGATCTAGTCTATTACATTGATCAAATCAAACAAATCCTAGTCTATTCGTGGATTTTCTCCGAGGCAAAAACAAATCCGACGAATCAATTAAAAACCACGCTTTTATGCATGCGAAATAAACATTAAAATCCATGACAATTGGATACCCGCAAAATGATCTAACAGCTTCTACTTATCCAATTTCAAATTTAATGTCCACGAATTAAATTACACTTAAAAATTGAGCCGAAATCGTGGCTCGATACCCAGTAATTAAGGAATGACTTGCATGTATCTATTCGAGATGAATATTTAAATACAAATTTAATTCATTAATTATTACTAAGATGAATTAATTCTATATTAATTATTACTTGTTTATTGTGACAATGCTTAGGAGCGCTTGCAAATTCAAGGGAACCAAGAGCCCACAAAGCCAAAGAAACACATTGAAAGGAAATACCATCTTATACTTAGATTTTTAAGAGAGGAGAGATATAGATGTGGCGAAGATAAATAGTCAGAAGACAACCTAGCGTATCCATTCACAAAAGTGGTCCGCCTCAATACATTCGAGAGACATGTTGAAGGAATGGGTGGCAAGACCGTTGCCAATCTAACTTTGAGTATAAGTGGGAGAAATTATTGTGTTAGTGTAGGGTGACATTAGATGTCACGAATTAGGAACTACACGAGACATGTTGTAGTATACTTAAAAAGCAAACTTTGAGTATTAAGTGGGAGATTGTTGGGATTATCTTTGGAAAGTATGCTTTTTACTTTGTATAATCAAAACCCCCGTTTCGAACTTATTCTTTGAAATAAATTGTTTATCATCGATGCTTAAAAATATTATCGAATGTTACATATTTTTACTTTGATAAGCTGTTCAATAATTAAATACGTGTTACATTGTAGTTAATTTAGTGATACCGGATCACGAGAAGATTAAATTAACGTCCGCATGTAACTAAAAGTACGCTATTCACTTACCTAGATGGAAATTAACAACCCCGTAAGTTGAAAGGTTGAAGTGTAAGGTCGGATTAGCTTGTCTTGACCAAGAGATTAGACTAGTGCATGATCGATGACTTTGAATAGGACCCTGGGGAGGACAAATTCTTGAGAATTGAACAAGGAAGAATTAGACCTCGGTGGTTCGTTATTTCTTAATCTTCATTATTAAATAGGATCACGTGTGATTGGTAACTATTGCTTTGACTTATCATGGGTAAAAGAATCAACGAGATTCAATACTTTTTTATCTTGGGCAATATTATTGGTCATATGTGATTGCTAAAATTTCTACGAAATCGTGGTGAAATACACTTGTTTGATTTGCCCCCTGGGAGGTTCATAAGCTTTATCATACCAAATCTTTGCAGAAGTGGAATTAGTTTTAGGTATGGATAATAATGTTGAACTGTTCCTTGACCAAGGACAAAAGATATTAATTAACGGAAAAGCTATTTCAATGGCTTGAATTAATTAATGGGCTAGATAATCTTAAACACGAAATAATAACCGGGAGCCATATTGAAGTGTAATATGGGTTAAGATGGATAGTCTTGATATTAATTATGTAGTGGGATTAATTAATATTTATGGGCAATAATATTGTGGCTCAATATTGATAATTCAAGATCCATTGGAAGATCCAATCTTAATTCTCCTAAAGGCCCCTAAGTAGCCCAACATATAGTCCAATAACTGAAAAAAGGTGTTTAAAATAAAATAAATATTGTTGCTTATTTTTCCTCGTTTATTTGAAATTTATGGATAAAATGGGAGAAAAGATTTTCTTTGAATTTTGTTATGGAATGAAGATATGTATTCTTGGAATACAAGATTATCTCATTAAATTCAAGAAATGTCCCCCTTGATTATTCATGAAGAGATTTTGAAAATTTTGGATAATTAAAAGGCAAGAAAGATTTTCTTGATTTTTTTGAAAATATATTATGGAAGATATGTATTTCTTGAAATACAAGAATATCTCATAAATTCAGAAGATCCAAATCTTGGAATCTTGACCCATAATTTTTGAAATTATCCATAACAAAGTAGGTGGGATTTTTGTGGAATATTATAATTATGGAAAAAAAAAAATATAGGAGATATATTCAAGATTTCTTGGAGATCGAAAAAGATTTTCCCACATTTTTTTTTTTAAATTTAGGCCACTTGTGCTCTATAAATAGGGATGATTCTTTCATTTCAAGTACATTTCATGTCTTTGGAAAAATAGTAAATCCATCAAGGTAGTGCAACATAATTTATTTTCCTTTTGTTAATTTTTCCTACCACCGGATAGTCCAACAGGACTAAGGGAATACTTGGGAAGTTCTTTTGGTTAGTCTCATCGGCCAGGACCGTTGCCATCCCAAGAGGTTTCCGTAAACTCGTGAGAATTCCTCATCGCGTGGATTCGTGGAATTAATTATATGCATGATTTGTTGTTGGATTATTATTTGAATTAATATAGGATTAATTCAATGCTAGTAATAATTATAAGAATTAAATTTGTATTTAAATATTCACCGAATAGATCACAGTACCAACTTATTCCCCAACAACGGCTTGGTCGGCTAGCCTTTCTCACTTTTCGCCTCCCTCGGTTTGCTTTCGTTGAGCATCTCTCTAGAAGCACGATTCGAGCAAGCTCTTGAGGTCTCTTGATTCGAGCCATTTCGATGTTTCGGATGTGCTTCTGACAATAATGATAACAGGGAAAGTCGTGAAGCGAAGAATTTATTAAAAAAGAAAAGAAAAACCGAACAAAAGGCAAACATTTTTTTGCAAGTATAAAAAAATCCTTACCGGTTGGATTGACCAACCTTCTAAATGGTGAGGGCACGTCTGATCCTCCTTTCTTCCTTTGGTCGTCACCGATTCAACGTCTTCATGAAGCGTTACGAGTATGGCTCAAGATCAATTTGCGAATCTTCTTTGAAATAACCGTCGTTTGTCTCTTTGTCCGATTCTTTGTTGAATTCACGAGATTGAGAAAATAAGTTAAAATAAGTTCATTGTGAAGAGCAAAACCACAAAAATACTTACTCGGCGGGTTCCAAAATCGTAGGGGATGTCTAAGCCGGGCATTTGGTTCACATCTGACGGGACTTTTCCAATCACCCAAACGAACCAAAAAACTTTCTTTCCAATCGGTGATCTTATTAGGCACATCCTCGATGACTTTACATTTTGCATTCGCTGCATGAACAACCATCAATGTTAAACCTTGGGTCGAAGTCAAATGAACTAATCGAGTAAGTTTACATTCTTCTGATGGATAGTACACAAGTTTTGTTTTTGCCAAACGAGTTAGGAAACTCATAATCATGTGTCACCATTCGGCATTAGCGTTGTGTGATGGTAATATTCCATTCTACGAGCAAGCGAGTAATAGCCGATGAATGTGGGGAATCAAGACCCGCTTCCATTGTATCGAAGTTCACGACAACCACAACCCTCGGGGAGGTTGGGTCCTTTCGCTCATTGGGGCCGAGGCGCCCGAAAAAAACACATTCTTGGGAGTCTCGTAATTAGATACAATTAATGAAACATATCTACATCAATCACACTTGCAATTTTGCTTCTTTGGATATTCATTCTCGACCCTTGTCCTATGAGGTTGTTACGGCCATTCAAAATCATGGCCACAATACTCGATATATGTTGAAATGATCGAAGACAATGGGGATATCGAGCATCATGTTACATTACTTCATCAAATCCGTTCGACTCATCAACATTTTTTCGGTTATGGGATTTCCTCCCCTCAAATGATCGGCACCTATTTACATCACGATTACTTACAACCCTAGATACAATTTGGGGTTGGGATAAAGAATCTTCACCCTAATCATCTAAAAAAATTGGTGCGGGCTAAATCGATCTAATTCATTGAGGGCATCATCCTGAATCCAAGCGAAAAGAATGGCAAATGGTTGTCGAATTTGCGGCGGGATCTTGAACTCGGCGTTCATCTCCGGCGCGATTAAGACCACTCTGGAGATCGGACGGTAAGAGCGAGGAAGAGGAACTATGATGGTTTGTCTCAATTGAAGCGGTAGAACTTCGAACGAGAATTAAAGGGGGTACATAGCAAATACACGAAGAAATCGTTCACGGAATAAAAGTGCTCTTCTTTAGGAAATTTGGGGCGGGGGTGGAATGTGAAAAAAAAAAAAAAAAAGGGGCGTGAAAATGGTTCTTATAGATCTTTGGATTTAAAATTTTTGAAAATTCGACCTACGAAGGCGAAGCGACACTCCTGAAGGGCCAATCAATAAATCCAATACCGGGCTCCCATGATGAATACAAAAGCGACCCAAAGGGTATTGTTGTGTTTGATATTTTCACCTCGATTAATTCATTACCTGCGTCGGAGGGAAGCGTGTATCGATAAATTATTAAAATAACCATGTCCGATGGAGAGGTGTTACGCTAGATAATATTTAGTTACAAAACAAGTATGCTCGCCCTTAAATGTTTAGACTAGTATGCTCACCACTTGCCCGATAGCGGTATGCTCACCACTTGCCGACCAAGCGAGTATGCTCCGCCAAATCGATAGAAACATTATAGTCACTCTTGTATGCTCGTTAAGAATGGGTTTTCCGGTACAAAATTGATATGGTCTAAAAGGGGCGAAAGAAGCAATCGATCGAGCAAAGTTGATAAGGGCGACAAAAGAATGTATTATAAGCAAGTGAATTCGAAGGTCAACCGGGAAGGCGGTTGAAAACGCTGCGGCGATATCACATGAGTTCTTAGAAGACACAAAGTCTCCGATTCATGCTTTTCAAACCAAATTTCATGCTTACAAAAGTCTTATAAATAGAAAAAAAAATGAACAAGAGACGAGTTCGAGAATTTTCCATAGGAGTTCGGAAAAAAATCCCTAGCACTCACGCGTATATATTTTCCAAATCACCATCTTTTCGTGGAAGTTTTTCCCCCCAAGAAGTATTGTGTATTGTATATGTAAACCTCATAATATGACATCCCTGGCTTGGAATGCCCCCAGAGTAGTCATTTATTGACGAACTGGGTCAACAATTTCCTGTTATTTACCGTATATCGTACACGTACTTATTTTGTTTGTGAGTTGTTACCAAATTAACCACATAATATTCTCCATAAAAAAACGACTTATGACAATATGGGTATAGGTCAATTCTTATGTGTACCATCAGCACCAATTTATAATTGGTTCTATTGATTTTTTTTTTTCAGTTTTCTTTACCCGACCCGGACCCAACCCGATACCCGGACCAAATCCGATCAAGACTAGGTCCGACTGGTTCATGATTTAGAGTTTAGTGATTTTTTTTAAGTTTTCTTTTTTAAGTTTTTTTACCGGTCGATTACCCACCCTACCGATTGAACCCGCTTCCAAGTGGTTCATGGTTCACCCAACCGAATCATTAATAGTTTAGAGTTTAGGGTTCATGATTCATCTAAATTAAAATTAAATTCAAGGAGCAATTAGTGCACACAAATATCACTCATAGAATATGTAATATTTACGTAATTGATTAGATAAAACACGATGTTAAAAGCAATATACTACTTTGCATTTAGCACCTGACATTTAAAAGAGAGAAAGATGTGAGTATTTGAGTACTCTATGTTGATCATACTTATCGAAATGTGTTTTTTTTGTAAAATAGATAAATATTTAAACCATATATTTTTGTGCGAGACAAATATCCCAGTCCATGACCCTATTCATTGTCCCTAAAGTTGTATTAATCATTAGAATATTGACTAGGTCTCATGTACATCCGGGTGCATCGTGTATTCATAACGCATTTTAAAAACATGTAACTATACAAAACAGAAACATGCAACAATTTCAAATAGAAGCATGCAACTATGTTCCCATATTAACAGTTGCACTTTTTTGTGTAAATAAATCGCACTTTTCAGTATAACAAATTATGCGCTTCTAAAATGCACTACTATGATGCATCTATCCGGAAGGCATCAAGACCTAGCCTAGAATATTACATCTTCAAATTAAGTAAATAGTTATTGTAACGCGTCTTAAAAGTATTACTCCCTCCGTTCTAATTTTGATTGGTCAAATACTGTAGACACAGAGATTTTAAAAAATAAAAAATAATAGTATTAAATTGTGTAAAAGTAGATAAAAGTAATTTGGTGAAGGAAAATAATAGTATTAAATTGTCTAAAATGGGTTTAGTGGAGGAAATAATAATATTGAAAGTTGTTTTATTTTCTTTTTGAAAATGACCAAACAAAATAAAGATGACTATTTACGGAAAGTAATTGATCAAAATTATAATGGATGGAGTACTTGTTTTTCCCACTATAGTATTACAAACTCTTAAAAGTGTTAAAAATTCAAGTTAATGATTAATTGTGGCAATATGTTATAATATTTTAATATAGTATTATGTTGAGGCAACTTAAATCTCCCATTCATGGGAAAAAAACAAAACAAATGAGAAATAAATGAAGAAATAAAACTACAATCAACAACACAAAATTTTCGTGAAAAACTTCAAAATCGGAGAAAAAATCACGGACTACGAAAAAAGCATCATTATATGATAAATTTCTACAATCATACATATTTTTCTACTAAGCTAAACATCATCCTACACTATTCTGAAGTCTACATGACTCTCACCTCCTCACAAATATGAAGAAATGAATTTAATTAGAATAAAAAACTAGTGTACTTGTGTATTTATAACAAAAGACCAAAGACTCATATATAAATTTGGAAGTCCATTTTCTTTGTTCTCATCCGATGTGAAAAAAAAAAAACCCTTCCTATTTTAACATCAAATCCAACAATCTCCACCTTGTAAAATAAAAGAAAAACTCCCTTTGTCTTACCCACAATCCATTGTCTTTTACAAACAATCATGATCCTTAAATCAAAAGAACCATCATTTTCAAAACCGAGAATAACATACTCCATCATATAGGTAGAACACTTAAAATAAACCATTTTAAAATTTTTAACCACTTAGAATTAATCATTCTAAGAATTTCCCCAACACGTGTCGAAAAACCTTCTTTGAAAACTATGATGCTCCTTCTAACTTTTGGCTCCCAAGTAAGTCCTTGGGACATGACATACATTCACCACACACCTTGCATCCATATCAAAACCAATGCACATGCAATCCAACTAACGTAATCACACCTTCTTCCATCGCGATTGGATATACCAAAAAGATCATTTCCTTTAACGGGATATATTTTTCGATCAAACATAATGTTAGTTTTTAGAGCTATTTGCATAACCGCTTCACCTTGATCCGATAACCCTTTGTGTAACCTAGATTTACATCACCACATTGATTCTTCCACCATATTTCTCCTCGCCACCACTTCATGGAACTTGAAGCCTCGACATACCCGTTTCTCCAACCCTAACTAAATAACCCGTCCTCTCGAGAGACCCCCAGACCTTCTCGAGGAATCTTTTTACGATGTGGAAGATCGGGACTACATTGCAACTTCTGAGCATGCTCGAATATTAAAAGACCTAAACCGGGGGCTCACAAATTGGAATTTGTTGGGGGCAACTCATCACCCATTCATATCGAGGGAAAAACAAAACAAACGGAAATAAATGAAGAAAAACAAAACCACACCCTACAATACAAAGAAAAACTCAAAAACTGGGAGAAAACCACGACTACGAAAAGAAATATCATTTATATGATGAATTTATCTGATCAATACGGATTTTCCTATCTCATTTAAAACCGCCTACTACACTATTACAAAGTCTCATATTTAATTATCAACCCTCACAAATATGAGAAAGGAATTTAATTAAGAATCAAACAAAGATTAAAATGTATTGGTGTATTTTTAACAAAAAAACCCAAAACTCATATATAAGATTTAGAAGTCTACTTTCTTTGTTCTCATCCACGTTGGATAAAAACCCCTTTTATTTTAACACAAAACCCAACATATTATATATTACTTATTAAAATATTTTTGTTTGGAGCCATGGTAGTACAAAGTAAAGTTATTTTTTTTTTTTACCCAAGTCTTCATTTGCTTGCTAAAAGTTAAAGATTCTTGAAAAACATGGATTTCTCGTTAATTCTTCCTGCATCTACAACACACATCATCATCATTATTATTTTTTTCATTGTAATTCATCAATAATGCCTTGTATTCTTATGTGCAATGTTGAAATCTATGGAGTAAAAGACAACAAAAAAGGGGAAGCAAAAGACGCTAAAACGGAAGACAGAAGAAATCATTATAGTTATCGTCAATTCTGATAAGAAGCAACTGCGTGAGATAGAAACGTAATTTGCACATTTTACACTTTAACATTCTACGGATTCATCTTTTATTTCAATAAATGTAAAGGAGAAGCAAAATAATTTCAAATTCATCTAAATCATTTAAAAGAGATTAAAACATACAGAAATTTATAAACACGAATATAGCAAAAAAAAAAGGAAAATCCTTTTATCTTGATGGAAAATCAAGAAAAAAATTGATAATCCGCCTCTGTTTCCATTTTTTCTCATCATATCCCCATCAAAACCAGAGCCTTTCTATAATCTTTAATAATTAAAGAAAATAATAAGCAGCTGACAAATAATATTTTTTGTAAGCCTAGAAGAAATGATAGTTTTCGGAACGTGTGAAAAAACGGAACAACGAAGAAGAGAGTGGTTGATAGAGCTTTAGAATCAACCTTGTGTAAAAGAATGGATTCTGAATACCATTTATTCAAAAGTTCCAAGAGGAGAACCGCAGCAGCATCCTTTGCTTTCTTCACACTTGGCATTGGATCACCAATACATTCGTCCGTCCATCCTCTATCAGAAGTATTAACCGAACAGCAAATGTGAACCTTTTGCATGTGCAGGACCACCCTCATGTATACACCTGGATTTAAAAAAAAAAAAAAAAAAAGAAGTATATTAACATATAATACATCGATCAGAATAGGCGATAGAGATAATATCACAAATCGTCCTGTAACGTAGGTCGCTTCTAATTTTAGTCATTATGTTTTCCACTTCAATTTTGGTCGGAATAAATTTGGACACCAAAAAGGACCAAGGTTGAAAAAGCAAAAACATACAAGACTAAATTTGTATCTGACCCAAAAGTTTATAGGATGATATATGATATTATCTCACAGTAAACAACTCCTCCCAAAATAAAAACTTGAAGGGAATATCTTACTTGTATAGGGGCATGGGCCAATTTTTAAATAAACAGATATCGTTTAATGTTTGTCTGGTAAAAGTGTTGCTCCCCATTTTCTTCTCTTTTGCATTATCCTCCTCTTGTTGTTTGGCTTCAGCTATCTCTTTTAAAAGCAACAAGAGCATTTCGTGCTTCTACTAACTTTTGGGCCATTTTCTTTTGGGGTTATGAGCAACTCCAACCTGAACACCATCTACATATACTTCGACAGTAGCTAAGTTGCCATTTTAAGTGGCTTTATATTCTAGACCTTCAGCTTGTTGTTGGCATCTTTCTTGTAATTCTCTGACAGGATGCATAGGGGGCGTTTCTGGGGTAACCATTGGTTTGTAACAAGGGTTGAAAGACCTGATTATATACACCAATATGAGATATTTCAATTCACCATCCTAATCCAGAATCTAAGAGTAATGAAAGATCATGATAGATAATGTCAAGGAGGGTGTTTGGCGGAACATAATTAGAATTACAAGGTAATTTTTACCACTTACAGATGTTGGATTTATTTCAATAATAAGCTTTCAATTTGAAGTGTTCTGATGATAGACTTTATGAGACACTATAAAAATTATTTAATATTCACGTTTTCCAATTACAACATATGTTTCTAAAATTCACAATTAAATCTGCAGACACTTGGTTAAATTTTGCAATTACATCATATGATTATTTCCGGCAACTTGTGTTGGCGTGGCACCTGGAAAATCTTTGAAAAAAGTTGAAAATAAATTCACAAACTTTTTATTAATGCTTCCAATTTAATCACGTCCTTTTAAATTTTTTGCAATTTCATACCTTTGTCATGTCAAATTAGACTTGCCGAAAAATAATCATGAGATAGAATTGCAACAATTTGAAAGGTTAAATGATTAATTTTGCAATTAACCTCACTATAAAACTGACATCCTTAAATTCAACGAGCTGAACAATAACTAGAAATAAACTAAGGTGATAAGACTCCTCCTGAAATTCTTGAGGCATTTTACTTTTATGGTCATCATAAAACTGAACATCATCATATATAAAGAAGCTTATAAAATCATTTGGGGGACCTTCCTAAATGAGATGGGCCACATAAAGAATCTAACCTTCCACACAACTGAAGTGTTATATCCAGTGTCAAGGAAGATAGCCCCAACAATCGACTCTACAATATCTCCGAGAACTTTAGGAACTTTGCAATCCCCCTAAACCAAAAAGAATGAACCCAGGTTTGAAAAGTTCATTTTTGAACCTCTTTCACAAAATCTGAATCTGAATGTGAAATAAACATATGACCAACGGATATATAAATCAAATCCACAACAAACAATGAAAAAGAGAACTCCAACTACCTGTTTTTTCAAGTGCACTTGACCCATATGTGAAGGTGTAAATGAAGCTTATGTTTAACAACAACACGTGCAAAATTCTCATTATTCACAGCAGCTGCCCCAGAAGTCGGTCAGCAGCCTGCCGGAGGCAAATCTGTGTACGTAAAAAAAAAGATGCTTTGTGATGAGATGATCCAAAACCGCATCACCAACAAACTCAACCGTTTGGTAACAAGACACTCCCGAAGAAGGGCGTGATGCATGGGTAATAGCTTCCACCAAGAAACCCCTTATCATTAAACTTGACATTTAAGGCACTTTCTAACATCAAAAAATCAACAGTTTTTAGTATATTTTCTGGAACAGAACTCTGTTTCAATGAGTAACTTAGTTCTTTCAAGCTGAAAATCTATATCAATCCCAATCCATTTCATTAGGTGATTTGCAGCATTCTTTCCACCTTCAACGTAATATACACCAATCAGTGCTTCCACAACATCTGCCAGCGTTTTTCAGATAGAACTCTGTATGAACCCTGAGTCACTCTCGAGTTAGCCATCTTCCATTCATCTTCTTCATATTCTTTGCTTTCATTATTTCGTTTCAAGATCGTATCACACTCTACTTCGTCATCAAGAAATGACGATTCTTCTTCTTTCGTATCTTCATCGAAAACAGGAAGCCCCAGGTGCAGCCCATCTCGATGGAGCAAAGCGATCGCCTGGATATCATGACTAAGCCCCTTGTCCAATGCGTACTGATATAGTACAATGTTGCTTACCATTTGTTGTCTCATCCTAGTAAGCTGGCCTTAGCTTCTGAAGGTATTTTAAGAAAAGAAAATCTACTAACAACCCATTTCAGATAAGCATCTCCTAAAAGCTCAGCTCTTTCATAACAGAAAAGTTTCCTGGCATGATGCTGCAGTCAAGGCCTCTAAGATCTGCAAAAGAAAAACACACATCAGGTATGGTGTAAAAGTATACTCCTCCGTTTCATATTGTCTCTTGAGGATTTTTTATAAGATTTAGGAATATAATTTTTTTTTACAGATTTACGCTCTAATATAAAAGAACAGAGAGGGTGTGAGGAAAAAACATTTTTTCAATAATAAGAGATTTTTCTTAGAGATGAAATATCTGGGTACATTATAGAGGAACATGGAAAAAAAAAAAAAAGGACAATTAATTTGAAACAAACTTTAACCCCCAAAAGCGACAATTAATATAAAACAGTGGGAGTATAATACAGGAAAAGTCACATCAGGTGATCTAGAACACCTTTGTAGCTATAACAGGATAATTAATGACATCCTTAAATATACGACAAGCAGCATGCTTTCAATCCTTCTCTCATAATTGATGGCAATCTTTGAGCACCCCTAACTAATGACGATGAGAAGCGGATGGACAAAACAGAGTTCAGGAGGAGAAAAACATAATATATTTTCTCGAAATTGTATATCTTCAGATTGACCATCATAACCTAGAATAGATATTTCCAAAATTATTAGATCTCATAACAAAAAATCTGCCAAAGAAAAAAAAGAGGCGTTAACTGCAATGTGCATACCTTCTGAGTGTTCAAATCGTGGAGACAAAAGGTTCTTGCAATATGAAACGCCACGGGCTCTTATTAGAGGTTGCTGTTTATACATCAAATCGACCCCATACCTACAATTAATTTTGTAGTACTAGTCAAATTCAACGTATTGCAAGTGCATAAAAGAAGTCAGCTCAACCGTTGAGGACTTCAAATAACAGCAAACTCAAAACAATATAAAAGCAGCGGAAACCAACTTATGCATATAAACAGAGATTCTACACCCATCACTAGATATACTAACACATTAATTTGAGAATTACTTGAGGAAAGTAAAAACACGAGTTGATTAAAGCCTTTTACATAGAAATTAGCTATAGATAATCGGAATTAAACAACAATGAATTCTAACTTCATGGTAAAAATCCGGGAAAATAGTTTTTTAAGTCCTACACATTACCTCTATTTTGGATCAAGTCCTATCAACTCTAATGAATTGAAAATAGTCCGCTAAATTTCAATTTGTTCGACATTTTCATCCGGTTGTAGAAGGTAAAATATCTGGTTGGCGCTGATGTTGTAGGTCTGATATGTCCAGTTGGCAAACTCTGATTACAGCAACGGATGTTTCACCTCCTATAGGCGGTTGCGAACCAAATGTCGAAAAATTGAAGGGTCACAGGACTATCTTCAATTCTTGAAAATCGACCAGACTTAAAAAGCTAGATAGGGGTAATTAACAGGACTAAAAAAACTACTCTTCCTAAAATCCCTTCATCCTAGAGCCCAATCTTTTCAATTTAGTGTCCATCAGAATGAATCAATCAACAGAAGAACCAAATACATAAACAGATCAACACACATGCAAGTAAAGGGAGGAAAAGGCAGCATGGGATATATGAAAAGTAGTCATGCAAACTCAACAAAAATTAACATACTTTTTTGCTTATAATAATCGGCATAGGATCGGTACTCACAAAGAGGACCAAGGTAGCCTTCTTTCCTCGGGAATGAGTTTTTCTCTGTCATTTCAAAAGCGCACAGAATCTACATAGAACCTCTTTCCAGAATGAGCAGCAGTCACAATTTTTCCTACCAGATCTTCCACTTTCATAAACGAATCTGCCATCACCAATTTGCCTTCTGCTAATTCAACCTGACTGGGCAAATTAACATCTCGTTTAGGTGCTAATCCAGATGCTTTTACCACATCAAACTCTTAATTGCTCCTCTAATCCCATACGTAGGGTGACATTTCTGTTCTAAGGCCATCCCATGTAGTAATTTTCCAAATCCATATTCTCTCGATCTCCACCTAGAGTTCGTTCATTGGTTCCAAAGGTAAACATCCGGCGAGCTCTCTGAAGGGGATTGCTCCATGCATCTGTTTTTGTAACATTTTCAACTAGAACCCAATTGATATCATTCATTGGGTCTGCAGATTTACCTCCAGCTAAGGGAACAAATAAATATGCCTTAGAAGTGTCCCAAGGAGTGTTCGATAGGTCAACATCAACATCAATACAATGCTCATCAATCTTACATGACTCTTAATCAAAGTCAACTGTAAATAACCAATGATCATAGCAAGCTCTCATTTAGTTTTCAAAAAAAAAAAAAAACCGGAAAAAGATAAGGAAACGGTTGAGTGCACCTGAGCTTAGCTAATTTCTATAAGCCCTTTAAAGATAACTGAAGCCTTTGTTATTAAAGACCTGGCAACAACGAATAACTCCAGTTGACATTGATAATACCTGTAAGGACAGCACATTTAGAACCTTATATTTTCAATAAAACAATGCGTTAAAAGAAATTAAAGATACCTCCGAATCCAATTCATTTGCCAAACAGTATTGCAAACTCTGAAACATGAATCAATAAAGGGATCTTTGGAAAAAGCAACATTTTCACATTTGACAGTGTACATGTATAGATCAGAAACAATTTGGAGTCATCACAGCTTTTCCCAAAAATATCCATTCTCCCTTCGACAAAGGGTGTACATGAGCTACTAAGTTCCAATAGATAATCATCTAGCATTAATATGGCCCCAATCATTAAAAATACAAGCAGTTAGTAGCCGATAAGTTATTTGAACATAAGATGGAGCAAAACACTAATGGCATTTTATGTCATATCCTATATGAGAGGAATTAAAAGTATTCCAAATTACTATTCTGTCTGACTAGTACCAATCCTGTTCTAGAAGGGTAATATTTTCCCCATTATGGTCAATGGATAGCAAACGACAAACACAGGGACTATCAGTATTAAAAAAAACCCTCGTGTTATTTGGAGTTCTGAATGTGGTATAGAGATTAGGATATTAGCCAGCGGACAAAAGGGCTTTTTACCATCTCTTTTAAAAGTAGTTATTCGTAATACAATAGACATGCATAACGATAATAGGCTATAAATTTGGGTGTAGGAAAATAAATTTGAAATCCATGTCTATGTGGTGTAGGTTCAACGAAAAAAAAATAGTTACTGTACACACCTCAATGTTGGATAAAAAGTTTATTAACACAAACTTTAAATCAAGACAGTCACTATAACAATATATAAATTTAATACAAATCTTGAAGCCAGCCACATTAAATACTGCTTGTGACGTTAGAGCAATCACACATAAAGAAGGAAAGACAGAGGAACTAACCTGGAGAATGTCAGCTACTCCTTCAGGATAAAATTCTCTATGCCCTAGCAGTTCAGGGAGGATCTCCATCATCATTTTGTTCAGCTTTATCAGTTTCTCCCCGATTCCCTTGTCTGGCAATAGCATGTCAGTAAATGCTCCCATCTCATGGAGCTTCTTGCAAGCAGCCAAACAAACAGCCTGCAAATTGCAAAATTATCAGCTGATACTTCTATTACACTTGAGAGAAATTTTCTGAAGATTGAGACACATGAAGCATGCCTGCTGTGCAAGACATCGACCTGCATGGAGGTCCCTCCAGTTTCTGGAATGGTGCATTACAGGGAAGTTAAAGCTTGCCAGAATACTCAGTGGGGCTTCCAGGTTTCTCATGGCGCTCCATAATAAACTCAGGATGAAGTATTGAATATCTGCATGTATTAGAAGCGAATAATTGTGTGAATATAGCATAAAACTGTAGAAACAGATGGAAATGAGTAGGCATAATACATCAAATGATCCCTAAACTATCAATTTCTGTTTAGCCCTAAATTTTCTGGATATTAATAAAATTAACAAATATTAATTTGTTTTAATGGGACAATTAATACCAGTTGAAAAATTCTGTTAATTCTTGTGTTGATGGAGCTAAATGAAACAAAATTTCAATACTTGGACTTTTTAAAACAAAAAAATAGTCAAAACAAAATGGATGGTATATGGATCTGTTGATGCCTTATGCCAAAGGAGTATAAACACACACTAAGAGAGAAAGAGAGAGAGAGAGAGAGAGAGAGAGACCTGTCACTTGGCAGCTGGGAGCAGTAAAAAGTGGACAAGTCCAACAAGAATTTAAACTCACAACAGCACCAGTCGACTCCACTTTGTACAACCCACCAACTATATCCTCTCCCAGAATTTATGATGCAGCTATCCTTGAGATGACTGATATCAGTCCTCTCAATGGCTTCTTCCATAATGTCACTTCACTATTCCTAGCGTTCTTTAGAAAGGCCACATGGGACAAATTTCACTCTACAAATGGATCAGTAATGATTAAATAAGCTACTAAGTATCTCTTAATAGATAAACCATCAGGCGTTGAGGTCACATATCTACCTCTCAACCATCAAGATGTAGTCTGATCCAGGTTTCCTGTACGACCTCTATAGACTGAATGTAAGCCAATACAGTTTTGGCAAGATCAAAGCGAATTACAACATTGCACTGCGAATATCGAGGTCCTCCTCAGCAACACTAGTGGCGACTAAAACAGTGACCTGAAAAGAACAATATATATATACATATATGGATTAAAAGACATAATAGGGTAAGTGAGGACATTTGAGGCAGTCCAACATACACGACCATCTCGGAATCCGAACAATTGTATCTTGCATTTGGCTGGTTCGCATTTCTTGACTATTGTTGTGCCCAATCAAACTTGCAGATTTGACAAAACTCAATGATGGAAGTTCCAAAAAACCTGTGTGGATAAAGACCAGGTTAATTGTTGTATTAGGATGACAACAAACAGAAACCAACATATTGTTGTATTGTGTGCTCAGTTAACCTTAGGAAGAACCAGGGCAGTCTGTACAACGTTCCACAAAAGATTATATACGGAAATCCTCTGTATTTTGATACTTCAGAAGTACTTTGATCAATGACTGCACTTTGGAGTCACTTTTCCATCAACAACAACAGCGCCAATAATCACATCAACATATGCTCCCCCACCAGAGACAACTACCAAAAAATATACCAGTTCATTTTGCATTGCTAAATTCAGGGAAGAATACTAATAAGTTGTTTCATATATTAATAAATTGTGGATTAAACTCAATATCAAACTTTGAGTCAATAAAAATGATAATATGAGCATCTTCCAGCATGATAACCAAAATGAAGAAGCACAATCATCTTTACATCCCTTACAAATTTAGAATCTCCATTTTACTTGTTATTTAAACTGTTGTGTTTTCATTCAAGAAGCTAGATGAGCAAAATGAAAGTTTTTTACTCAACAGTCCAACACACTAGGTTTATCAAACAAAAAAGGTCAAGACATAAGCTGGACGATTAGTAAATCTTACTCATGACCATTAATTTATTCAAAATAACTCAAACTAATCAAATAAGAGCAACAAAATATGTATGTAAGCTGGCGATAGTAATCCCACGAGGTAATCAGTAATGCATAGTGTGTGATCACAAGAGAAACTACTCACTGGAGCTGTTAGTAAGTTCCCCTTCCTCTAGCTCGTCAAGAACCATTCTAGTGTGCAGCAATATTGTTTTTCTCAGTGCCTCGATTTCACTCTCCAAGATGGCTCCTTCAGACAAATTGCATTGCAAAGAGTTTTACAACTTTTGCAAGTATGATTCTTAGAACTTGACATCAAGTTGATAGTTCGCCCTCTCATCATTCTGCAAAGCAGTTAAAAAAGCTTGTGCAACCTGCAAAGGTAAAACCAGGATGGATAAATAGGAGAACTTGGTAACTATTCAAACTAACATCACTTTAATCTAAAGGATAACGTGAGAGTCATTGGAACCAAAAGTTGTTCTAATATCTTTGTACCACCAGTGGATGAAATGTAATTACAGAAAAAAGCATAGAAAACCCTATAATGAATAATGTCATATCACCTTATAAGCACACCACTGTCCTAGTTCACCAAGTGCATAGTTGATGGCCCTCAATTTTTGTATTTTTGCAGCACCGGCACTTTCAGACCGTTCAGACACACCGTAAACCTGACGCAAAGGCTTCCTTAGCACCAGCATCTCTGGCTCCCCATAAACTGCACTTGCTTCTTCTGGAGCTCAAACCGAAGCTGCTTCTTCAACAGTCTGTTCCATTTGTTTTATTTGCATGGAGGACCATAAACTGGCAGCCCATAAACAACCACTTCTAGCCCAGCATTCTTTTCTCCAGGACAGTCCTTTATAGTACAGACAACTGAATCCAGTTTACTCTCCAGATTCGAATCTTAACAGTCAACTTGGCTAGAAACACCTGAATCATGCGTCAACAGTTTTTGAAGTTAAAAGAAAAGGACAATGAAAGATACCTAAGATGAGTTAAATAAATAAATACTAAAGCTAGAAAATATCCCTTAATAAGATAGAAAATACCGGAAGTTGAGAACATCAGGAACATACCCTTTTGAAAGTTTACAGGGACGAGTCATCCCAAACACTGATGGCCTCTTCTCCTTTTAGTTGTATGATAGAACTCAGACATCACTATGAATAAGGATGTTTCTTCACAACATGATGAATATCTAGGCCCAGAATAAGGAGATTGATAGATTCCATTTTTATTATACTATGTCTGAGAATGTTGAGAAGGATTTGAGCTGTCATCACTAAAACTCATGCAAGTCGCAAAAAGTTAAGCAGGTCTGCCTCATTGGTGTAATTTCCAGTATTTGCATGGAATAATTTCACAAAGCTGTTGGTATAAGCTAGAAGAAGCTGTCAGGTTTTTATCAAGAAAGGTAAAGAACTTCTATAGCTCCATGTACATAAGTATACAAAAAAAGGCATCAGTATATATATGCTAAAGTTCTTCAATTTTATCCATAAGCCAAATTGCATAAGATTTCATGATAACCTATAATCTTATTTATATAGAATATGACACTAATAGTCTAAAATCATAAATAAATAAACACAATTTGAACAATATCAAATTGCTGCATTACAGTGTGTGTGTATGCAAGTAGAGATTAATAAGTACATACATACATACATATATTTTTTCTGAATATCTATATCCGCTGATAGAGAGAAAAACTTAAAAAAAAACCCATCTCATATTTCCAATCAAAACTACTCCCTGCCCATATGAGCAGCCAACAATAGCATAGGCTATAAATTTATACAATCAAATAAGCATATGTTAGAAAAATGTAGATGATATATGGGTATGTATTTTACTTGAAGAATGTAACATACATAATATAATAAGAACAGTGATATCTCCACTAAACATGTAATAGGAAAAATGAAAGATAAATGAACTTTTCCCCGTATGTCCCTTTGCAAGAGACTAAAATAAACGCTATCAAGTTTAAGCTTAGAAGTATGTTTTATTCAAAAATACCTGCTTAAGTTCAACTCTCGCTGCCATCTCCTTGAATCCCAGAAATCTTGACCCATTTCACCCACAGTAATGGCCAACTTGGTAACCCGTGACGCTCACGGATCACCTCAGCTTGCAGTATAACCCAAAAAAAAAAAAACTTCCTTATAGAAGTTAACAAACCAGATGAGTTGAAATTCTTCACTGACCACCCACAAGATACTACCCTGATAAACAAGAGGAACTTTAGGCACCAGAAAGACAGCTAGCATTTTCTTATCCAATTTTGCAATTCCAATTGCTGATACTTTTCATAAGAAGGACAGCAGTAGTGTTTTTCCAGCCCCCGCTTTCTGCAAGAAAAGCAATAGTGGTTTCTCTTCTTCGCCTGCTCAAGAACATCCAACTGATACTGGCGAGCCTGCTCCTCAGGGAGCTTCTCTTTGGCTGCTCCGGTTTCTTCTCTTCTGAACATCCACTATATTTGTTGGTTCTCTGGGCATTCCTTTTCATCTTTTATTTATGCAAGATTCCCAGAACCAACACGGAAAAATCAGTTCATTACGTTTCTTTCCCGCTCCCAAAAACCCCTTGCTTCCCTCGAGTCTCTATCCTTCCAGCTAACCATACTATAAACGTTCTCTTCTCCTTTGATGGTCTCTTACCTGCCCGTCCATCTCCACATCATCAAACCACGCTGTCTCTTCCTTCCAGGGAGCTCTATCGAAAACTTTCTCTCCTTTGGATCCTACCACGAACTTTTTTGTGTTGCGTCTTTGTTCAAATACATAACATTCATGAGGCTTTTTACCATTCCCGGCGTAAAGTTTAGGTCCTGTTGAATCCATTACTAGGCCTTTTTCCATTGCCATTAACAAATTCAGCTTTTTAGAAACAGAGTGTTCCTTGACACAAGCAGGAAGGGTAGTGGAATTATTAGAAGGTAAATCAACCCCACCATTTTTTATGTTATCAAGAATCTGATCAATCCCACCAAGAAACTCGGGTCATTGCAGCCTCCTGAGATTGCCGGTCTGGTTCGATTACTGCAGTAGTTTAGAAGCCCCAAAATCAACAAAATAATCATCCTGGAGACGTCTTCGCAGGCATCTAGCCGGTACGATGGTCTGCCTTCAGCATCAACTGGATTCCCCTTCCCCCCTCTTTATCCATTCTTTCTAATGCAATGCTTATAATTACTGATTAAACAACTATAACCAGTAAAATCTACCTAGTACAGAGATAAATAAACAATCTTTACACTAAAATCACATACTCTTTACTAAATAACGCAGCAATAAACATAATAAATAACTGATACTCAACGATCGCAATACAGCTCCTGGATAAATCGATATGGAGAGAGAGAAAGAGCGGTAGAGAGGGAGAGAGAGGGAGAAAGACAAGCGTTAAATAGACCGTACAAAGCGCGCGAAGAGAAAAGGAGCAACAAACCAAGTTATTGCGGATTCGAAAGATTCTCCCCCACCGGTCTATCTTACGCCAATCTGCTATCTCTTCTCGTCTCTTCTTCCGATACGGAGCTCAAATCCTAAATTTCAGGATTGGGAAATCCGGTGATTTAAATATCTGTAACCGCCGTTAGAAAAGAATGGTAACCGGTAACCCGACCCGTTCGAATCTAGGGTTGTGGGACATAAATTGGACTTGTGTTGGACTTTTCATCAATACAATATTGAAATCTCAATATCTCATTAAACTTGTCTTCTTTTTAAATTGAAATCTACATATATATATAAAATAACATTAAAAACATGAAAATTTGCGATTATTCACTCAAAATATTTTTAAAATAATTTAAATCACAACACAATTTATTATTTAATATTTATAGAAATCAAAATTGAAACCAACCATTCATTTAAACTTTATAGAAAAATTAATAATTAATTCACTAATACTTATGAAATAACTTTGAAACTATATCATTTGGATTTTTATAGAAAAAATAAGTAGAATCATTAAGGTGTGTTTGTTTTGAGCTTGAGATAGATGGAAGGCAAATCCTGATGGGGAAAAAAAGATGATGAGAAAATCACATGAAAAATCTCAACATTTCTTTGGATTGAATAGGAATTAATAATGGTAATCTCAATCATTTTTTATGATGATGTATTATTTTATTATTGTTAGTTAATATGGCACCAAAAGAAAAGTTAAGAAAAAGGATGAAAATGAATTATTGTAAGAAAAATATAGATATGATGTATTATGTGATAGTTTTTAGGATATATATATATATATATAAAATATATATATATATAAAAAATCAATGTAGCCTTGGGACAGAGGCCCATCCCCCAATCTCTTGGCTCGTACAAAAGGCTAGATATATGAAATTTAAAAAATGGTTCTGGTCACTAGGTCAGCGCATTTATCTGAAAAAGTCTTATTTATTAATATGGGAACATAGTTGCATAGTATTACTTACGCATTTTGCCTTGACCACAAATACAACTTGTTGCGCTGATGAAAAAGTTAAAATAGTGACTTATTTATATGTTATCACAATTTTTTAACTATGTCTTAAAAGGATAATATAAAAGTTTAAGCTCACAATATATATATATATATATATAGTACAATATGTGAGTAAATGTCTGCGATGAAATTTAAAATGGCTTTGGGTCTTCAATGCCTTCAAGAATAGTTGCACGTGCGTTTTGTAAATTAATGCATGTTATTTAAAAAGAAAAATGCAATATGGTAACATAGTTGCATGTACTTTGGAATAGTTGCGTTCTCATTTTTAATATGGTTACGCGTTTCTGGAAATACACATGAGACTCAGTCTTAACCCTTAAAAAAAAATATATTATTATTTTTAAATTAAATATTTTTTTAAAATATAGGTTTTATTAATTTAATTCAATCTCTAATCATATTTTTTGAAATTTTTGAGTATTTTATAAAATGCAACATGCACGCTTTATGATTCCTAAAATGATAAATCAGATACTATAAATTTGAAAAGGGTGTTATAATGATTGTTTTCTCTAATTCTTTTAAAATATAATCACAAATTAGATCTAATAAGTATTAAGATTTTTATATTTATCCGCCATAAAATTTGATTTTGATTTACCTGTGAGACACGCGAGATTAAAAAATTAAAATAAATGGATTAAATAATAAGTGAGTTAAATAAATAATACGTAAAATTGTGGTTTTGATGAAAGGAAATAATAGTATTAAATAGTATTTAAAAGTTGTTTTATTTCGACTAAACAAAATAAAAACGATTATTTACCGGTAAGTGAATAATAAAAATTGGGACAGGATGAGTATCATTTTCAGCATATGTTATAACGCTATTTGATTGGTGTGACTTTTAATAGAAATAAATTTTCATTGATTAATTTGAATTAGATCATATTTCGCGTATAACTTCAAATTACCCGCTCTAATTATTAAGGCAAAATTTTCCGTATGTAATTAATTACGACACTGCACAATATAAATCGATGAAACCAACACAAATTGTGTAGCAATCAAATAAATGAACAAGAACTACTTGTAAGGTTGATATATAGTAAATAATTATTTCGCACCAAATCATTAGATGTAAAATATGAAATCGCAAAATAAAAAAACTTGAAGCAAAAAAAATAGAACATCAACAACAACAACATGAAATCCTGAAAAAAAAAATCGAACATCAAAAAGCATAAAAAGATTATCCTTGTAAATAAAAAACTATCATGTTCCAATTTATCTTCTCCAAATTCAAAAATAATATACAAAAGCTACATTGCTTCAATGTTTTGAAATACATCTAAGAGTGAGGGTTAAATCTTTATTGATTTGTTGTCACTCGAATATATTATAATATTCCTATCAACATTGTGTCTGAAAGTAACTTGTATGTTAAAATTGAATAAGATCATTGACGTCATACGTGTGAAAAGATTTTTTTTAGCAAATGTGTTTGTCCACAATATACATTTTTGGGTCTTTGTAAAGGTCTTTATTTTATATCACTACTTGTTTTTAGTGAAGAGTTTTGCAATGAGGCTCGGGGATATATTGTGAATTCAAAACTATCTGTGATTTTGAAATTCCTTATAATCGTTTTTTCTAAAACTTGCTTTGTTATATGTTGTTGTCATGTTTGTTCTTAACATTTAAACAACACTTTGAAAAACTTGCACACACTTTAATTTGTTTCGTTGGATTCATTGATTTATTTGTGTTTTTTCATGGTGCTTTTGACTTTTGGTGGTTTTTCAAAGTGATTTTTTTAATTAGTTTTTCATTATCTTTGGATCGCTTTTATAGTGCCGGGATGCATGGACTTTGCCTGACTAAAGAATAAAGATGGCTCACTCAGTAGAGTTGTTTGTGCTCAACTCCCCACTCCCTCCACGGATTGGTTGGGATAGATTTTTTTTTTTTGTTTGTAATTTATAGATTTCCTCCTCGATTGATTGTTTCTCTTATATTTTGAGAAACATAACTCTTAAAAAAAAATTAATTGGTCAAGAGCCACTCGGAACTATTTATGCAATTGTCCTGCCTTGTTATTCCCGACTAGATGGAGAGGGCTTTGATGATTGCTTGGAGCCATCTGGCAGGCCAAAATGATGTTTGTGGAGAACAATGATACAGGAAGTCGTCGAGTCAAGTGCTACGAGGGACAACACTCGGGTTTGGGTGAGTGGCAAAGAGGTTCGTTATTACCACTTCAAAAGTCGGCAGCAATTGTGGCCTTATTGCCGGAAAATGGCATGCACCGAGGTGGGGTTATGTGAAGCTGAACTGAGACGCTAGTTTTCTTTTCGACTCTATGGAGGCGGGGTGTAGGGATGATAGTGCACGACCGTTTTGCATGGTGAAGAAGGATGACTTGATGCGGATACGGGATCACGGGGGATCGAGTTTTTGAAAATTCATGAGATCCATTCTGCAAGGACACGCCTACTTATTTATTTTATTTTATTATAATACTATTAAAATAATAAAAATAACAATTCATATATCATCATCAATCCAATATATAAAGATAATAAAGTTTTTCAATCCAATTAAAATTTAAAAACAGTTTGCATCTTCCTGCTGACTTTGGGTTGAAAAAAGTAAGTAAAATAATTAATATTTTTATTAAAAGTTTTTTTCTTATTTTAAGTTTTGTGGGTTAATAGGTAATTAAACTTTCTTATTTTAAATTTTAAATTTTTCCATAATTTTTTTTTCAAAATGACCCTAAACGCATTCAAAGACATACCAGGATTTACCATCTAAACGCATTCGATGAGTGTATCCTTTTTTTTCTTTTCAAAATTTGCCCACGTGGCGACCGGTGCAGATCATCCCACGCAATCTCACCCTTTGGCGCCCGTGTCCGTCTTGATTTTTGTAGTATTTTTTGGAGAATATGTCGATTAGAGGTGCGGCGATAGCAGCGGGATGTTTGTTGAGTGTCGCCGTCGGTCCGAATGAATTTTTGAAGGTTGATGAGGTGAAGCTTAGAATTGTTGTGGAGGCCGATAAAAGGGCTATTTGACCTCCGTTTCTCTTAGGGTCCAAGTGGAGACCGTCCAAAACGTGGGTTGCAAATATTATTCTTCTTCAACCCGGGACAATACATGGTTAATTACTACTTCAGCGGAGGGAATAAGACTTTTGTTGATCAACCATCGATCTCTCGTCCGCATTAGGTTTATCGAAACCAATTTATTAGCACATAGTATTGCTAAGACTAGTCGTGATTTTTGTAGTCCTCATTGTTAGTTTGAGAGCCTTTTATTTCTCGTAGGGTTTACCGGAGAGGTATAGCAATCTTTTGCTCCAGGTTTTCTTTCCATAAAAAAAAAAAAAAATGGAGAATTTAATTTTCAAAAGCTAGTGAATCTAATCTCTATACACAATTTATCTTTTTTCATAGTAAAATAACCCACTAAAATAAAATATCTTGTATATTATCTTCAAAAATTCATATGAAAACTTGTTAATAGTATGAAAGCCCGATACCATTACATTTTAAATTGATATCACTACATATAAGCTAATATCAATAACATTTAATGTTATGATATTAATAAATATAATAATAATAATTGATAAATGCAATGATATTAATTTGAAACTTTACTTAATAGGGCGATACTGTGATAAAGCGGAATATAAAGTTGGACGTTGCGACAGGAGGTCATCTGACTCCGTGTTGGGGCACTTGCCCCCAATTATTTTCCCATTTTTTACTATACTAACGCTTTGAATTAATTACTTGCTTGGCTACAAAAGGCCCATCTGTAACTCTCCTCCGTTTCTACTTTTTATAATTACTACTAACTACAAAACCCTGTCTGTGATACCCACAATACCACTTTTCCAATAAACCCACAAACCTCACACATCGACCCTTCAAGTGTTTTCCTCTCTCTTCTTCTTCTCTCAAAGCTCCTGAACCCTCAAAATCACAAAGTCAAATCGGGTCAGCTCCACCATCACTCACATAATCTTTTACCGCCGGGCCACCACGCCACCACATTCAAGGACGCTAACGCACAACCGCGGGCGCGCCTACCTCCGCCTACTCTACCTCCTCAAGATACCACACGCCTCCCACCCACACCCATATCTCGCCTCCCTTCACCCAAATTTATTTATCGTGCGAGTATTCTACGCTGGTTATGATTTTCAGGTTCTTCGTGGGCCATGAGCCAAAGCAGATTTTTTTTATCAAGTGTTGGATTTTTTCCTAATTTGGTTGATGATGATGAATTTGTGATGAAATTCTTATGATTTGTTCGGGTTTTTCTCGATCTAACGGCGATGATAAAATACTGTTTGTGATTTTTCTTGAACTGCTAGGGTTTCAGATTCATGAATTTTTATGAAATTTGTTAGATCGTGGTGGTCTGGATCTGATTAAATTGAAGTTTGGAGACGGAAGATGAGCGTGTTCATCAATTTGTTAACACGTTACGTGCATGTTGGAAATAACCGTCGTGAAAGTCGAGGTGTGAAGTTCGAGTCAAGATTTGCAAATCAACGGAGTTTGTGATGAAGGAGTTTTGCAACACCCAGTGTTTAAATCACATCATGTCAATGACTAAAGAAGAACGTATTCTTCATCAGCTCATTTAATATGTTCATCAAAAATGATGAAATATGTTCATGTTGAAATGGACTACCGAAATGTAAGAATTTTGTGAAGATGAATTTTTATTGAAGTTTTTTGTAATGTTTACGTGTAATTGATTATGTAAATTATTTGTAATGTTTTTAATTAATCAATTTTTGGAAATGAAAATTTTAAGTTGTAATATTTTTTTTCATGAAGATGAACATTTTAAAATAGAGTGTTTTTAAAAATCTGACTTTTGAGACTATTTTTCTCGAAAAAATGGAGGTAAAATTGAAGAAAGAAAATGTTTTAAGAAAGGAAAGAGATGAAAAATAATAGTAGTTGAGGAAGAAAATAGGAGGAGAAAAGGATGGTCAGTTTTCTCTGATTTTTACTGAGTCAATAAGTCCAAAATTAAAGGGTAGAAGAACGCTTTTTGAGTCTGTTTTTGGAGGCTGCAAGTAATTTGAAATTTACGCAATTATTAAGACTTTGCGCAAAGAACTTTGAGGAAAGTGAACCGTCTACTATTTTTACTATTAAAGCTCATGGATCATTTATACATTTCAGGGCCCAATTATATTTAAATTTTGGGCCCACATGTCGAATGCAAAACCCAAACCATGTCACAACCCCTTCCCAATTGTATTCGGTTTTTAGAAATTAGTATTACTAATTATATTCAATTCTATATTCATTTTATGGTATCTTTCCAACTTTTAAAAAAAAAAAATTAAATTAGGGTTCACATCAAAACTCGCAGATTTCAATTAATGTAATCGAGTTGTTTACAGAAAGTATTTTTAATTTTACATTTTGTTTTTTTTATCCTCTTCTGAAAAAATTTATGGATCCGCTTTATCGTTGTCGACTTTTAACATTTGGAAAAGAACAGAGTGTGATTTATAAGTTATCTTAAAATCTGCCTGTATGAGGCGTATCGCATCTCAAATTTTATCATTCAATTTATAAATGTAATATTAAAAATTTTACACTATGAACAAACTTAGGACTTACTCTATTATTAAACTAATCAAATTTTAAATAAGAATGAAATTCACTTTCAACAATGGGAGAAAAGCGCATCTTATCCTTCCTACTTATTCCCACACTTTATTCTCTCAAAAAAAAAATTGGTTTCGGTGAATGATGGAGGCAATATTTTGTGTGGACATTATAAAAAATAATATACAATGCATTTTCTTTTCAATTATGGCATACAAATTTCATGTATTTGGGAGAGAGGCAAACTCATAGGCTGAACGAGTTTTATTCTAAGAAATTAGTTTTTAATTTATGGATATGTGATCTTATTAATTTATGATCGCGTATAAGCAGTGGGTTAAAAATGTGTTAAACGAAAACAGAATAAGTCCAAATAATCCAATTTCAATCCATAGTGAAACTTGCTCGCACGGCATCAACTCTCTTTGATAAATTAAATATGTACAAAAAACCATGTATGTTGTATTAATTGTTGTAAAGAAAAAAGAAAAATCATGTTTGATAAAGTATGTACAAAATTTCACTTAACCTTTTAACTCCTGGAACACTAATTAACGAAGTAAAATTGAAAACATATGAACTTATGTAATTGTCCTCTATATAAACAAAGCACGCCAATAACATCCTGGAACATACAGATGCTGAATATATACATATCAAATGTGTCAAGACGTAGACAGTGATATTATCATACATACTTTTTATCAAATACATGGTGCGTTTAAAAAATATGAAAAGATCTAGGAATACTTTTATCAAACATAGAGAAATTTTATGTATTTAATAAAACATGAGAAAATTTTATACATACTTTATCAAATGAAAATAAGGAATTTAATGAAACACATAGAGCTTTGCAGTAATATTTTATCCAAGTAGCACATGGTGTTTTTACTGTTATATATAGTGTTAACGAAAACCATTTATTTGCATTTAATTTTTTTTTAAAGTTTTCCGCTATTGTAGCTCATATCGGGCGAACTTGTGTTGAGAGATTGTCAAAATATGCTAATATTAAAAAAAAGATATATATATATATATATATATATATATATATATTAACTTTATTTCTTTAGTTTATTCTCTGGAGAACTAACCCCAGAACAATTTCAAATTCCACTTTTTAGATATTTTATGAACTGAATAGAATGCCTTGAAAATTTCAATATAGTATCAGTAAGTCTGAATATATGTAATAATTCAAAAAATAAATATGGAAATTTTTAAATTCTGAATATTTCATTTCCATGAAAAATCATATTGATCACCGTAAAAAACAATCGCATAAAATTAAGATTGTAAAATTCCACTCAAAGTTTAATCTTTAAAATATTCACAATAATTGCAAGACAAAGGCAGAAATTTACAAGATTTTTAGTACTAAATTTGAAAACTATAATGCCGTCTTTAGTTTTAATTACACACTTTGTACCTAGTTGTAATGGTATCCAAATCTTGTATCTAACTCATTTTTTTCAAAATTAAATACATTTGAAAATCAATAATTTAAATATATTAGATCCACGATATTTTAATGTACTTAAATTATTGTCCTCCATGGATTCATTGGTACACATTTAAAAGAGGCTGGCTAAACACACCCCAAAATTATCCAATAACCCCCTAGTTTCAAGACAAAAATAGATATATATAGAATGACTAAGTTAGCCATATAAATATGGGGTATTATTTATCTTTAAATTTTATTTACTTTGATTTTCCAATCACTCTAAGTTTTTTGTCAACTTTGATTTGTCAACTTTATTTTGTCCATCTAATTTTTTTAAATTTTATACATGGAAAAAATAATTGAAATTTTTTGAAAAAATAAAATTAAAATATAAAATTAATAAAATTAAAAATAATCAAATAAGCAAAAAACAAATCTAAAAAATTAAATTAAAATTTAAAAATATTATAAAAATCAACCAAATCTTGAAAAATAAGTAAGTTAAGAAAATTTAAAAAAAAAAAATTAAAATAATAAAATATTAAAAATAAAATAAATCCCAAAAATTAATTTAATTAAATTTTTCTTTATTTTTATTTGTGTTTACCTGATTTTTTTAATTTAATTATTTTTTAGATATAATTTTTTTATATTTTATTTAATTTTTCAGTTTTTTAATTTAATTTCTTTTTTTAAGTTTAGTTGATATTTTTAATATTTTTATTTTGTATTTAGCCTTTTTTTATTTTTGGAGAATTTTTTAAATTAATTTTTTAATTTATTTATGTTTGAAAAAAATTAGTTGATTTTTTATAATATATTTTTGAATTTATATATAAAATTCTAGAATTTTGTCATAAATAATTTATGAATAAAGAAAAGAATCAAGCTGTTTTTTAGGAGAAATATTCATGAGAAAATGGAAAAGGTAGAAGTGTTATTTTTCAATTTTTAATAGGAAAGGATATAATAGGAAAAAATAAGTTGTGTTTAGTATCACAATTTAATTTTAAATTTTATTGGGGAATTAATCAACAAATGGGGTGTGTTTAGAGGATTTTTTGAGTTGTGTTTAGTTAGACTTTCTATTTAAAATGCATTTTATTACTCAAAGTAAAAACTGATTGTTTAAATATTCTATTAAATGTATTTGAATCTTTTTAATATAGGTGAAGTTTTCAGAAGATTTGGTATGATAGCCCATGGGTCTCTCTAAGGGGCAAATCAAACAAAGATATCAGAGTTTTCAGATAATCTTTAGCACGTATATGACCAGTACGCTGTCTGATGATATAGTATTGAATTACTGATTCTTTCTACCCGCTACAAGTCAAAGCAATAATTATTTGAAGACATTTCCATTTATTTATGGGACGCATTGATTCATCGAGGTTCAATTTTTCCTACTTCGCGTCAAGAATTATCTCCCGTAGTTTTGTTTCGTATCAGCTGTTTACCAGCCGTAATTCTCGGCCACATGTTAACGGAGTCTACCTTCAACCTTCACGATGGATTGCTCATTTCATCTAGGTTTCAGCGTAACATTCGCATTTCTTTTAGTTACAAGTGACCTAATTTAATCTTCTCGTGATCCGCACGTCACTAAAATTAACTACAATGTAAATAACGCATCAGATAACCCCAACAATTCCACTATACCAAAGTCCTAAATATACTACAACATTTCTCGTAGTTCCTAATACGTGACATCTAATACACTAACCTAATAATATCTCCCACTTATACCAAAGCAGATTGGCACCCGCTCGACACACATTCCTTCCATAATGCTCTCGGGAATGTTGTCGGCGCGGCACTTTCGTGAATGTATCTCGCCAGTCATTTTCCTCATGCATTCACACTTATATCTCTCTCTTAACGATTTCTCGTATAAGACGGTATTTTAATGTGCTTCTCATAAATTTTTATGGGCTCGTTCCTTGAATTTGGGTAAATCGCTTCCTGCATCACACAAAGAGAAACAAAGAATTTGCGGTCGGGCAAATTCTAACTACATCCAAGTCCACTATGTTCTCGAGCTAAACCGCTTATTCGTCACCGCGTTAGCCTACGATTCGCCTATGGTAGAAAGTCAAAGTGATGTATTTACTTAACGCTTCTCCACGCTGGCCTCCCCCACGCAAAACATACTACCCGAGGTGATTTCTGTCGCAAGCTCGATCGAACCGAGTCCTAGAATCACGGGATTAATCATTCGACCGGGAGCAACCAACATTCATCCTTCGGTTCTTAATGATACTTCGTATTTTTTAATCGCCGTCCAATGCCACCATGCCAACGCATAAAGCAAAGATCCGTCTCAAGATTGTGATACATAAGGCTCACAAATTAAGACAAGCGAATGTCTTTCACACATCTATTCCTCAGGTCTTGAAAGACATTTCCTCGATACTGGATTCCAAAAGTGCACGAAGCCTTCGAGTCCCGATGCCGAAACGCTCAAGACAATGTCTATATATGAAGTTCTCCCGGCGATGTTCTATTTATCATTCTCTCATGATCTCGAAGGATCTTTGATCCCAAGGATGTGTCCGCTTCCCCTAAGTCCTTCATATCAAACTGCTTGAAAGCCATGCCTTACGCCCCGACAACACTCTTTACTGCTGGGATTATACCGAAAGTACGCTTTTATCAGATAATCAAAACTCAATTTCTGACTTATTTATCGAATAAATTATTTATCACCGATGCTTTAAATATCATCGAATGTTATATATATTTAATGATAATCAAGGTTTCAATAAATCAGACGTGTTAGCATTAGAAGTAATGAGCGATACCAGATCATTAAGATTAAATTAATAAATTCTTGTAACTAGCACCATTCACGCACCTGGGATGGAAATGAACAATCTATCGTGAAAGGTTGAAGTGTAAGGCTCGGATCGGGCTGGGTTTTGACCAAGCGGATTACATCAAAGTGCATGATCGATAATCGACTAGGACCTACAGGAGGACAAATTCTTCAGAATCGCAATACAAGAATTAGACCTCAAATAACCGTTATTTCTTAATCTTCGCCTCCTTAAATAGATCACGGTATTGGTAACTATCGCTTTGACTTATCAGCGGCAGTAGTAATCACCAGGGATTCATTTACTTTTATCTTGGGCAATATTATTGGTCACACGTGATTGCTAAGATTTAATACGAGAATAAAGGCGCAAGCACGGGCTTGTTCGATTTAATTCTCGGGGAGGTTCATAAGCTTTATCATACCAAATCTTGCAAGGGAATTAGTTTCCCAAATGGATAATAATGAACCGCTCTCGCTCAAGGACAAAAGATATTAATTAATGTAGTTATTTCGCTATTTCAATAATCGATGGGCGATAATCTTAAACACGGAAATGGGCCAAATCGAGCCATATCG